>OY987304.1:28100864-28700864 GCA_963920635.1 Pseudeuparius sepicola | reverse complement strand
ATAAATACCAATGTGATAGATCAAAATTGAATTAAAAAAATATTGTATCGCACTGAATCTCAAAAACCAAAGACAATCTACCTGGGCATAATTTTTTAAATTCTACCACAGAAATTCTACTTACCTACGAATAAATCTTCTGTGGTCTACATCTATAGTGGAATTATTATTACTAGATTTTTCTGAAACACCTTGTATATAGGTATATAATATTAAATAGGTACCTACGTAGGTACGTATACCTATCCAGTTATTTTACTTACTTGACTAGAAAATATAATACAGGTGTCCCGGGATAAGTGAGCCAATAGGTGCAAAAGACAAAAAAAATTCGAGTTCAAATTTGATCGTTTGAGGTTCTGACCTGCTTGACTGGAAACTAATTTCTAAGATATTTTCGTTTTTGAAAAATCAAGATGGCGTCGACAGCGACCATTTATTTATTTTCATTGTAGGTGAAGTGCCTTTTCTTTTTAGATAGCGAAAAATTTTATTAAGAAAAGTTGTTCACAATTAAAAATTTGTCCTACTTTGTTTTTCCCACTTTTTTCTTTTTCTAGCGCGCTAAAGTAGCTTTTAATTACAAGGTATCGAAAAATTTTATAAGAAAAAGTTGTTTAGAATTAAAAGTTATCCTAGTGTAATAAATTTTGAGAAAATCGGCCTACTTTATTATTTCTTTATCGCGTTAGGAAAAAAAGTGGGAAAACAAAGTAGGTCGATCTTTCCAAAATTTGTTACCCTTGGGTAATTTTTAATTGTGAACAACTTTTCTTTATAAATTTTTTCACTATCTTTAAAGAAAAAGGCACTTTACCTACAATGAAAATAAATTAAATAGTCGCTGTCGACGCCATCTTGATTTCTCAAAAACCAAAATATGCTAGAAATAATTAGTTTCCAGTCAAACAGGTCAGAACGTCAAACGATCAAATTTGAACTCGAATTTTTTTCTTTTACACCTATTGGCTCACTTATCCTGGGTCACCCTGTATGTATTATGCAACACAATACCTATACCTATCTAAGTAATATTATTTTTTTTATTAATAAGTAAGTATATGTAGGTATTAATACCTACACTACCCACAACATATTTTTATGGTACCTACATATAAATGTAGATGATACTAGTAGGTACATAATACCTATCTTAAAATTTGGAATTAAATTTTGCACCGTACCTAGTTGTTTTGGAGGATATTTTTTAAATTTTAATAGACCCGTCATAAGCAAATAAAAATGGCGTTCTAACATCAGCCGTCCGGTTCGTGGGGTACTGCCGAGTGGCGCGTAGGCGTAGGTACTAAACACATAATTTTTCGTGTTATGTGGTACTAAAGTGGATAGTATAGTGGACCGTTTTACCAGGCATGCGAATTACTACCAGCTAGCAAAGAAAGGGGGCAAATCCAAGCGGCGTTGCCACCCCTTACGTAAATTCTTCAGAACTACTGAAATCTCATTATAAATCTAATTAAAAAATATATAAGTAAAGTAATAAAAATTACAAAGTGCATACCTACCTAATAAGAATAGTTACAGATAATTATAATAGTTAATAGTTTTTCCAATAGTAGCTAGATATGTAGGTACTTTTCAGAAACGCAGTTTAGTGAAACAATATTATAGTACATTTAATATAGTAAATAAGTATCAAGTGCCTACATAATCTTCGTATAAAACAAAAAGCAATGCATGTAACAATGGCCAACAATGCAAATCCGATTGTTGGCCATTGTTATGTCCATTGCTTTTTGTTTTATACGAAGTATATACTTAATAAGTCAATGCGTCTAAAAATACTATAAAATATTATAAAAGATATACCTAGGTACCAAATTCACTTGTTTAGAACAACACATTTTGTTTTCTAATACGGTTTTTAGTGTTTGGAGACTAAAAAGAAACAATCGCTACTTAATTTTATTTCGACATTCTGGCAACGTTGCTGTCCCCTCTTGAACGTACGGCGCTATAGGTTACGGCGCAGCGGCCGCCGCCAATGCCGCCATGTCTGTCGGCGTCTCCTCGTCAAAGTGAACGTGAAGCGAGTTGGTAAAGGCACTCTGCGACGTGGCGATCGTGGCGTTTCTTTATTATAATAGTACCTATTTGTAATATTTGATCTGTGCGTGGTGTAACGGAGGTGCAACAGCCACCAGGTAAGTACCTACCACCTACCTACATGTATATTGAACCGTTGAATGAAAGATTCTGAAAAAGATATTATTATGATGACGACAACGTTTGCCCGAAAATGGCGCAGTGGCTAGCATGTGATAAAATTGGTAAATTTTTATTTGCTTTTTTCTAATCTTTCACTAAACGATTGAACAAAATTTTGGCTTGTTTTTTAAAATGTCCGGGCAACGTAATTTCCCAGGTAATTTCCATCAAAAATAAAATAAGTGTCTGTCGTTGCTTCAATTCATAAGGGCCGCCTTCCACTTCAGCTTCTTGCTGGGACTTTTTTTCTGTAAACACATTGCCCCAAATATCTAAGTATGTCCCAGAAGAAATGCGATTGGTTTATAGAAAAAAAGTTCACGCAAAAATCTGAAGTGAAAGGCAACCTAATTACCTTTATTTATCTTGACTCTTCAACTATACAGGGTGTCCTTTTAATATACCTATACGTACCTACTATACCTAAGCATTTTTTGCTAATTTTTAACAAACAAAAAGTTGGTAAAACCTTCGCACAGTGTATGCAGCCCCCTATTTTTATGAAATTTTGGCTACCCCTATTTTCGAGGTCCTTCAACACGAATCTGGACTTAATTTTTGGAGGCCGGAAGTAGTTTTGGAGAAAATGAATTTTCAAATTTCATTTTTGTCGACTGAACTTCGCGAAAACTCGCGGAAAAACCGAAATTTTCAAAGATTTATTATGCAGTGTTTAACCTACATACCCACGCTATTTTCACCCAACATCTAAAAAATCGGGGGCTGCATACACCGTGGGGAAGTTTTACCAAAAAGCTGGAGTTTAATAGGTAGGTACTTCCCTAATACTGAGGAACAAAAATTTTTTTCTCAAGAACGGTTTAGTGAATTTTTGGATACGTTACTAGCAAGTTGGAAGACTCTTTACGGTAGAATTACTTTTTGCATCCTATACATCCTAAGGGTAGAAACCCGAAACACCTATTCGAGTTTTTTACAGAACTTTTTTTTTTGTTTAAAACTGTTTTTTCAACACTTTTTTTTCCTAGTTAAAAACTAGATTTGAAACTGTTTAAAACATCATACACTCAAGTAGTACATCATAAAACTTAGTGGGTGATGACATAAAGGGAGAAAGAGGAACAATAAATTTGTCAAGATATGAAGCTTCTATTGTGGTCAAAGTCATATAGTGTCGATAAACAAAAATGCAGTCAATCTAGTATTCTTATAACAATATCTTGATTCTGAGGTGGAGGTGGCCCCTTTTCCAAATAGCGACTTTTTTTTAAACTAACGATAAGGCTGACAGTTGGCTTTAGTCAAGTGAAGTTCCTATTTTTGATTTTTTAAATTTTTTTTAACAAAAAACTGGAGTTTTCCAATAGCTGTTAATTAAAAAACAGGGTGTTTTTTATGTGCCGATGTTTAAAGCAATGTTTTAAACATTATCTTTAAACATTTGTTTTAAACAATACTAACCCTGCAAGACGGGCTAAGTAGGTAACGAAATTACTTATTAAAAAAAAAACAAATTTGAGGAAATTATTTTGTTCGGTAATTATATCTTATATCGGTACTTAATAATTACCTATTATTGTTAAGAGTCAAGGATAATAATGCACGAATGAAGATATTTTCTATAGGTTTGATGTTAGTTTTCCCTAAATTTTTTGTCTATGCTATGGAAAATTTAAATATACAGGGTGATTCACGTAAGTGGTTCATTAGAACTTTACGGGGAAGGAGTGCGAATTTTGATTTGAAATTTTGGTTCTTATATAACACATAATACCTGCGCGCTTAAATTACACAAACGAAGATTATGTATCGCACGATCTTGATATTACTTTGTTGCATTCTCCGTAGATAATAAACAAATTTAAATAATCTTCGTTTGTGTAATTTAAGCGCGCCGGCATTATTGTTGACAATAATTTATAAACCAAGTGACATTTCCTCAGCCGCGATTGTCTTTTCAACGTCCACGGCTAATATGATTTTCCAAGCGTTAAGCAAACCCCGCATTTTATGGGCGAAAAGTGGGTTTTTCGTAAATTAATCGAAAATTACTGCATTTAGGTATAGGAAACCTTACACAAAGTTCTCATCATTTTTAGTGGTGAATAAGATTGCATTAAAAAGAAAGGGGGGGTTTCCATTTGAAAATTTCGAGATTTAAGCACATTTTGAATGTAATTTTTATTCATATTTTGTGAACACCCTGTATAAGAACGGATTTATTTCTCAGCAGAGATCACTAGATCAGGGCTTCTGTTACACGATGCCAAAAATTCGTTTTGAAATTTCGCGGTTTCCTCGTCTAAATTGCTAATTGACTTTAGGTCTTCATCTGTAATTTTTTTTTTCGGAAAAATGCAAATATCTCAAAAACGGTTGGATTTAGACATAAGACATGTTACATGTTTTTGTTCCAAAATGATGCCAGAATCCAAAAATGCAATAATATATAGGGTGTTCCATTTGAGATAAGAAAGTTGATATCGACTTCCGGTATAGCCGGAAGTGACAGATTCACCAAAATATTTTAGTTGAGCAGCGCCCATTGGCATTGGTGAGGTGCCAAATTTTCAGAATTTTCCAACTTTTAGTTTTCCATATATATATCGATGCAATTCGTGGTGGGCCACCCTGTATAGATCTGTGATGTAGCCCTTGTATAGACAGCTAATATTTTTGATAAGATAAACTCCATGAATAAATAATTAATTTCACAGAAACGTAATGGGGTGGAATGTTGTACATTTCAAAACAGAAAATACAGTCGAAGCTATACCAACATCATGGCTTATAAACGGCAATGAATGTCTCTGGCCACCATTCAGTGGAAGTAAACTTAAAATGGCAATCTCCAAATGTTAAGAACCTGGGAAAGATTGGGAATTGTACTCCATTAGGGTAATTGGCACTGTTTACGGTAAGATTTATTATCTTAATATTGTAAATACTTAAAAGTTAAGTTTCCAAAATATTTAAATTTTTAGACGATATTGGTAAAGCCCGACTGAAAGCGCTCAAGGCTGAAAACCTCTGATATTAATTCTGAAAACGAAGAAGCAGTTCGAATTAGGAAAAGAAAAAGGAGATTTTCATTCGACAGTTCAGGTGACAGTAGTAGTGAAATATATGATATGGAGAAAATAACATTGCCCCCTGTACCTAAAATTATCAGTTCTCAGCAGACAGCAAGTCAAGGTAATAATAATACACATATTATGCAGGGTGAGCCATTTTTATCGTACGACCCGACCATTATTAGGTATGTGATAGTATTTTTGAAAATAAATGGGCTTTTGGTATAACATTTTCTCCATAAAGTCCTCGTTTCCATGTTACAGTGTGTTAAAGTTTTTCTAAAAACTTATTGTTTCATTGCATAATTTCTAAACCATAAAAGTTATTTAAAAAAAACACATCGTTACGTGGAAACGAAGCCTATCTGGAGAAAAATTTATACCAAACACCCCATTTATTTTCAAAAATACTATCACATGTTCTCGGGTCGAACAATAGAAATAGCTCACCCTGTATTATCGTATGGTTTCTCCCAAGACTTATTTTATAGAGGGGAAGAGAAACCACTAAATGTTCTCTATACCTAGGAATAAATATAGATTACTATATTTTTCTTTGTTGACAGGTAAAATTATCTCGAAAGATCAGAAGGGGAAGGTACTTCTACCTCAGAAGCACAATATTGTTGATATTCGAAGCTCTTCGCAGAATCCTGATGAATTTCCTGGTACTCCCGAGACTTCTGTAACTCTTCAGTCCTCAATAAACAACATAAGTAAGTAAAATAAACTTTGTAATTTATTTGCGGTTTCGGATTATTAAACTTCTGGTTTTTCAGCTCCATTATTATCTCGCACAACAACTCCACAACCGCAACATTTAAATGTTGTCAGTGAAGCTAACACTGCGTCCACATCGAATGGTAATGGCAAAAACTTGAAAATCTGCAAACCTAACTAGAACATAACATAACATTTCATTGATTGTGAAAAAGACTTTATATTATAATAATCAATTTAAAATTTCTTCTAGACGATATGTTTAAAAGACAAGTGTTGAGGCAATTAAGAGTCATACAACTAAAATTAGATGACTTATCTAGTGATGTTAATCATGTACTGAAGGAGCAAAATGCCCTTAAACCTACTGCTGATGAAGAGGAATCAATCCTCGTTCGCTTTTCATGCCCTCTAAAAACAATGGACGATTTGATGCACTTGGAGAATTTTCTTAATTCTGAGGGCAATGCAAAAAAATAATATCGTATCACTTTGGTTTGCTTAATTTCGGGTTATCCTATCAGTTATTTTATTTTATTATTAACTTTCTTGTTACCTGCTGTTGATTGTTCTCATTCTTTTCTATACTGAACTGGAGCTGAATAAAGGTAGAATATATATTAATATCAATTTTTTAGAAAAACAACTGATACATTTTTATTAACTTATTTAAAAGTTCTTTTAGTACAAAATTGAGAATATACAGTGTGTCCACGGATGGACTTAACTATAGGAAAAAAGTCATTCTTCATAAAAAAGTCTGCTTGTTCTTAAAATAAAATTGGCATGTAAAAAGTTCACATTACTTATACTGGGTGACCAGAAAATTAAAGAAACGTTAATTAGCATAAGAGTAAACTACCTCTGTAGAGATAATGAAAAAAGTTATAAAGAAAATTTGCTCAACGTGGTAAGCTACTTAAGTGTACAAAATTTGAAAGCGTTAGGCCTACTTTGATTTTTTGATTGTATTCTCTTTTTTTGTCAAATAAATGGTTTTCTGTAAATAGTACGACAAAACTGTATTAAGAAAACTTCCCCAGAATGGAAAACTGCGCATGATGACAAAATTTTACGATTCTAGGCCTACTTTGTATTTTGGAAAATATTGGAGGAAACGCAAAGTGGGCCTAGGATTGTCAAAAAATTTTCCATCATACACAGTTTTCTATTCTGAGTAACTTTTATTTATAAGTTTTGTCTTACTACCTACAGAAAATTATTTAATCGAAGAAAAACAAGAAAAAATCAAAAAATCGAAGTAGGCCTAACGCTTTGAAATTTTGTACACTTAAGTAGCTTACCAGGCTGAGCAAATTTTCTTTATAACTTTTTTCATTATCTCTACAAATAGAGGTAGTTTACTCTTATGCTAATTAACGTTTCTTTAATTTTCTGGTCACCCAGTATAATTAATGTCAACTTTTTCCATGCCAATTTTATTTTAAGAACAAGCAGACTTTTTTTATGAAGAATGACTTTTTTCGAAGAATTGAAAATAAAGAACTTTACAACTATAGTTAAGTCCATCCGTGGACACACTGTATGACTCAATAAAACAATTTAAGGGTACAGTGGCGTAACCAGAATGTATGTAAAGTTGGGGGGGGGCTAATTATTTCAAAAAAATTCTTCGGTAATATTTACGGCAAAACTATTGTTTTAAAAATAAATTTTATTTGGAAATAAATAGCACGCGACAGATCTTTGGGGGCTAAAGCCCTCAAAGCCCCCCCCCTGGTTACGCCACTGTAACGGTATCCAGTTTGTCGGTTTTTAATACACGTTCTTTTGCGAATATTTCGTTTATTTCAAAATTTTAGGCACAATAACGTATCCACCATTCTAGTTTTTAGGATACATTTTGCTAGGAAAATGCTAGCCAGTTTTGCATAAAATGAAAAAAAAAAAGAAAATATTTTGACAGCAGAAACTATGAATTTTCATTTCATTCGAAATTGGCTAGATACTCGTATCTATCTAGTATTCTGCTCTGCAAAATTTATGTGAAAATAAAACTCGGACACCGGACACCCTGTATATATGTATATATTTCTTTTTTTTTAAGGTTGACGAGCTAGCAAAAGTTGGAGGTGCTAACCATAAAATGGCTGTAAAAAGGATAATGGTCAGAATTTTAGACGATGAAATTGCAAAGAGATACAGCTGGATTGGCTTTAAAGGAAAAAACAACTTTTCGGTGTTGCAAATTTCGAAAGTTGTAATAGGTAAGAAATACATTTCCTGCTGTTTAAAATATTGAAAGATATAATCCCATATATTGTACATGCACAAACAACTTAAGAGTGTTCTATAATCCTAAATTGAAGAAACGCTTTTTTTCGAATATTTTGTTTTTCTGTTTTTATTTAGCTTTATTTTCATAAAAGTTATATTTTGAAAACTCATAGAATATTATGGTAAGTACAGTTCGTAAGTCTGGTTTTCATTTCTTTTACAGACACAGTTAGGAAAGTTGTTGGAACTGGCACTGACGCCGAAACGGAACAAGCCATAAAATTATGGCTCGTTAAAGCCAAATATAGAATTCAAGGCAAGAAGTCTAGTTAAAATATAATGTAAATGTGTAAAGTAAACTTTTTACACTATTCATTTTTGTTTGATTTTCCCTCAACGTTGTTTAATTCGCAGCAACTGACAAAAAATAATGATATAACTAAACTTTTATAACATTCAGATGGACCTATAATAGACAAAATGAATACAAAGTAAAAATATGGTAGAAAAATCGCATCTGCTTAAAATTAAATACTACCTATTTGTCAAGTGAAAGCAACTAGAATTTTTTTCCCAAACCGAATGCTTTAGGAATATTCCCTAATTACAGGGTGTCCCATTAATAATGACACACAGAACAACTGCATATATTTTGTGCCAAAATATTAGGATTGAACTTAACAACAACGGTTAAATCAATAGTTACTGATATACATTTACTAAAATAAGAGCTTTTTAAAAGCACGATCCTGAAACAGCAGCATGTTTTTCACTTCAACATCTTGGTTATTTTGGTACATATACTTAGCCATAATTCAATTTTGAAAAGACATTCAACGCCCTGTATATCAGTAACTAATGAGATTTAACCTGAAGTCGTTAAGCTCAATCGTAATATTTTGGCATAAAATATATGCAGTTTTTCTATGTACCATTATTAATTGAACGCCCTGTATAATTGAAATGTTATTTATTTCGACCTAAAATATGTTTATAGAACCTAATAGGGACATATTAGTATATTTTGGGAACATGCCATAAACATATTTGAAATGTTACTGGAATATTTATTTCCATCTAAGAAGTAGGTTTATAGAACCAACAGGAACATTATCAGAATATTCAAAAATATATTCTGAGGACTTTGTGAGAACATTATTTAGTCTCTACTTTAAAAGTGCACAGAATATTCTAATAAGGTATAAGACTATTACTGGCACATTTGAATATTCTCAGTCAATGTTCCCAGAATATTTGAAGAATGTGTCTTTGCTATCTGGGCTGTAGTAATTGAATTACTGGCGCATCTGATGCGCCTATACTAAAATCTAGCAACTTTTACGCCTGGCGTAAACAAGAGCACGTGCGATGAAATATCTGCCATAGCCGCACGGAGGTACGACCTTTATTTAATTTTAGTCTTACAAAATATTTCAGACAAGAATTATTGGCTTAATTAAAATGGTTCAAAATATCGATAAAATTATTTGTGGTAGTGTCTAAATAGCTGAAAACAACAAGATAAAACCGAATATCTACACTTTTGCGATCGAGCACGTCCCTGTTGCCGAGTCGGGTGAAATTTTATAGCCTACCGACCAATCGCGGATCGTCATTAAACACGTGGTTTTATTTACGCCAGGCGTACGGATTGCTTTATTTTACTATAGTCAGTGACAGCCAGCACCGCAAACGTCTAGTGGCCGGCCAGTCAGTAAACTAAATAATCATATGAGAATAAATACTATCAGGCTGTTTTGTTGCTTACAAAAAAAAACAATAAAAAATGAAAACGTGCAAAATATGAATCGCGGTAGGCATCGTTACGCGTTGCCGGTATAGTCCAAAGCACGAAAGAAAACGTTTCTAAAGAATGCGGGCAGCGTTGCGAGATTTCCTATACGAGTAGTCGTTATTTATTGGCGAATACAAGTTTTATCATATTGAAGCCGAATTTCTGAACTCTGTTATACCGAAAAAATAAAGCTCGCATCACGGGACCACTTACCCATTTTTGTTTATCATTTATTTTTAACGCGGTGTGATAAAACACCTATTATATTTTTTTCAACATCGTCGCGTCTACCATCGCCTTTGAAATACGGCAACACAGCACTTCTGCGAAGGAGTCGGCTAACAAAACCAGTTAGCCAACGCGTTTTGTGCCTGTTTCTATAGTACGTAAAGTTAACTGCGTATTTGGGCTACCATACAGACCTCATTTTTTAGGCCGCTGGCAAGTTTTTTCCGCCGGCTCAGAGTCGGTGACGTTTCTTATGTTCGGGAGTTAACGTGTGCAAAATGAGTAAACAGGGAAGAACGTTGCATTCTCAAGCACGAGAAATAATTGACAATGTTATAAGGGTTTGCCTTCCTCCGTAGTGTAAGGCATCACCGTTAAGAATAATATTAACAATAAATTAAATAACAATTATATGAAAATTAAGTCAGTGAGTTACACAAAATTGAGCTACGCCCCTGAACTGTGACTAATTCTATAATATTTGCGAGTTCTTCCCCCTTACGTCGCACGAATTCTGCCTTAAGGAGGACTATAGCAATACTCTCGTACAATTTAAAAATTGTCATACAAATGTGTGTGCGGAAATTCTCGAAAAGATTTTAAGCAAATGCTGGTGCTCATGATGTGAATACATTTTCTTAAGATGTTTAAAGTGTTATAACGCTTGCCCTTTGTAGAATCAATACTAAATACACCAAAAATTCAAATGAAAGGGAGGTATTTCTTATTTCTTTAGTTTCACCTTCCACAAAAAAAAATGATTGAAATGTGGCAACATAGCTCGCCAGTGCCAACCTCTACGGTTGATATTGAAAAAGTCAACATTTAGAGAAAAAATCGCCACATTTTGAGAAAAAAGTAAACATTTTAAGAAAAAAGTAATAATTTTAAAATTCCGAGAAAAAAGTCAAAATTTTAAGAAGCAAATCTAAATTTTAAAATTGGGAGAAAAATGTCTAAATTTTAAAGTTGGGAGAAAGTCTGGATTTTAAAATTCGGAGAACGAAAAAGTTAAAATGTTGAGAAAAATATTTTTAAAATTTCGAGAAATAAGTAAACATTTTGAGAAAAAAGTCTAAATTTTAAAACTCTGGGAAAAAGTCTAAAATTTAAAATTCGGACAAAAAGCCAAAATTTTCAAAAGAATCTCAAAATTTTCAAAATAATGCAAACATTATCAGGAAAAGTCTAAACTAAAAAATTACTACGTGGCCCTTCTGCGCTTCCGTACTTTTAGTCATACAAAATTTCTAAGTTAAAAGTATTGTTTCTAAGGAAAATCATAATTATTGTTTGTAATTCAATTTTGACATTCTTTTGGAGAAGCAAAGTGACTGGGAATGGCCACTTAGGGATAAAAGTATCCCCATTTATCAAATTCTCTATTTGCAATATTTTACCAGATCCCCACTCCAAATATCCAAAAGACTCACCGTGTAGCATTTGTGTCAAATATTGAAATTTGGTATAAATTATGGATTTCAATACTGATTACATTGGCAGGGGCAATAAACATTCAGCGCAATCCTATTTTCAAAACAAGATATTATGGGAACGGTCCATTTTGTTGGAAATTCAATTCAACAAAGTGACATTAATAATAGGTGCTGGTATAGTAAGCACTAGGTAACTAGTACAGTATGCATCTACACTCAAATATGTGGTATAGTGCGAGATCTACCTGCATGTCACTGTAACTTCAAGTTTTAGGTAAAGATTGTTGGCTACAGGTATTATCTCGCTTCAAGATCATCGCTGAACTGCCAAAAGGTAGATAAACTTTATTTCTTGAAAATATTCTTAAAAATTTACCCTAATTTTTGAAGAAAGACTTTAGCACTTAGAAAATACTTCTTATACATGTATATAAGGAGCTGTAAGGGATTGGTCCCTTATCTTTATTTAAACTAAATTTACATTTTGAAATTTCCAGACTTTC
Source organism: Pseudeuparius sepicola (assembly GCA_963920635.1). Lineage (NCBI taxonomy): Eukaryota > Metazoa > Arthropoda > Insecta > Coleoptera > Anthribidae > Pseudeuparius > Pseudeuparius sepicola. The sequence goes on along the minus strand of OY987304.1, from coordinate 28,688,680 downwards.
ATAAGCGTCTAATAATTTAATAAATTAGGTAGACACTTAAATAATTTTAAATTTTCTCTTATTCTATAATCATTTTCAAAAGCATGTTCCGCAGTGCTAGATTTTTCCAATCAGCATATTTTAAATGTCCCATAGATAATATGTTCGTTAAATCTAGATTTTATGGAACGTCTAGTTCGTCCAAGATACTTTTGATTACAATCTGAAACGCCTTACTTCATATATTCCACATTTTCCCGAAAGATTAATTTTGTCCCTGGGGTTACCTAGTAGGTTTTTAATATTATCTGTAGATTCATATACAAGATTTATATACTTAGTGGAATCTTAAAGTTTTTTCTTTACCTATTTGTGTTTATGAATTAACTTTATTACCTACCATGTTTGTGTCGTAACCATTGACTTGGGCTATGTTCTTTATCCTAGTTTTTTCTATATTATGTTTTTCTGAATTAAGAGGATAATTTACTAATCTGTGGGTTCACAGATGTAGAGTTAAGTAAAAAAACTATTTTCTAAATCTAATAATTCCTTTATTTAATCCTTTGGTATCTACTCTTGGAATCTTTAATTAAAAATTTCAGGTACACAATAAAAATTCAGGTACAGGGTGGCCCATCCAAGCGGAAAAAGTGTGCTACGTGGAGACAGGTTAACATAAAATCGTCATTCAAAAAATGAGGTTGTAGTAAAAATTAAGAGGAATTCGAGGGTGTACCCTGTATCTTTTAAACGAGCAACATATTACTAAGGCATTTTTGGCTCACACGATATATTTTGATGTCTAGTACCACCTGTTTCCCTATAGCGGGTAAGTTTTGGGACACCCTATATAACAACAAATTAATACTCCCACACCTGACACTAAATTTACACCTTATATGGATTTACCCAATGAATAAAGAACCCCAGGAAGGAGTCAAAGCTCTATGCATATTATAAAATACGTGCGAGACGGAAATCGTTCTGCGTAGGAACCAAGTTTTGACACAATATTTTGATACCTGACACGGTGATAGGTGCCAGTATGTGGTGCTTCGATACTTTTATACTTAGCTGTGCGGATTGTGGCTCTTTCCTGGCTTGTAAAACTAAATGTTTGAGGATAATAATCCATCGGTAAGTAATTTTGTAATTTAAATTAACTTTTGAGGCTATGCACCAAAGTGGTATAGGCGTTTCTGTATAGGTACAGGGTGGCCCATCCAAGCGGAAAAAGTGTGCTACGTGGAGACAGGTTAACATAAAATCGTCATTCAAAAAAATGAACATTTTTTGCAAAATAAAAAAAAATATTTTTTACTTACACATCCATTAGAGAACCTTTAAGTAGTATTCCCGAATATTCAGTTTTTTAATATAACTTCCGGTTACAGTGGAAATGAAAGTGGTTTTCTCTATTTTACAACTTACACATTTCTCTTAACCATCACAGGATTCCTTTTTTAATTCTGAATCCAACGATATATAATTTGACCTATTTATCTCCAACCGTTTCCGAGATATTTATCAGAGAAGCTCCATCAAACTAGATACATGGTCTCATGGTCGGTGCCTGATGTTCGATCTGAGCAGGTCAAACAATAAAACCAAATTTATGACAAATCAAGTCAGCCATGATAATAAAACTGACAAGCGAGTAGGCTGAATGTTAAAGTGGCTATAGCCATTCAACTGCATTCAACTTAATTAAAAATCTCGTGGAAATTATGAAACATTTATTATTTTTACTACTGTCATATTTATTATAACAACAATATGATTAGTTATTAAAAATTAGTTAGAAGTTCATTTACATTAAATGTTCAAAATTGTTTCCATTATTATTTACACATAACCTAAGTCTTTTTAAGAATTTTTTTTTCTGACATTTTCAAAGATTAAGGGACGATTGTTTAAACTATCAATTTATAATTTTACTTGTCTTTTAATCTCCTCAACATTTTCGGGGCGGTTCTTATAAACTTTATTTTTTAAATGCCCCCACAAGAAAAAATCCAAGGGGTTAAATCTGGACTACGTGGCGGCCACCTTATCGTTCCATGTTTACCAATCCAATTTTCAAACGAATTGTTCAAAAATTCCGTTATGGGCCCACAGTTATGGAAGGAAGCGCCATCTTGCTGCCATATTAATTGTCTTTCTTGGAGTTGGTTAAGAAAAATTAATGGCAACTGGTCAAAGTATTGTTCCAATTCGTTGTGGATTAAATGTAGGTATTTCCTACCTGTCATACTTCCTGAATAAAATAGAGGGCCCATTATAAAATTTTCCACAATTCCGCACCAAACACCCACGGAATTTCTGCCGGATTTCACAACTTCACGAAATGCACGTGGATTGTCAACAGACCAAAATATACTATTTTTCGGGTTGTATATTCCCGCCGCGCGCCGTTGTAAATGTAGCTTCATCGGACCAAATAATTTGTTTAAAAAATCCAGCTCCACCTCTTGCAAAATAAAAGTTTAACATTGTTTGACAATATTCCAGTCTTCTTGCAGCATCTCCAGGGAATAGCCTTTGAACAGGTAACATTTTGAAGGTTTAAATTTGCTTAATTTCATTACCCTTTGTATTGTAGACCGGGGAATTTGTAAGTCTCTCGCTGCATCTCTCTGAGATTTTTCGTTATTTCTTCTGAAATATTTTAAAATTCGTTCTCTCTCGTCCTCACTAATTCTAAACCCTTTTTTTCTCTTGCTAATCACACTTCCTGTCGATCTGAATCTTCGATACAGCTTACATATAAATGAAGCACTCGGGACATTTCTATTTGGATATTTACGAGAATACTCCCTCAAAGTTTCTACGTATCTTTTATCATTTTTGATGAAGATCTCTAAAATATCACAGCATTCTTCTTTCAAAAACATTTTTTCAACTGCAACTACTAACAGCTTCAGCAACAAAATTTTAGACTAATCTGACACGTAAATAGAAATATTGAATTGACAGCCTACTCGATTGTCAGTTTTATTATCATGGCTGACTTGATTTGTCATAAATTTGGTTTTATTGTTTGGCCTACTCAGATCGAACATCAGACACCGACCATGAGACCATGTATCTAGTTTGATGGAGCTTCTCTGATAAATATCTCGGAAACGGTTGGAGATAAATAGGTCAAATTATATATCGTTGGATTCAGAATTAAAAAAGGAATCCTGTGATGGTTAAGAGAAATGTGTAAGTTGTAAAATAGAGAAAACCACTTTCATTTCCGCTATAACCGGAAGTTATATTAAAAAACTGAATATTCGGGAATACTACTTAAAGGTTCTCTAAAAAAAATATTTTTTTTTATTTTGCAAAAAATGTTTTTTTCGCGATAACTTTTTTACCGACCCCCGTATACAAAATTAGGGTACACCCTCGAATTCCCTTTAATTTTACTACAATCTCATTTTTTGAATGACGATTTTATGTTAGCGTGTGGAGACACGCTAACATAAATAAAATATGTAGGTACTATTGTGATGCCCCAAAGGAGCCCCAAGTTATTCCTATAAAATTTAAATTCAAGTCCATTATTGCTGTAGAGCGAAACAGAAAGACAATAACCACATGAATATTTGCCTATAGAGAAATCTAAACAGACTATATATTGGGAAAAAGAGGTAGCTTATAATTTATTTTTGAAGGCGTCTACGTAAAATTAGATATAAGCAGAAAAACGGCTTGCCGTTTTTCTGTGATATAAGTCAAGCAGGTAAAGAAAATTTTAAGAGTGCTTTATAGTCTCTAAGTATAGCACTGGGAAACTGATAAGTGCATTTTATTGGGTTATTTTCACAGTCCGAGTAATAAAATAATTTCTAGTTACTTGAAACGTTGACGCGCTTTATTATTTTAAAGCCAAAATTTTATTAAAGAAGTCAATCGCGGAGGAAAGCTAACCAAAAGTCGCGCTCATAAAATAAAAACTTCAACGTAGTAGGTTTTTTTATATTGAATTTAATTGAAATAAAACTAAAGCAGTAATAATAAAAGGGAATAGAAAATGAAAAGTAAAAAATCGTGTGTATTAGGGCTAGAAGCGTTACAATTTGTAAACGGCACTCTCTTGTTCCGAAACTAACGTATAAAAACACTTACTAGTACCTATACCCAAGTCAAAACAAAATTTTAATAAAACAAATTTTAAGAAAGATTTTCCACACGTGCCACACTTGAGGTCAGAAAATCAATAGCCTAGTGTAAACAGCCCAAAACGCTAATTAATAGATAAGTAGGAACGAAGATAAATTTATGGCTAAAACTAATAGTTTGTTACAATTCTATTGTTTTACTACTTCATTTTTTTTAAATTGTGGCGGAGGCGCTGGTTTGCCTACTGGGGGCCAGAATTTCCTTGCTTTTATTCGTCTGCTCTGGGGAAAATTACTGTAACAATTAAAGCCACATTTTACTAAATTTATCTATTGTTACTATTGCTCAAAAGTATAGCATAACAGTTAAGTAATACTAAATTTTTAAATAACAATACCTGAAGATGGTACAAAATCAATTCCGAGCTAATTTATCCATTCCGTTATGGAATTTTGCTTGGCCTCTGTTCCTTATGTAACTGGTGTATTGGGTGGACCCCTTTGTGCATTCAGCCGTCTCTAGGGAAAAATTTGATCACTGTTATGCATTGGAAATGGTGTAAAAAATCGATTACTTACCATTAGGTGTTTTTCCTCAAAGTCTTGCAGGGTTGCTGGCTCTCGGTCGATTACTGAGTGTCCTTTGGGTGTTCTGAGGTTCTGAGGGAGTATTGCTGGTTTTGGAATCGTGTCACCTGAAATAATACCGAAATTATGGTCCGAATTCGTACGGGGCGGTTTGTTTACATAGTCGAATTTTTGGGCTAGTCTTGAAATGCTCAACTACTATCGGGGAAGTGGGTTGGTTGTATCGAGTTTGCTTACCAGTTTTGATGAAGGATCTTTCGTTTAAACGAGTCTGCGTCGGGTACGCGTTGGTGCCTGCTGTGCGCGGTGGTTTCGGCCCGCCCTCTGCGCATGACGTCGGCGGAAGTTCTGTCAAATATATGGGGCTGTTTGATGTTCGTGTGGCCGCTACTCGACATTCCACGCAATGATTACTTCGGAAATTGTGTCTGGGAAGGTCTGGGAGAGTCCCCTTGGTTCCTTTAAGTTGCAATAATTTTGGTTTGGTCTTCTGTGGTTCTCTATGAACTTTTGCCGCTCTCCATTTGAACCCATTTCCGGTGCCGTGACGTGGCGCTCCGGCCCACTCTGATTTCGCCATTCCAAGTCCGGTACTTCTCGAAATGAGAGCTTTTTTTTTTTGAGTGGCCAATGGTTATGGCGCTACTCTGTAGGATATTGCTCAATTAATTATTGCAAAATAGTCACGCATTGCTCTTTGATGTGTTTCTTGTGTATGGGCGCGTGACTGCGGCATTTGCCGGATTTTTACCTCATCTTCTTCGGTTGTACTGGTAAGTCGTCCACCATTTTGGCTCTGGGCCGGCGATTCACGTTGCACTCTTTTCGTTTTGCAGGTCTTGATGAAGATAGTCCATTACACGATTCTCGTGGATAATCGGATGCTATAAAGCCACCCACCAACTAAGTAAGCATTAATTTGGCAAGTTATTCGTGCAAGTATTACGTAACTACGTTTTCAGGGCTTTTATTTTCTCCTCAACTTTTGCTGCGAGGTTTCACCTGCTGTCTACATAATCTTATTGGGTCTGCTGGACGACAACCTTCAGTGGTTTGGGACCTCATTTGGGACATACCGGGGAATTGGATGCTGGGTGATAGTTGACGCGTCCAGGGCTGCACCGGAGGCTCCACTGAAGGCGGCGGAGCTGCCAAACACCGTTATAACGGGGCGAGCCAGATAAGTCTAGCACCTAAGCCATTCACGAACTCGTATGGGTTTTCCCAAAGAACTAAGTCAGTAAACTCAATTTATAGCTACAGCTGCACTCAGCTTCCCAGTAGTATTAATAATTTTTTTTAATGTGTTATATTAACTTGTCGAGGCCTAGGTACCACGACACTCAGAAAATATTCAACATTTTGTTTATTAAATACTCGTATTGTCCTCTAAACTTTTAGTTGTTTTATAAAACAATATTTAACAGTTGTAAACCGTACTCACGTGAGAACTGGTCACTTGATTAAGTTCTATCCCTACTTTGTTTACCAATATTTTCGAAAGCTGTGATACCAACAATAAACCCCACTGTGATATTAGAGGTTAAAAGGGTGTATATTTAATCTGTTTATTTATTCAATATATTTCTACACTTTTCCTTTCAATCATTTAAAATCTCCCGGTGTTGCGCAGCTGTCACTTATATAAGAACCACCCCATTACGCCGACAGAGCTAGCTAGTGGGCCGTCTGCACTTTAAATTTTGCATTTGTGGCCTCAGACGGCGCACTCTAAAATAAATTTGTTCGGGTTGCATTATACAGGGTGGTCACCTAGGGCCCTGAATAAAATAATCATACTTTAACTATTAAGGCCGTTTTGAACCCGTAACAAGGTCCGAAGATTGCATAGTAAAAATAAACAGACATCACAGTGAAATCAAAGTACCTATACTAAGAACAACTTAGGCAATCAGGTATATAAGGTCTTGAAAGCAGAAAGTTTTGCTGGAAATATTTGGTGAGTTTAATCAAAGTAGTGCTAAAAAAAGAAAGGGAATGCGTGAGGCACGCGTAGGAACGCAATAAAAGACCTGGCCAGCCGGCACAGGTAGTCGGAAAATGGAAAAGGGGTGACGTCAGGCATGGTCAGGGCCGCCGTCGCGCCGCAAGCCGCAAGCGACGCGACGCCGCGCCGTCGCCTGGAGGCACCGTAGGCGATAGCCACGCGCCGCCGTGGAACAGCCTCAGCGGATATGGATGGCCAGCACCAACAAATGATGGGAGCCGCCACAACAGCACCATGGAGCTGAAATGGGCCGATATTCTTGAAAAAGGAGTCGGGAAATGGCGAAATGAACTCAGAAATAGTGAGTGTCGCTAAAAGAGAGATGCGTGTATCGTGTGGTTTATAGCATAAGAGGTTTAGGGATAAGTTTTTGACACGTATATACAAGTAGTAAATACAGAAAGGTAATCATAGAGAAGTAAGAATTGTACCTAAAGGATTATAAATTGTGTAATCCAGTATAGTTGATATAGGAAGTACTTAATCTTAGAGAATAAGAATTTGATAAGTTATCGTAAGTTAGGAAGAAGGAAGTTTAACTTTTGGAAATTGTAAGGTTAAAAGTAATAAATTTTCTTTCAATAAGAAGGGAGGGATGTGATGCCGCGAAAGAAACCCCAAGTAATTCCTATCAAATTTAAATTCAAGTCGCGATATTATAATCTCTGGCTCCGAACCACATGAATGGGTTCTTTGTAAAATTCTTAATGTTGTTAATATAAACACAGTTGACATCGCGGGTGGCCCGCAATTCGCGGAAACACGAGCGACAGCTCGCGCGCCAGAATCACACCACCTAAGTTTCGCGGAAATTCCACTGCTGTGACCATATAAGGTAATCCTGAAATCTCGAGTTTAGAAATGGAATGCGTGAAACATGGGGGAATTAGGTATAAATAAGAGATCCCACCTACACCAGGGACCAGTCTAGTCAAAATCCAGTAGCAGAGCAGTCGCGGTACGCGGTCAGCTGGCCGCGGCCCATAACCTCAGATGCCTCAAAAACCCCTAGTAGTGAAGGGAGAATCGGATGATTTTCAGAATAGAATATCTTGCATTCGAATACTTTTGAGAATCGAGTGATTATCCGAATACAAAGAATCGAATTATTCAAGTTTCGAGGTCGCAATAGTAGTATCGCAAATGTTGCGATTGCGATTCAATTCAACCTCTCGAGCTCGAGTCGAGTCTCGAGTTTTTCAGTCTCGGACGCAGACGCATACGTCTCGGTTCTCGATCTCGGAGGAGGCTCGTTTCGAATTCAAATTGGTTCTCTGTTCTCTGGTTTGTTTTATCTTGAAAATCTTGATACATTGGCCAATTTGACGATATAGGACAGTGGTTTGTACTCTTCTAACATATTTTTAAATAACAAGAGACCAGAGACATAAATACAAAGTCCGCCGTTTTTTGCTCTCCGCTGGAGCAGATGTGCATAATCGATAATCGACAGGCGCTCGCGGCCTCCGAATATTCCGAATGAACGTGAAGTGTGTCGATTCATTCCGATTCAGCATTCGAGGATCCCTCTCACTTCGATTATTTTTATTATTCGAATACTTCGTTGAGAATTGAATGCTTTCGAATGCACGCCAGAATCGAATACATCGATTATTTGTATTCGAATAGTCCCTTCACTAACCCCTAGTCAAAATTACCAAGGAAGAACAATTCTCCTAAGCACCTAAGTAAGTTGGACTGGCCAAAGAGTAAGATATTTTTGTTTTTATTCCTTTATTTTTGAATTACCTTTTTACTTTGAATTTTTAATCTATTTTGAAAACTTAGAAAAATTGAATTTATTGTGTATTTATTGGAAATGGGGTCATTTCATACAATTTTTTTTTGTTTTCTTTGCTTTTACTTTATGTATTATGTCTTCAAAGTCCCAAAAAGCCCACCCGTTTGTTTTTATTATCTTTAACTAGGCCAAAAATTAGAATTGAAATTTGAAAATCGGGGTCCTGCTGACGTCAACTGGACCCTTTACCAATCAGTTTCATAAGTTCGGGCTAAAATATTAAATAGATTTACTTGTTTTTTAACACTTATTATTAATAAAAGGTATATAACTGGGGTGTATTAATTATATGGCACACCATTATTACCAGATTGTAGTTTAATTATAGTTTTATGATGTAATTTAAATAGGACGTTTTAAAGTAATAAACCCTCCCAGGTAGACAACAAAATAGCCGGCAACATCGCACCACTGTCATTTCTATTGTTTACGTCTTACATCGTCGGAGTTAACCTCATCGATAGTTGGTGATTTGTTCTTTGTGTTGAGAGTTTTTCATTTTTCATTATGAAAACTAAACAATGCTTTAACAAAGCCGTCTTCCATGCTGAACACTAGTATATTAAGCAGTAACTCACAACAAAACGTAAACGATGGCTAGCCAAACGAATAACAAATAACCAACAAAAACAAACCAACGCAATAAATAATAATAATAATAATAATATGTCTTTACTACACTACAATTCACTAGTGAGAGGTGTTAGCGGCGAAGTTTAGCCAGGCTACTCTTACAATAAATAGGTCACAGCTGTGATTTGACAGAAAGGTGGGCGGGCTGTTTAAATTTGAACCTGGCCGTTTTGTGGTGTTGCCGGACCTACAAAAAGTACCTATACTAACTCCGTGGACATTTTTATTTTTTTTTTTCGGCCAAACGGGCCTTCAAAAAAATTTGAAAAAAAATCCATAAGTATATTTTAGTCAAAGCAATCATCTGAGCTTATCAGAAAAAAAAGTGAAATAAATGTGCCCACTGAAAGGATTTTGGGAAGTTATTTAGAACCAAATTATTTCCTGTTAATTTGAAAAATTTTGTTTATTGATTTGAACTAACTTATGCCATACTTTGAATACACTTACCTTATTAAACATAATGTAGTACCTACGTACTATAAAAGTAGCAATTTCAGTTCAGGTTTCCAATACTTAGCAATAGGTTTTGCCCAGCTTACCTGAAAGAAAAGAGATTAAAAACTATTAATAATATTATTTCCAGGAGGCCGAATATAATCAAGATCGAACTCCACTTAAGTTAAGTTCATTTGATCTTATCATTAATTCAAGTATCAATAATTTCCTGGGTATTCGACCAAAAATAACAATTTTCTTTTTTCAATTGTAATATTTAATTACGTACGTTTCGGCAATATGGATAATTACCATCATCAGATTTTTTTTATATAATAGGTATAGGTACATTTTTTATATAGAGATTAACGTTCTGAAATAAATAAATAAAATCACAAACAGTCAATTAATAAAACATTGGAATATAAAAATTAGACATAAATACACATTAAAAATCCATAACAATACTCACATTTAAGAATTAATGACGTCATTATATAAAAAAACATTTAGATAGAATTGAAAATGCAAGAGCATATATATTGTTGTTATTCGGTAGGAAAGTATATGCTCTTGCATTTTCAATTCTATCTAAATGTTTTTACTAAAAAACAAAACAAAAATGTTTTTTTAAATAATGACGTCATTAATTCTTAAATGTGAGTATTGTTATGGATTTTTAATGTGTATTTATGTCTAATTTTTATTTTTCAATGTGACTGTGATTTTATTTATTTATTTCAGAACGTTAATCTCTATATAAAAAATGTACCTATACCTAATTATATAAAAAAAAATCTGATGATGGTAATTATCCATATTGCCGAAACGCAAGTAATTAAATATTACAATTGAAAAAAGGAAATTGTTATTTTTGGTCGAATACCCAGGAAATTATTGATACTTGAACTAATACGACCAGGAAATAAATATAACTTATCATTAATTGATAATAATATTGCAGTTTAATTGGTTTTCTTGAAATCGGCAGTGAAGTGTCTCAAAATCGCCATTAAAAGCTCAGAAATCGGCACTGAAGTAGCCCGTTATAGTATGATTTTTTCAATAAGTAGGCTTTGACGAGATGTAAACATCAAACGTCAGACGCGGAGCCATCGCCCGTGGCCAAATATTCAAAACCCGGCTGATAAAGGCCTATATAAATTTTCTATTTATTCTTCTATCTATTCTTCACGGAGGCTGCACAACACAGCAGTTTGGAATTTCTGTTGGGAAGCGCCGTGTCTCGTCATACTTGACCTAGGTAGAGCAATTGTCAAAGTCAAGCAACGCCACGCACGGTCTGTTCAGAGACGGGTGATCCCTTATGATTATTTTTTGCTTCATAAAACATCTTTCCGATTTCAAAAAAAAATATGTATATCCTGGCACTGAAGTTATTTTTATGACTCATGTGGTTTATTTGCCTCGGCCATATGCCATGGCGACTAAATTCCACATGAGTCATAAAAAGTTGAACTTCACTGTCTTGGTGCATAAATAACTATTATTCAAAAAATAGTTTTCAGAAGGCTTTTCTATCGCCTTGCGCTATGTTCATGTTTACTAAAAATCTGACCACGTAAGTATTTCTTCACCCCCATACAATGTTTCCTGGACTGTCGTGAAGCCTCGAGTTTCTGCAGCCTATATAATTCAAATTTATTGCCAAAGAGGGTTAACGGTATGACGCGAGTTCCGCTAATAACTATGCAAGTTTGGGGGGATTACAGCCAACTAAATATTAATCTAGGCGTTATTGGTTGTGCAGCTAGGGCATTAAATTGCTGGACAGGCTTTCCGTGTTATCAACCGTCACGACTATGTCTATATTCCATTATATTACTAGTGATTAAGTTCTGTACAGGGTGTTCGCATATATTTAGTAGGTACCTCCCTAGAGACTTTATTTTTCGATTGAGAAAAAATGTTTTCAATGGGTGTTGTAGGACTTTTTCTGGACCCCAAGAATCTGTCACCAGATGTTAGTGGCCCTTAAGAAAATTGTCAGGTCAAATATTCTTAAAGAATGAATCTGCCACGGCTAAATGTGTGGGTTGAATAATTATTTGTAAAAAGAATGGAACTATTTAACGAAGAATCCCAATTAAGTAGCAAGTCGTCTTCTAATATTCAAACTTTTCTCATGAGCAGTATAAAACTACTGACAAATAAAACAAAATGAATAAAACTTGATTCACCTGTAGTAAATTGTTTTGAAAATAAGTGAGCAACTTTTAATTAGTTTTTTGTTTAATGAAATCATCTTTTTATAGTATAGTTGTCTGTTTATTTCTTCTGATGGAAGAAAGTTGGCGTCATTTTATTCTGTTTAAAGTTAAAAAGATGGAATTTTAAAAAATAATGTTTTTAATTCCAACAATTTTTCTGCATCAAATTCTTATTTAAACTAAGTATATAAAAAAACACCTTAAGTTAAATTAATTGGTACCTACTTTCATCAACATTTCGCGCGATAAGCTTTTCAATTTGCAAAAACTTGTGCAATTTGGAATTGAATTATCTTAACGAAAACCTAAACTTTTATTCGTTTTAGTACATGGCTTAAATAAAGGGTTGTTTTTAAAAAGGTTTTTTTACAAAATGTTTTCGGTAACATTTCTAAAGCATTGAGTCGCTCTTCTTGCATCGAGTTTCTTAGAAACGTTTTTATCCGTTGGTTCCTTTTCTTGACCAAGTTTCTTCACCGCCGAACAAAACACATACAAAATAAAACAACTTGTTTGTTTCTTCACACCAGCACAACCAATTATTTTTTAAGTAGACGTTTTTTGTCCTGCCGTTTGATTTCTCTCTATACTTAAATCGGGTAACGGCCTGCCCAACTCTTTAATTTGCAGTTTTTGCTCAAATTCATTTGACGAAAATGAATTTCTTAATAAAAAAACTTACATTGTTCATTTTGGAAACGTTAAACGTTATAAACAAACAACTCACCTAGCACAATCAACTAGGTACACAAAATAAGCAGTACGCTTTGTCCGCCCGCGAAAGCCAAATTATACAATATACAACAAAACATATGATCGGAGCCTGGCCCGGCAGAATTGCTGTTTATGAGCATTTAACTCGATGACCATTCCCAATTATTTTAGGCCTCACTTCCACATTCGACCCGCTTTCGGTCCCTTTCTACAATGCTGTCCAAACGGAAGGTGGCTCGGGTGATATTTAGCAGAGCTCCCGGCCGACTCGAATTGGCGCGCGGCTTTCGCGCTGGCATATTTACGTTTCCTATACGGTCAACGCTACTCGTTGCGGCTAGGAAACGTAACGCGCTCTGATCTCTCCGTTTCCTAGACGGTAAGCGCAATGCTATATTAATAAATGCCGGCTTATGCAAAAAAGGTAGATTGGACTGTCTTCACAGCAACAAACACATCAACACATCAAGCCTATATTATTTGCAAATAACAGGTAAATGGTAAATAAACAAGTGTATCAACAGATACATTTTAATGATTAGATAGCTGAAAGCTTCTTCTACTGAAACCTTATACCTTTTTGTTGCAGAATAAAGAGATGCACAAAAGCGATGGACTTGCAACACCAAAAAGATAACCTCAAAAAGTTACGAGTAAAAGCACGATCTAAAAACAGCGCAAGTGGCTCCCTCTGTGAGATACGTAGAAATTGGCATTTTTAGCTTATTTTCCATCTTCAAAAACGCACAATAGTGCCAAATTTCAGTTCAGCAGCTTAATTATTTCGGGAGATGTAGCCATAATTCAATTTCAAAAAATGAACTACAACGCCCTGTATCTCTTAACCAAATAACATTTTTATAAGGCATATTGGCTCCAATCGTAATATTTTGGCCCAAAATATATGTGGTTGCACTATGTGCCATTATTAATGACTCACCCTGTATAGGTACATATGTTTTTGAGGGCAATAAGCCCTAATAACGTTTTCCTCCAAAAGAAAATGAAAATGGGGTATACAATCTTTGTAATAAATTTAGAGAAAGGGAAAAAAGTAAAAAAAACCTATATTCAGTATTTACATTTTTCTATGCAGGGTAAACAGTTTAATAATCTACCGTTTCGCGCTAAACGAAACCACTTTCTTTCAGACTGTTTCCTTTAATTTTCAAATTAAAACCCTTTACAGTCGCACCAAGACCCATTTTTATCCAGCAAATATCCCCTAATGGAAAATAGGTTTTCCCCAAGCGTTATAAGATACAAAAAGAATGCAAAGGAATCCCCGGAAACAACGGGCACCGACGAATCCAGAAAATCGTTTCTGCGGAAGATTTCGGGGACAAACCAGAATAAAGGGAAATGGGAAAAAGGAAAAGCCCATACCAAAGGAAAATAAACATCCGATTTTTGTTGCTATATCTCTCTAGGAGAACGGCCAATAATACAAAAGCACGCAAACGAGCAAATTGTATAAACACCAATTCTGTAAAACATCTTAGGTTTATTTAACTGAAACAGATAAAACAATATACCTACCTATTTTCTTCAGTTCTTTATAACTTTAGATTATAAACGGTTTATGACATGAGAACACAGTGATTGTAAAACTTTATCGCCCTTAGTTGTTGTCAACCCAAGGTTATTAAATTTAAAATTGTCCCTGCACTACCTTGAAACTTAATATCATTTAATGAATTTTTTTGTAGAAACGGTTCAGGAACTTCTTATGGAATTTAACGTAGCTATACTTTTTGTTCTTTTGGAAGGTCATTTAAACATCTACAGGCGTGTCTCAGAGAATGTGTTATGCCCAATAATTAGGGACATACCTACCTACATATTTGTTTTTAAAATTTTCAGCTAGATGAAAATACTGACCAAAAACCAGGATGAAGCATATTTATTTGAGGAATGGGAATATATAGTTTCGGAATTGATATACAAAGTGTAGTGTTGAAAACTGATTTAAAAATAGTCATATATTTTATTTGCCTTTTTTATATAAATGTGTCTATAAAAAAGCATTTTTCTTTCAAATAGGTAAAGTTCTTCGAGAAATGCATGTTTGTCAAGATATTCTCGAGTGGCCGTCCTTCAATAGACACCCTGACACTACTTTTCTAATTACTGAAACAGATTTATATTGCCTTAATGCTTCTCCATAAAACTGTATTGTCGTAATAGTTATAATATAATATTAGAAACATTTGGATTAATTAATCTGTAAATATAGTAAGTTCAAACAATTTGGCTAAGAAACAAAATTGAAATGGCTTTAAATTATTGACATCTAATGAATCGCTCTTTTCGAAAATTAGGGCATATCCTAGAGCAATCTTCTAAATCAAAGTAAACATTTTATTTAAAGAAAGAGTGGTTGAAGATGTTATAGTCAGTGGAGAATCAACGAGAATACTAAGACCTTAATTGTTCATTTATAAAAAAAAAAAATTTGTTTAAGGGTGGTTAATTTTTCCACTTTACCCCTCTTGAACGCAAAGTGAAAAATAGGTTTGCAAGGAGAGGGGGTAAAATGGAAACATCATCTTTTTGTCAACATACGTATTTTGGTTGAAAGAGAATGCAAAATGAGTGATGGAAAAACTTTATTTGTTTATTCTATAACTAGAGGTACCTATCTCTAGATATGATAAGGAATTTGAATATACATGTTTGTGGTCTCTAGTAACTTTCGAATGGATTGAGATATCGATTTCGAATTCGGTACCTATACCTAATCTTGCCATCTTGCCTACAATAGGACAGTTCCGATTGCTTTTTGGCAAAGTCGCTCTACACGAGGGGGTGACGATGGGTGGATGGAAATATATATTATTTAGCTTTTCGTGATACAGTAGTTTTTAGCGAATGAAACCAGTACATAACTTTTACTAAAGAGATTATTTAACATTTTTATACAAAATGGTGTGGTTGAGAGGGGGTACAATAAGTCGTTTTCGAGGTTTTCTGGTCAAGGAATTTGATTCGGCATTAATTTGAAGAAAAAACTGCTTGAGAATAATTACGAGGGTGTGAAAGTCTTAAAATGTCAACATACATACGTACATACATACATACATACATACATACATATATACATACATACATAATACATACATACATACCTCTATCGATTTCTACAGAATAGAGAAGAGGTAATGTTTTACGATTTGTATAAACAACTTAAATTTGTCATTATATATCTACATATTATAATGGCTTTTACAAAACAATATGTGAAAGTAGGGATTTCATTTTCAGCGTTTTTTATCGAATGAAAATGTATGTATGTGTTAGTGAGTGATAGTAATAAATAAATAAATAAATAAATAATAGTTCTCACGCTCAAAATTCTCCAAACTAGGAGTACCCCAAATTCAATTAAATACTTCGTTATTACTATTTATTTTGAAAACAACAACAAAATCTTTGAGTCTTTAACTAGGTGTCTCTAGAACCTAGAGAATATTGTAACATTATTATGTACCTAGAAGATGTAATTTTAAAATTCTTATATATGTATATTTTAAGGTGGAGGTTATATATTTTCATTTAAAATTACAACAATTGCTGGAGCAAAATGGAAATATTTCCACTTTTACTATAAATCCCAATACCTAGACAAACTTAGTTGAAGGTATTTCCATCGCTAGTCAAATATTCCAGCTTCGAGACATTTTGGCAGCCGGATAATTCTGGCTAAATAAATTCTCGGAAAGCAATTAATCAGAGGAATGCAGCAATTTGCCGAGAATGTCTCTCTATTAGATGCCATATTACGTTATCTGGAGTTCGTTGAGTTTTCTCGAGTCATTATTCCCCCTAACTCCAGACAAACTATACACGGAGCGAAATCCGAACTAATAAAAGTTAGATTTCCCTTGAGGTCGATGCTTAAACAATTAGTGGAAATTAAAAATGTCTGTAGCTCCCACTAAGTGGGGACACGGACATTTTTCGTTTTTCGTTTAGGTACAGGGTGGCCCATCCAAGCGGAAAAACTGTGTTACGAGGGGACAGATTAACATAAAATAAAAAAATGATATTGTAGTAATAATTAAGGGAAATTAGATGGTGTACTCGGATTTTGTATAAGGGGGTTGGTAAAAAAGTTATAGCAAAAAAAAATTGCAAAACAAAAAAAAATACTTACACAATCTTTAGACAACCTTCAAGTAATATTCCGGAATATTTAGCTTTTTAAAATAATTTCTGGTTACAGCGGAAATGAAAGTAATTTTCTCGATTTTACAACTTCTTTATAGGATTCCTTTTTTAATTCTGAATCCAACGATATATAATTTGACCTATCTATCTCCAACCGTTTCCGAGATATTTATCAGAGAAGCTCCATTAAACTAGATACATAAACTACGTTTATCTCGACGCGTTCGATCCGATTGAGAGAGGTTTGAATTCACTGGAGCGGACTCAAAGAGACGGCGTAAACACTACAGATTGAAATTCAATCAAATTTAAAATTTAAAGTCAAGCCGCTATTTACAAACAGAAGTTGGCCATAATGTGCACCAACCTACTGTGGAATAAGTATAATAAAATAATGTCCCTAGAGAGGATTGAAAACCGTAGGATTCAATACTGATGATGTAAACGTAGAATTATAAAAGATTTGACATAAGTCAATCGAATTCATTTCAATCCGATCGAGTTGTCACGAGATAAACGTAGTCATAGTCTCATGGTCAGTGTCTGATGCTCGATCCGAGTAGGCCAAACAATAAAACCAAATTTATGACAAATCAAGTCAGCCATGATAATAATACTGACAATCAAGTAGGCTGTTAACTCAATATTTCTATTTACTAGTCAGATTAGTCTAAAATTGTGTTGCTGAAGCAGTTACTCGTTACAGTTTAAATAAATCTCTCGCTGACTCTCTGTGATTTTTCGTTATTTCTTCTGAAATAATTTAGAATTCATTCTTTATCGTCCTCACTAATTATAAACACAATTTTTCTTTTGCTAATCACACTTCCTGTCGATCTTAATCTTTGATGCTTACATATAAATGAAGCACTCAGAACATTTCTATTTGGATATTTGCGAGAATACTCCCTCAAAGTTTATACGTGTCTTTTATCATTTTTGATAAAGACCTTTAAAATATCATAGCATTCTTCTTTCAAAAACATTTTTTAAAACTTTAATCTGACAGGTAAATAGAAATATTGAACTTATACAGCCTACTTGATTGTCAGTTTTATTATAATGGCTGATTTGATTGTCATAAATTTGGTTTTATTGTTGGGCCTACTCGGATAGAACATGAGACACTGACCATGAGACTATGCATCTAGTTTAATGGAGTTTCTCTGATAAATATCTCAGAAACGGTTGGAGATACATAGGTCAAATTATAAATCGTTGGAATCAGAATGAAAAAGAAATCCGGTAACTGTTAAATGGAATGTGTAAGTTGTAAAATAGAGAAAATCACTTTCATTTCCGCTATAAACAGAAGTTATTTCAAAAAACTAAATATTCAGGAATACTACTTGAAGGTTCTCTAATGGTTGTGTAGGTAATTTTTTTATTATTATTTTGCAAAAAATGTTTTTTCGCGATAACTTTTTTACCGACCCCCGTATACAAAATCCGAGTACACCATCGAATTCCCCTTAATTTTTACCATAAGTGATTATTTGAGACATTGCCAGCTAGATGGAGACTCTTACTTTAGGAGTAAGTGTGGGGTCTCATATTGGGCACTGTCTCATATTAGGGTACTTTCCTCTATACCACGTATCCTGATCACAATGGCTACAATGGTCAACAATGGAAATTGCATTGTCGGCCATTGTGACGCGGACGCGGTTAGCCAGATTCGTGATATCGAGTAAGTATACAGATGCCATGGGTACTTATTTAGACCAGAAAGCACCTAAATCTGCCAATAACTCATTATTTTCCAGGAAACAATCATTACGAAGCCAAGAATTCGTTAGTCGATGGAACAAAATCTCTTGAAACAAGTGAGACTACTAACAACATGGTATTGTAAATAAACTATCTAAAGTCTCTACCTTTTTATTTACTTCAACCCATACAAAAGTAATCGATATTTAAAACAATCCTACAAAGTTTTTAAATAATCACTGCATTTTTAACGTAACAGGATATAATTTTGAACACCATGTAGTAGGTACGTTCTATTTCCCGCTTCCGCGCACATTATTTAAGGATAGAAAACGTTTATCCCCCACCACCCTCTGCTGGGCTTTTTCATTTCACTGGTTTAAAGATATAGTTTTTGCGAGAACCAGAAGTGGAGGAACGGG
The DNA here is from genome assembly GCA_963920635.1 of Pseudeuparius sepicola. Classification (NCBI taxonomy): domain Eukaryota; kingdom Metazoa; phylum Arthropoda; class Insecta; order Coleoptera; family Anthribidae; genus Pseudeuparius; species Pseudeuparius sepicola. The sequence goes on along the minus strand of OY987304.1, from coordinate 28,669,874 downwards.
CGGGAGGGAAATGATACCTTCGAACTTCAGGTAAGCTCTTTTGATCGTCTAATTATATTTCAGCGTGCAGTCCTCGGCATCATTTTGAACACCATGTAGTTGTTGAAAGAATGGGTCATCGTAAAACGCATCGAATTATTGTAAAACCTTTCTTCCAAATGAGAAGACATAGAAAACACCATCTTTCAAACATAATATGCACATTTGCAGCATTTTTCATTCAGGAATGACCGAAGATCTTTAGTGATTGAAAGAAACGAAGTAATTGCGTTAATTACATCAAGATTATTATTGTTATACACACGTCAAAATCAGAGGTTTAATAAGTATATTTACCTATTATATAATACCTGTCATGAGCGAACTAGCGGAACACTAAACACGAAAAAATTATCGACTTACTTAAGTTCGAAAATATTAATTCCAAAGTTAAAGATACAAAAAATGAGATAAGATGCAAATTTAATATAATTATTTCTAAAAAATTAAGATATTGACAGGTACAATATTTCACGAGCTGACTTAAGCTGTATATTTTCGTTGCCAATTATTTGTACTAACAACAAGACGTAAAAAAGTTAAAAGACTGAACAACGACAAAGTAGGTACCTACTTAAAATTTTGATACTAAAAGGTAGTTACGGCAGTTAAAAAATCTTACAAGGTAACCAAGATTCGTTAAGAAAAAATATACCCAACTTTAAAACTGTACAAATCCGTAAAATCTTCATTTTTGGAGACAATCGCCTAAACTTTTTTTGTTTGAAAGGCCTTCAAAAACCGCTTCTTCTACCCCCGATTTTCACGAAAACCATTTAGCGATTTTGTTATTTAAAATCTGACCCCACAGCGCTAATCAGAACACCCCAAAAACCCTATATACCAAATTTGAATAAAAAATATACAGGGAGTTCTATTCTGCAGGGTGTCAAAGTTGAGCAAAATAGGAATTTTAAAGGCAACTGCCAAGTCAAGAGTGCCATGGAATCCCCTCAAAACAGTTGAATGGTCAATAGGACCACTCAAGGTATTCGTGTGCAAAGGTTCAATACAAAATATACAGAGTGTTCTTATCTGTGCCATCTCAAAATGCTGAATTTTTATGAAACTTTATACGGGTCATGAGTGCCGTGGAATCATTGAAAAAATATTGAGATATACAAAAGTTATGTATTTCATTACAAAATGCCAAGTAACAAATAAAAACAATCTAAATTATTGGACCTTACTCAACAAAGTCACGGTCTAAGATGATACATTTTCTGTGCGTCTCCTGTTATGACACACCAGCCACCTTAACTGGTATGGACTTACTGACTGGTACACTTCTGTATTTTTTAGATTTAGTTCGTTTATAGTGTGTGGAGCGGTTTTGATATACTCGATTTTTGACCCGTATAAAGTTCCAAAAATTCAGTAATTTGAGATGGCACAGATAAGAACACTCTGTATATTTTGTATTGGACCTTTGCACACGAACACCTTGATTGGTCTTATTGACCATTCAATCCATTCAACTGTTTTGAGGGGATTCCATGGCACTCTTGACTTGGCAGATGCCTTTAAAATTCCTATTTTGCTCATCTTTGACACCCTGCAGAATGGAACTCCCTGTATATTTTTTATTCAAATTTGGTATATAGGGGTTTTCGGGTCTTCTGATTTACGCTGTGGGGTCAGATTTTAAATAAAAAAATCGATAAATGGTTTTCGTGAAAATCGGGGGTTAAAAAAATCGCAGCCGGCCCTGGATTTGCATTTTGAAAATGGCAGGAAGGTCAAAAGAAGCGGTTTTTGAAGGCCTTTCAAACAAAAAAAAGTTTAGGCGATTATCTCCAAAAATGAACGGATTTGTACAGTTTTAAAGTTGGACACCCTGTATATAACGATACTAAACCAAAATCACAATACTCTGGGGCTTAACGGTTAGGAAATGGAGAAAAACTGATGTAGTGTTAACCGTGTGCGCTCAAAAAATATCGAGCGTAAACTCTCCTAGTTTATCCCGAAAACAAATATATGAACCCCTTGGTTCACGATATGAACCCAGAGTGTCAGTATGCCCCATTGAATGGATACGTACCTTGGATTAGATATGGTGGTCGGGTCCACTTCGTCACAATAAAAGTCGATATGAAAATAGAGTTGAAAGCACCTAATTTGCGTTAATAGTTAATGACGAGTCCTTCGAAGTCTGTGATTCCTTTTATTTGTTTATTACAATTCCGTTGGTTACAAATTTCTTACAAACTTAAATTTTATAGAAAAGTGGACTGTAAACAAATCTACCCGTCTAACGCGACAGTTGTTATCTTATTGTTCCAAAAAACATGTCCCTTATTATAATGTCTAACAATGTGAGTCACATACTGGATGTAAATATAATAATTTAAAACTAAACATAGCGCCCGCCTTGAAAGCGTAGCCTTTCAAAATATGACAATTATTGAGTATTGAGTGCAGCTAACAAAAAACAACAATTTAACCTAACCTATAAGCTAATCTTTTGAGTCACAATCGAGGTACATCGCGTTAGCGTCCATGATATCAATCCGAGAAAAAATAGTCTATAATGAGTTTGATGGCAAAACGCACACCTTGGCAACTCCGCGTTTAACTCCTCCACCATTGGTTTTAACATCTACTACGCGTACCACCTTATCTTCGCCAGGATATAATGCCACTACTCGTCCAAGTCGCCATTGTAGTACTGGTAAGTTATCTTCTTTCAATACAACCAAATCGTCCATTTTGATGGTATTCGCAGGTTGTGATTTCCATTTTTGACGTTGTTGAATTGCTGTGAGATATTTAGAAGACCATCGTTTCCCAAAATGACTAACGATGGCTTGGAGTCGTTCGTGAAGTTTCAAACGATTGATTTAGACATTTTCAGGGTAATACTCAGGAACAGCGGTTAATGCGTCACCCACAAGGAAATTACCAGGGGTTAGGGGGGAATTGTCATTGGGATCAGAGGACATCGGGGTTAAGGGACGGAAATTGAGTACACTCTCTATCTGGCAAAGTATATTGTGTATAGTTGCTCATATGTCAAGCTGGCCTCACCAACGACCCTTAACAAATGCATTTTCGCTGATTTAATTGCTGACTCCCATAATCCGCCGAAATGTGGGGACCGCGGAGGAATGAACTGTTATCTCGTTTTGAAGTAAATAATCGCGAATTTCGGTTTGAGAAACATTATTTTTAACCCACAAAATATAACGTTGAAGTTCATTCTTACTTCCAACGAAATTTGTTCCGTTGTCACTATAAATGATCTTGCAAAGACCTCTTCTAGCGACGAAACGTTTTAAACAATTCAAAAAACCTTGTGTCGTCAAATCAGCCGCCAACTCGATGTGCACGGCCTTAGTAATAAACAAAAAACAAAAATGCATACGTATACTTTGACTAATTTCCGCGTACGTAACGTACCGTCCTTTATTATTATTATTAAAATTGGTCCTGCAAAATCTGTACCAACTATCGAAAAAGGTCTAGCTGGGTTTAATCTAGTCTAAGTTTGACAAGTAATTTCAAGGCATTTCGTAACTCACAAGTATTTAAAATACCCTGTAATTTTTCTGTGTGCTTAGGGTTGGCGTTGTGAACAAATCTTAACATGAAGGCTACTACCCTTAGTAGCTTCGTGTAATTAGAAAACCGTTCGAATATAGAAATGTCAGTACACACTAAGAAATTAAATTGAATGGGTTTTCTTTTTTCTGGTATTTCGTTTAAATCTAGAGAGTTGTAATTAGGCCAATCATTGATATTTCCTTCTAGGAATTTAGGACCATACCACCATAAATCTGAATCACTTAATTGTTTGGGATTAACACCTCTGGACAATAAATCGGCAGGGTTCATAGCAAATTCTACATGATGCCAGTCACTAGCTGCACTAGTCTCGTGAATTTGGGCTACCCTGTTTGCTACAGAGGTACTCCAGGTGGCCGCTTCTGCCGCTATCCAAGCTAAAGTTATCGTGCTATCGCACCAAAAATGTCTACTACTCAATTTTAATTATTCAAGCGCATATTCGACTTTCCTTGCTAGCTGTATTAGTAAAACCGCACCGCATAGCTCCAATCTAGGTAAGGACACTGTTTTTAACGGATCTATGGCAGCTTGGAACATAGAACGAACCGCTAAAAATGACGCTGAAGCCGTACCATAACTTACAGTGTTTAATCTAAAATGCTTTAATTTCATCTCTGAATTATCACGCCATATTATTCTTTGAAAATCTCTGTCCGAGTCAGTTATTGATATTTGACGGTACATCTTTCCAATATCAGCCGTCATCACTACTTCATACTTTCTAAAACTTAACACTATCGAAAATAGATCTCTTTGCAGAACAGGCCCTACCTTTAAAACATCATTAAGAGAAATTCCGGAAGTAGATTGCGCCGATGCATCAAAAACTACACGTAGCTTAGTTGTACTACTATTTTCCTTTATTACACCGTGGTGTGGTAAATAACATTTTTCTACAATCTTGTCATTCTCTAAATGTACCTCCGTCATGTGACCGAGCTTTTCATATTCGCGTATAAATTCCACGTAACTTTCTTTTAAGACTTAATCCTTATTTAATTTTTTCTCCAAATTTAAAAACCTTTTTATTGCTATCTGCTCTGTATCTCCTAACTCCTCCTTGTTATCTCTAAATGGTAAACTAACCTCAAATCTACCATCTCTACCACGCTTGTATGTTTTTAAGAAAAGACTCTCGCAATCGATTTCCTCCTGTGTGAACTTCATTCCCGTATCAAGATAATTTTCAAGTTTCCAGAACAATTCTACCTGACTATTCAACCTTTCTTCATGGATTGATAAATTACATCTCACGGTTTTGAAACTTGAATCAACATCGATGTATCCGGAAACTACCCAACCGAAACGCGTTTTCTGAATGATGGGTTTATTTTTACCTTTTCTAATTTGACCTACGCATAGAGATTCATAAAATACTCACGCGCCTAGAACTATATCAACCGGAGCGGCTACGTTGAAGTTCTCATCTGCCATGTGTATTTCTTCCGGAATATTTAATTTAGCACTATCAAATGTCACCTGAGGCATATCACCAGTAATTCTATTAACAACTAAAAATCGTTCCTTAGTTTGGTACCGATTATTTGTTGAGTAAATTGTAGCTCGTGCTTGTTTCGAAATATTACTGTGAAAATCATCTAGTCCTGCTACGGGTATATCTACATCTCCCGTATCCAAACCTAAACTTTCAACTAAACCTCGCGTAATAAAATTTGACATGGATCCTCCGTCTAGTAGAGCTCGGCATTTTACTAGTTGTCCGCCTGCATTACATATCAGAACGTTTGCAGTAGCCAATAAAACGTGTGATGAATTAAAATGAGAAGTGTGCATCGAAACAATCGCATCAACGCCGCCACTGTCCAGTGTAGTACTTACCAATGCCACTGAGCCGTGTCGCTCTTGGCATCGAGAGCCTGCGTTTGGGGGGCTGCCGCTGCCTTGTGCGGGGGCGCCGTCCTGCGGCGCCCTAGCGTCCGCCATGCTGGTACGTGCGAAAGCGCGCGTGTTGTCGTCGGCGCCGTATTCACCGCCTGGGTACCGCTCTCTACCCCGGTTATTAGAACTATTGGGCTCGCCCGTCATAACTTTGGAACCATCTCAATTGTCGTCGCTGTGTCCTTTCTCGGGGCTTTGCCTATTTGAGCGGTGCAGTAAAGAATGATGTTTGTAGCTGCAATGCTTACAACTACCGCTGGAATTACATTCGCGTTGAAAATGACCTGGGCGTAAACAATTTCCACACAAGTTGTGCTTGTTTACCTCAGAGTACCTATCAGAAATTGACATTTTTGCGAACTCCTTGCAGTTGAAATTGAAATGCGGTTCTTTACAAAATGAACATTTGACCTTTTGGGTACTTAAATGAGTATAACTTTCGCGATTTGGAGTTTTAACGAACTTGTTTTTGTTGTCGCATCTCTGTGATATAAAGTCAGTCAATTGTTCAATTGTAATTTTTTCTTGGAGTTTTTGACTATGTTCTTCAAAATGCCTTTTTGTAGTCAAATCTAATTTTGTTGAAAGTATGTATATTAAGAGAGTGTCCCACGTGTTTGTGGGCTCCCCTAAAGCCGTTAATGCCCTCAAATTGCGATTGAATGTGTCTAACAGTTTGCGTAAATGTGTATGTGATTCAGTTTTGATTGGTTGTGCTTCGAAAATTGCCTTCACGTGAGTGTGTATTATGATTCTTTTGTTTTCATATCTGTCACCTAGCATTTGCCATGCCACGTCATAGTTGATATCTGAGACCTTTAGAGACTGGATTAACTGCGCCGCTTCACCCTTTAAACACCCATTAAGGTAATAAAACTTCTCGATTTTGCTTAAGTGTGCATTTTCGTAAATTAAGGAACTAAATACATCGTGGAACGTTGTCCACTGATCGCAATGGCCGTGAAAATCGGGAAGGGTTATTCTAGGTAGTTTGACTCTATCTTGTAACTGAAAATTGCGCCCCTTGTTACTGCCGTGGCTAAAACCTAGCACCCCACCTGTGGAGCCCAAATTCGCGCTACTGTACACAGTGGAGCTAGCTGCATCACCTTTTAACTTACAAATCAACCTTTTGGCGTCTGCAACTAGCTTGTAGTAAGAGTTTTCAAAGGTCTCCCATTCGTCTTCTTGTATGTCATTTTTTAACGCTTCGACTTGTCCCTGGACTTCGTCGAATTTTGACAACAATGTGTTTTCGATTGAGGAAAGTCGTGTTTCGATTTCATGATAATCGGACTCCTCATCAAAACCTAGTATAAAATTTCTAAACCTTGTTATCTGGGTCTTGAGTTGACCCCGCTTTAAAATTAAAGAGTTGAGTTCTGCGGTTTGTTCCGCCGTTACATTTGCCATCTTGAATCAAAACTTAATCACAACGAAATCTACCAATTACCTTGCCACATACAGATGTATACATACAATAAGGAAAGGATATGAACCAAAGGAGGGTGACTTACTTGTTGATTTGCTGTGCTCTGTTTGAGTACCTTAGTTATTGTCCAAGCTATTATCCCCTGCGTTCCTTGGCTCCGCCGTTGACTTGTGCCTTTTCTACCTCACCGTGAAACTGCCCCGTCGGTCTTGCCTTATCTCTGCCGCCAGTCTTGCCGTAAAAAAAAAACTGTCGTTTTCTTCGTCGAACCCGTCCAGTTCCTGGTTCATTGCATCCGGGTCGTCTTGACCATTTTATGACGAGTCCTTCGAAGTCTGTGATTCCTTTTATTTGTTTATTACAATTCCGTTGGTTACAAATTTCTTACAAACTTAAATTTTATCGAAAAGTGGACTGTAAAAAAATCTACCCGTCTGACGCGACAGTTGTTATCTTATTGTTCCAAAAAACATGTCCCTTATTATAATGAGTCACATGAGTCCCTTATTATAGTGAGTCACATACTGGATGTAAATATAATAATTTAAAACTAAACAGTTAATTCAAACGTGGTAACGGAGTTTTAACACAAAAATTCCTTTACAACCCTTATCAATATTGTAAGCTGATTATATTAAATGTGCATACAGGATGCAGTTCACTCTCTAATTATACGTTTACTTGTCGGTATCCTGCAAGAAACTCTGAATTTTACTTAGTCAAATTGTGATGCCTTGAAAGAAACCCCAAAAAATTCCTACAAATTTTTAAATTAAAGTCGCTATAGGTATTAGACTCTCTGGCTCCAAACCAAATGAATGGGTTCTTTGTAATTCCTTAATGTTGTTAATGTAAACATATCCGGGCCTCGCACTAGAATCACGCCACCGAGTTTCGCGGAAATTCAACTGCCCTGGCCATATAAGGTAATCCTGAAATCTCGAGTTGAGAAATGGAATGCGAAAATCATGGGGGACACATTTGCATTTGGGATCAGTTCCAAACCAACATCACATTTGCATTTGGGATCAGTTCCGAACCAACGATCGGCTGCTGAAAGCTCTGCCCGAAAACTACGAGATCCGAGTACTACATAGAAAAACCTAGGGTTCCTTTATTAGAAGAGTTGTTGCAATCAACTGTCATCATCAAATTTCAATTGGTTTTGCATAAAAGTGGTGACTCTGAGGTAAAGCGAAAAACCATGCGGGATGTTGCCTCATAGGCTTGCAAGTACGTTTTTGAGAGAGTAATCAAAGCAGTATGAAAATTTGACACTATAACGACATTGTCATTTTAAATAATTCAAAATAATTCAAGAAGATTATAAAATATGCACATAAACTTGCAATCATCCATTGCAACTCACCAAAGAGTGCCTTTTGCAAAACTAATATGTGGTTCAAGGTTCAGTGCGCATTTGAGCAGAAGAAAAAGTAGCCCTGAGAAATATTATTTAAAATGATCCCAGTATCACAAAATGTTCCACAAAGTTATTATTATAAGAGGAAGAGGTGGTAATGCAGAGGTCTTATAGTATAAATGAAGACTAAACTCACTAGAGTAACAACTGCGAGATGATATAACACATAATATAAGGTAGATACCTAAATAGTCACTCTAATAAGTAACTATATATACCTTTATATACTTAGTAGGTAAGATAATATTATATTTTAGATCACAAAATTAACTCAAATTTCCTGACGCACAGCCACCAATAACTATTTTGGATGATATATAAAAAGCAGAACATCCCGTTATTGCAGCAATTTACGGAAGCCCTTAATGGTGAAAAAATTATTGGAAGAATTGGACAGATGTAAATTAAAAGCAGAGCGGAGGCTACATAGAAGATTTTGCCTTTGCCATTGTTCGGATATATTTTTTAAATTAAAAACAATCTGAAAGTATGATTGCATTTTCTATGTATTCTCTTCAAATAACTTATCCAAAATACTTACCAAATTATGAAATAAGATTGTGATTACCTACCTAAATTGGGAAATAGGAACCTTTGGCACTTAGAAAATACTTCTTTTGCTTAATTCCACACACCAAAACTTTGTTTTTGCACTCGACGCGCGTTTCGCTAACCATGTTAGCATCATCAGAAGATGATTAAGTCTAATGAAGATGAAGTCTAATAATGATCACCTGATGATGTTAACATGGTTAGCGAAACTCGCCTGCAAAAACAAAGTTTTCGTGTGTGGAATTAAGGAAAAGAAGTATTACCTACACCTACCTAGTTTATTTTACCATTTTATTTGGTATAGGCATAATCAAAAATCATGATTTAAAATAGTAAAAAACTATATTGATATAATATCAGACTTTTGATGAAGGCGCCGGTATTCATTTTAATCTGTAAAAACTTGAATACCCTATATTCTTTCCCACACCTCTACCCATGTTCATTTTTTTATATATCGTGATGCCAGCTGATGACTTTGACTATCTTTATGACCTAAAATATGCTCTCAATTTACGTTGCTACAGAAACAATCCAAACATTTCTTCCCAAAAGGATGGAAGATATATATCTTATTCGCAAATTACATTTATGTAACGTACGAATAAGATAAATATCTTCTGTCCTTTGGGGGAGAAATGTTGGGATTATTTCTGTAGCAACGTAAATCAAGAGCATATTTCAGGTTATAAAGATAGTCAAAGTCATCAGCTGGCAACATGATACTTCAAAAACTGAACATGGCTGGAGGTGTGGGAAGGGAACATTGAACGCGTGTTCTATATTGTTTTGAAGAACTAAAGAATTCATTAGAAATGTGACAACTAATTATACTGACAAAAATATCAACGATAACATTTCCTTCAAGTTTACAACTTTGTCCCAATGCCAATTTTATACGATTCTTTATTTTTAAAAATGCCTGTTTGAGATGGGAATGATTTTTTCTTTTTTGACAATGGGCCCTAAAATCAACCAACTTTTAGCAATGTCTATTAGATTATTCGACAGGCCGGTCATATAATACCATACTAAGACATCACCATTTGCATCAATTGTGTGCAGCCATTAAGTACCTACCTCATGTTCATTTCTTCTATTCTTCTTCTCCTTCTGTTCATTTCTTCTATTCTTCTACTAGTTCTACTACTCGAATTACTAGATTCACTAATACTTGATCTAGAAATGTGCTTGCTAATTTAATTAAATAACAAGATATCTGCCATGATTTTAAAAGTTGTTGCTTATTAATTTCTTAATTATGTTTTACAAGGTATGAGCCTTGTTTATGGAATCCCTAGTTAGCCAATATGTGACAGAGTCATAAGGATACAAAATCAATATTGGATACAAGCAATAGATGGCGCTAAAAAATAATGTGGCCCAGACAATTGCCAACCAATTTTCTTCTATTAAAATCTACCAAAAAAACAGCTGGACTACTTTGCAAATACGCCCCCTGTATCTATTGTATTTTTGTCAGTGTCAGACATTGGCTAACTAGAGTATCCATAAACAAGGGTATGACGAGGATTTTAAAAATCATGGATAGCCATAACATATTCGTGTAATCCTCCGATCAAGATATTTGATCGGAGGTGTAATCCAACTACCTCTGTCTATTAGTCACCGGCCGTTGTGTCCTATTGATTAAAATATAATCCCTTGGCTTTCTCTGGATGTCTGACTGGTCGTTTAGGATGTTGGTCCAGGACGTAGCCATAATTATTATCTCATCAATCTCCCACCTCGGAAACAAGATACTCAAATCTACCCCCTACGCCAACCCTTCCAGGCATATCCTTTCTATAAACGCTGTTAGCGCGCTTACAAACGAATAAAACCGCGCAAGGCTCATTAATAAGGGTCGGCATCCGACGCCCGGGGAAGCCCCCGACTGCCCTCGTCCTAATTGCTGTAACTCCGCGGTTACAAGGGAACTGCCAAACTAAGGCGATAAGGGGAATTTGAAGGGAATTTGAGATCGGTGAAGCTGTGAATTTATTAAATTAAGCAGCAGCGGTGGTCGAGTGGGCAAATGGCTGGGACAGCGGTCGGTTGCTCACGGCACGCTCGCCGCAGGCCCTATTCGTTTCCCGAAGTCTCCAGGTGACAACGGGGAATGAGATCTGGTTGTTTGTCGTTTTCTGAATATAAATAAATGTATAATATTAGTAGAATATAAATTTGCAAAATAATATTTTGGATTTGTTCAGTCTTCCAAAAAATAAATCGGTTTGTATCTAGACAGACGTGTATATCGAATTAAACAAATACACTTTTGCTTTGTGTCTATTATTAGTCTGCGTCTCTATACCACAAATCTTTGTCTGTGTATTTAAAAATTTGTAAATGGATTTTGGTGATTTAGATTGTATCTGCGTTTATGTTAAACACAGGTAGAATAATTATTAACAATATACAGCGGAGCTTTGTGTTACTAATTAACTTCTATAAATTTAATGAAATCTAATTAAAAATAATTTACAAGGTTTTACCCATTATGAATACATAAATCTAGAATAAATTGCTGGCTATTATTACACCTCCATCCTCCATCCATGCAAAATCCCCCATCCCGTGTAAATTATATCGCCTCGATGACGCCACTCACGCGAAAAGTGTGCTTGCTCTAATAAAGGTGCATGAGCCGCAATTCAATTATAATGAGGGCTTGGGGCAAAATTTTGTTTTTCCCATCCATGGCCGAATAAAAGGATACCTACCTACATTTACGGGCAGGATTTTATTACTCCAGAGAAGCTTTGTTTCAAAGCAGTCGAGCATCGCAGTGTTAATAATCGCTTTATTCAAAGGGTGTAAGCTCAGTTTTTACTTACACATCACAGCGTAAGTAGAGGTATTGTTTCGGAAAAACTGAATTTAAAGTGATGTCATATGCCATTATCATAGACGAGAAACTGCGACGTTCTCGGGATAAGATAGATAGGCAACTCCTCGCATACGGGATACCTATTAGTCTGACGTCAGTGCGCCGGTTGGTTTGGCCACCCTCAGAGCGTTGACTCGAAACAAGCCCATGGAAGATTTGAATTTGAAGGGTTTTTCCTTATTTTGTGAATAGACAACAGAATTTTAAGTGCAAATGCATTGAAAAGCGTTTTATGTGTTTGGAGTAGGTGGTTGCAAGCTCTTTTTGTGTGCATTTTGGTAAGTTTCGCCGTTGAGTGAGGAATTATCCCTTCCGGAAAGTTTCCGTGGGCCCCGCCTAGAGTCCCTATTCGGGTATTCCAGTTTATAAGTAGAGGCCCTTTTGCTAAAGTTTTCGGTTTGATTTTGACTATTATGCAATTATTAAGTTTGGTTTAGGTTTTCTTAGAACCTCTTTTGGAAATAATAGTCGATTAGCTCGGGCGCTAGGCCTTTTTTTAGAGCGGTGTCTGCCGCTGTTACGTCAGATAGCTCTAGTCTAAGAAAAATAATTCCAGAGGTGCAAAAGTGGTGTGTTTTGAGGGGAAATGAATAGAGTCAAGCAAAATAGGCAGTTTTCACAAACTGTATTGGTTTAAAAACAATTAATTACGCTATTTACAAGAAACTGAATTTAGTAGACCGGCTCGGGGCGGATTCTCGGCAATGTTCTGTAACAGAAATTGATTTAACTAAGCAGGCGGAATCTGACTCCAGGACGAAAAAGCAAAAGAAAATAATACCCGATTACGCGGAGTGAGAAGTTAATGAAGCATAGTACTTAAGCGGAATATTAGGCGGCTAGTGTGCAAATAAATTTCGGAAAAGCAAAAGCGCGTCCGGCCGGACAGCCGTGACGGTTTTGATCTACACTGGACAAGCGGATAGTTACGGCAAAATTATCCAGACTAGCTGAGAGGCGTTGGTCCCGGGGTCACACTCAGCAATTTCCTAACAAACTTCCTACAAGGGTTCAATAAGACTATCTGGCAGACGTTGAACCCGGTCGCACATCCAGTGATTTTCCGCTATACTCACCGGTTGACGGAATGCCAAAGAAAGTCCTTTCCCTCTTCCGCGTGCCGGGTTTTATACGTCCCGGCAGGTGGAGGGGCAGTACGTCGTCCGCCAGTCGCCGCGTCGAGCCGCGCGTCCCCGTTCTTCTTTTAGCGAAGGTCTCCGCGGGCGGCAGTCAATGGCGCTGTACTGGGCGTGTCCTGTTACCCCAGTATCCAGCTAGAACGGGATTTCTAGCAACAAATATGGCCCAATTGCTTTTCCAACCCCTTTCTAACTCTCTCAGTCCCCTGGCTACCCTCAAAAATATTCTCAAATACAATAATTTTAACATCAGGGAGGTACATATATGCTGAAAACGCAAAAAGGCATTTTTCACTGCATGTTTAATTAATGGGGCAATTTATCCCTAATCCCACGTAACGAGGCGCACCTGAACGCACGTGAATGAGGTGCTCTGGTGAGGCACATGGCGCCGGCCGCGATGTTGCCGTTTCGTTGTCATAATTTAAATAAGAAAAAATATCGAGTTTATGAATTGGTTGATGGGACAATAAGAGTGTTAGCACACCTTGGACTTTCCGCGTTCAGCATCTAACTGACACATATTTCTTGACAATGTCACTTCACTTTTCACTGCACGAAGCATGAGCTCTAAAACAATTTTGGCAAAAGTTCCCCGCACTGTATACGCAGCCCCTGTCTTTTTTTTGGAATTTTGGCTTCCCCTATTTTTCAGGTTCCTGAACACGAATCTGACCTTAGTTTTTGGTGCTCGGACGTAGTGTCCGAGAAAAGTAATTTTCAAATTTCCTTTTGCCACCTCGCGGCGATATTTGTGGTTATAATCGGGGTGAATTTGTACTCTACGCAGCTCAAACTAATCAGCACCTTTTGCAACATCGACACTTCGCGAAAACCCGCGGAAAAACAGAAAATATCCAAGATTTTTGCATTGTTTCCCTGTCTGCTGTCCGCTCCGCTATTGCCCTATTTCTATTTCTGTTTGACGCCTGACGTTTGAGTGGCGCTGATATAAAGTACCACCACCACCGATATTACCGGAAGTAAACTGGAGCACTTGGTCTCAAAACCCGCACGAGGGAATTTGGCATTCAAGGTTCAAGGTAATGAAGAATTACCCTTCCTCTTTTAAAGAAGTACCTCCTGCTTTTAAGTGCGTATTCTGAAGAAAAATAAAAATGTTAATGAAATGAAAATTTAAACATTCAACTTTATAGGCCCAGCTTTGTCAATAACATTATTTAAATTGGAGTTGATAGAGGTCCACAATCTAACATAATGTTGGCAAATATTCTTAAAATGGCCGTAAATGGTCTCCAAATTAAATCTGAGAAATACAAAAAAGAATCATGACCCTTCTTTAAATTATGCGCGCGTCGAATGTCGGGCGAAAATAGCCTATGCAAACACAGCATACCTACTTAAATATTTCTTAATGTGTCTTCTTGTAACTATCGCCGCCATGCATAGTTTAAAGAAGGTATATGATTTTTTTTTGTATTTCACAGGTTTAATTTGGAGACTATTTACGGCCTATTAAGAGCATTTTCCAACATTAGGTACCTATGTTAGATTGTGAACCTCTATCAGGCCAAATTCCCTCCTGCAGATTTTGAAAACTAGCTCTCCAGTTTACTTCTCTGAATATCCGTGCTACTTTAAACCAGTGCCCCTTCCACTTAAACGTCACTAATGTCAGGCGTCAAACACAATAACGGACAGGGCAACCGCCCTGAAAACAATGCATAAATCTTGGACATTTCCTGTCTTTCCGGGGTTTTTCGCGATGTGTCGATGTTGCAATAGGTGCAAAATAATGTGAAACTACGTCCGAGCAAAAAAACTAAGGCCAGATTCGTGTTCAGGGACTTCGAAAAAAGGAGGGGTAGCCACAATAAAAAAAAACGGGGGCTGCGTACACCGTAGGGTGGGGAACTTTTACCGCTATTTTTGCCATCACAATGACAAGGACGAGACGCACACAGTGTCAACAAACTGTGATTGGAAAATACTGAAAGTGTTTCAAAAGTTTCGATTCTATTGCAAATAGGTATGAGTCCGTAACTATGACAAGAAAACATAACGAGAAAGAAAGGACTGAGAAAAGTGTGGATACGACCTAAGCGGATAGTACGGTAAGTTTAAGCAACTAGACCCCAGATATGTTGGCTAATGTTGACGTTCTTATTTCAGAGGAAGCGGAACCCACAGAACACATCTCTAAGAGCGTCTCGATGCAGTAAAAATGATTATCAGTGAAGCAGTGAGCGAAAAAATTAGTGCGCCAAGTGAAAGTGAATGAAGTTTGTTCTACCAAGAAAAAATCGTCCTCGGTGGTGTCGAGGTCTACGAAATCATGTAAGCCACCTAGTTGAGTACCGTCATTCGGGGTTACTTGGAACGATTTTCAACTTCTTTTGATTGTAACTTCCTAACTGATTAAGATAAAATATTGAAAAAAATACTGTATCAAGCGAAATAACGAGGAGAATTGATTATGCCTAAGTAGTTTTTTCTTAAAAACATATTTCTAGTTAAAAAAAAATAAAATATGGCTGTTCCAAGTTACCCCATGTTTGGGGTAACTTGGAACAACCTACTAAAACCCATGTAAGTTCATTGTTGTACCAGTATATGTGGATCATGGAACAATATGAACATTTAAAAAAAAAAACTGAATGCGCTAGGTTGATTTTCTTGATTATAGGGGGTTCTAAAGGAGTAAATTAGCTACTTAAAAATATATTTATTCATTTAAACAAATAAACAAGGTTTTTAAAATATAAAAAATAAACATTTTCAATTCAAAAACAAAAACAAAACAATTCCACAGATTCTGTAAGAACTAAAATGAAAATCTACTTTGTCAGCGACAAATTAAAAGTTAATAAAAAATATATCTTTGTCTTCTTGACGTCTTTATAAGCATTTTCCTAACAATTTGTTCAACATTTATTTCGGAAATATCTTCAACATTAGGAAAAATATATGTGTTCTCAGTTTTGGCAGATTTTCGCAAAAAGCTACAAATAATATTTTCATTTTCGATCCTCCTAACTTTACCTATAAAATATTGTTCCTTATTTTTAACAGTTAAAAATTTTACTAGGAGAAAATCGTTTTCATTTATATCACATATATTAAAATTCTTGGGATCTACATCAGTCTCTAATACATTTTCAGTCTCTTCTTGTAAATAGGATTGCTCTCTTGAACTTCTACTAATTTCTTCTTCTATTTGTTCTTGTTCAGTATTATCTTCACAATTGTCTTCGTCTTCATTCTGGGAAACTATCGGGGAACGACTTCCGGAAGCAATCGCTTCCACTGTAACACCCTGTCCTGGTGGAATGTTAAGTTTCTTTTTTCGTCCACATTTTGTTTTTTCTGGATTACCAAATCTAGCTTCTTTAAGATAGGCTGCTACTGTGTTCGCAATTTCTGTTGTAGCATTAAGTTGCTCTTCTGGCGGGAATTTACTCAAAATTTTGTTTCGATTAATTGGATGCAAACCACATGCTGAAAATCCGGACATGATGTTATTGGGATTTGTACTCGATATTTTCTCTAAAGTCCCCTTTAAAAGCTTAGGGAAAATATCTTTACGAAGAGGTCCCTTGTTTCTTTTCCTCCAAGCTTTCAGAACTTTCCGCCATGCTCCTTTCATAGGACGAAAGCAACTTACGTCCAATGGTTGCAACATATGTGTACTGTTGGGAGGAAGGAACATGTATTTGATTCCCATTTTTTGGCATGTCTGTATAACTTTTACTGAAAGGTGGCTTGCCAAATTGTCCCCAATTATAGCTTTATTGCCATCGCGTCTTCTATAATAGGGAACAATCACCTTCAGAAACCAATCCTCGAACACAGCTTGGTCGAACCAACCAGATAAGGTGCGGTTATAAAAGCAACCATCGGGACCACCTTGCATCCATGTCGACCAAATATTTTCAGACTTATAAACCACATACGGGGGAAGCATGGTTCCGTCTGCGGCTACTGCAAACATTACCGATGTTGCCGTTTTTGAAGAGTCTATAATTCTATCAGGGTGCTTTGATGACCTTCGTATTAATACTCTTGTTTTTCCTGGATCATCTACGAAGCAAGTCTCGTCATAATTTATCAAATTACTTGGTGGAACTTCATTAAGCTCAGTTTGGATGTTATCAAAAAATAATTCTATTGTCTCTCGAGATACCGCAGCCCTTGACCTTTTTATATTGTCACACAGCCTTCTTTTAATTTTATTTTTATGCCTTTTCATAAACAAGACCATCCAGTCATCGCCTGGCTTATTGTTATTAAATTGAAGAATCTGTTTCCCACTTCGGTTCAAATATGATTTTACGATTAATTTAATATCTTCAGGTTCAAAGGGGTAACCCCAATCAGAGGCAGCAAGAATGGCAGCTATAATATCATTTTCTTCAGCTTCGGAAAGAAGGGTTGGGTGACCTGGTTTCTTCATGTGTTGGTTGTTTATTTTGCGACTTAAAGTTCCGAGTGGTATACCATATCTGTCTGATGCTTGCCGGTATGTTAACCTGCCCGACTTAATTTTGTTCAAAGCTTCTTGTAGAGAATCTTTTGTATAATTTGCATATGTGCGCCTCCCCGGCTGTCTTTCCCGAGTTCTGGGCATATTTGATGATGTTCCAAGTTACCCCTGAAAATACAGAAATAAATAAATGCGGCCCTGCATATTAGCTGCCAACTGCAAAATTTATTTTGAGGTTAGATATGGTTTCTTAAATGCATATTGTCACTATAAAAAATATAACAAGCGCATTTTTTTTATATCTGAATACCACACCAACTAAAAGTAGGCAGAGTTAAAAAAACTGTATTTCTTACCTTTTTTTTGGATTCTTCTTACGCACTCACGAGCGTTACCAGGCGACAATTTACCACCTAAGATGATACACAGGACATCTAGGAACACGATCCCTAGTTTGGCAAACTTCCACTACCAACCACTAGATGGCGCCACATATCTCGCTTAGCGACTACAAATTGTTCCAAATTACCCCCCTGTTCCAAGTAACCCCGAATGACGGTACTTAATAAAGCATCCAAAAATCAAAAGGTCACGTAAGCAGTAGTTTAATTTATTTTTCTCGCTGGTATTTATCCCTTAAGGTGTCTGCGGTTAAAACTAATCGTTACAAGAGGTAAGCGTTAACATCTGTCTATAATTTTCGCATGCATTTTGCAGAACGCTCGCCTACAATACAATTAATATTGTACTGAAAACATTCCTTTAAATTTATGAAAGTTTCGTACATTTGACAACAGAGCTAACGCGCATGACGGCAAGAGTCGTCCGATGCGTCATACACGATGGAGTCAAGTCAGTGGCAGTCGAAATTAAGGGGTCAAACAGGCAAAAACGAGGTTTAGAAAAAAAAAATTATTCCGGCTTAAAAAAAAAGTTGAAATTTTTTAATTGCGATTTCACGTTCAGGGTATTTTTCCCTACCCACCGTTAAAATAATAACCTCCATGTTATATGACATATGCGTAGATCGAAATAATTTTTTTTTCAGTTGCATAAGGGGCTCGATATTACTTGAAGTTTTTTAATTGATTTGGGGAAGACCATTGTATAGGGTATTTCTAAATTGCACCATAATATTTTACAGGGCGATTCTCCCGTTAAAGTTAAGGGGGGGGTCTTTCATATAAATTTTTCCTCAACCCCCCCCCCTCCGAATTACACCCCTCCAAATATGAGGCTAAAAAATTGTTTTTATTTATTTTCTCCACTATGGAAAGAGGTAGGTTATAGGAGAGACCGCCCTTAATTTTAACGGAAGAATCGCCCTGTAAAATATGTTGGTGCAATTTAGAAAGAGCCTGTATAAGTATAGCTCTTAGAAATTATATAGCAGTCTCTTAATTTCGCAAAAAGGAACAAAAAGGTGTTTAGAATTACCTCTATAAAACCTAGCCATACAGGTTTTATAAAGTAGTTTCCACGATCATTATATAACTCGATTATAAAACTTTTGGTAACAGGAACTCGAGGTTTTATTAAAAAAGTCACAAACACTAGATCGTAACCTTATTATAAACCTGTCAGTAACCGGTCATCTAGAAGACATACTTATAAAATTTTAGAAACCTTTAGTTGCTTTTATTACTATTAAAAACCTGTTATAAAACTAATGGTTACTAAAGGTAATCGAAAATGTTACTTGCACCAGAAGCCTGCCTGCGTTTCATGCCACCACCAGGTGTGACTACAACCCACAGGAAAGGGAAACCCTTTGGACCCACCCTAACGGTATGCCTATGGTTTTCCGAGGAATTTTCTATTTGAACTTCATTATAAAACACATGGCAGCCTGTATAAAATCATATCAAAACGCATATTTTTCGAATAATTGAAAACTCAGTTTTTCACAAGAAGAACCCAGGATGACTCTTTGATTCATACCTTATTATTGTGAGAATATGTGCCACATAATGCCCTTTGCAAGGCATACTGAGTAAAATCTCGTCCAAAAATCTGTCACTATCTCCCGGTCTAACACTATGCCACACTAATATGAAACAAAGCATTAGAAAGTTTTAATCATCTCCTGATGATGCTAACTTAGTTAGCGAAACGCGCGTCGAGTGCAAAAACAACGGTATTGGTGTGTGGATTTAAACGTGATAAGAATAGTGTATCGCCAATAGGTTCCAAATTCCCAACTTAGTAAAGCATTAGAAAGTCCAATAGACCCGAGAAACAGCTACCTAGTCTATAGACTTTAACTACCGTTAAAGCAAACTTATAAAAATAAATTAATCCACTGTAGCGGATTAATTCAAGAGTACATACCTACCTACGAATTTGTTGAATGTATGCTTCTTCTGGTTTTTCCACCGCGCCGCGCCGCTTTGCCGAGTTCTTTTTATATGTCGATCGATCGGTCGATATATACACCCTAACATTGCTTTGGTTTTGGCTAGATGGCGTTGTATGGTAAATGCTCACCGCATTATACTCTTTCCTATTCCACATAGCCAACGAAGTCTGGGTTTTTCCGTGAGGTGCGCTACGTCTGGCTGATGAGGGCCAACAAGCCCGAAACAGGTACCTGTCGTGGTCTGCACACCAGGGCCGCCGAGAGCCGAAACGGGCCTTGGGACTCTTCAGTTTTTTGTGCCCCTACTCTTTCTATTCAAAATAATAATAAGGGATACCTAGTTCAGTTGTAGTGTAGGATTCAAAATATACAACATTAATAATTATTGTTTTATTCACATAATAAAGAAATAATAGAATAGAAACAACATGAAGAAAAACCAAAATAAATGACTCAGGTAAAAGCTTTAATATATGATTCATTTTTAATAATCATATGTATGTACCTACATAATTGCGACAAAAAAGATACTTAGAAGGAAAAACTTACCCCCTGTAGCCTGTAGTAGTAGCTGTAAGATGTAACCTGTAACCTGTAATCGGTTCATTTGTGCCTGTGCACAGGATTAAGAGACGGAAAAAAATTTAAATTCGAAAGTTGTTTGAAATTAAATAGAGTATAATTTTGTGTATTTTTGCATATACAGGGTGCTCAATTTTTCGCGGTCCGACACAAAATTAATTTTTTTAATGCAACACCCTATATTTTTATACAGATTCGAATTCTACGCAAAATTGTAAGCTACTTTCATATATATGTCATTTATATCTACGATGGCCCGGAAGGGACACACAAAATATATTCTTTTTCAAACTTTAAAATAACGAGATAATAACTCGGAATTTTAAAATTCCGACTTATAACTCGGAATTTTAAGCTTACATTTCCGAGTTATAATTCGGAATTTTAAAATTCCGACTTATAACTCGGAATTTTAAGCTTGCATTTCCGAGTTATAACTCGGAATTTTAAAATTCCTAGATACTAACTCGGAATTCCGATATAACTCGGAAATTAACCTTAAAATTCAGAGTTATAAGTCGGAATTTTAAAATTCCGAGATATAACTAATTTTAACCTTAAAATTCCGAGTTACAAGTTGGAATTTTAAAATTCTGAGTTAGTCTCTCGGAATCTTAAAATTCCGAGTTAAAACTCGGAAATGTAAGCTTACAATTCCGAGTATAAGTCGGACTTTTAAAATTCCGAGTTAGTATCTCGGAATTTTTAAGTTTGGAAAAAATATTTTGTGTGTCCCTTCCGGGCCATCGCATATGTCCCAAACTTTACCCTTTTGAATGAATTTATACATTAAAATCGAAAAAATATGCGAAAATGAAGCACCGTGTATATAAAAAAAATAGACAAAACTACACTCTATTTAATTTCATTTAAACAACTTTTGAGTTTAAACTTTTTTCTATCCCTTAATCCTGAAAAGTTATAAGGAAACGGAAAATACAAAAAATACAAAATACAACCAATCGCCCTGTTATTAAATATACGAAACGCCAACCCCTCCCGGGCCCCCAAAGCCTACGGGCCCCGGGAATTTGTCCCATCTGCCCCCCCCCCTCTCGTCGGCCTTGCTGCACACCTCCGAAAGACCCATACATAATTTCCATTAGATATTGGAAACTAGTTTGGTGTTGCCAATTACCAAAGCATTTTGTCCCATATGCCACGAGCCATTTCTTTTAAAAATTATAATGGGGACATTAAATATTCATTTTGTTTAATCATCGTTTGGCTACAGACGTAAGCACACGAGGATTGAAACTAACGATTCGATCCTTGTTGATTTCTATATATTAGAAGATACTCGGTGATGAATCAAACAAGTTTCTTGGCTCCCCGTCGTATGTACGCTTCTTCTGGTTTTTCCACCGCGCCGCGCCGCTTTGCCGAGTTCTTTTTATATGTCGATCGATCGGTCGATATATATACATACTCACATTGCTTTGGTTTTGGCAGTACAAGCTAGATGGCGTTGGATGGTAAATGCTCACCGCATTATACTATTTCCTATTCCACATAGCCAACGAAGTCTGGGTTTTTCGGTGAGGTGCGCTACGTCTGCCTGATGAGGGCCAACAAGCCCGAAACAGGTACCTCTCTTGGTCTGCACACCTCCGAAAGACCCATACATAATTTCCATTAGATATTGGAAACTAGTTTGGTGTTGCCAATTACCAAAGCATTTGTCCCATATGCCACGAGCCATTTCTTTTAAAAATTAAAATTAAACATCATCAACTTTAATATTGCAAAGTGCTAGGCTGATGCTGATATTGCACGGAGGGTTGCCGGCTACCGCATTCTCTTGTTCCTATACGTTGCAAGGGACCAATTGTAAAAGTTCTAGGCTGATGTTGAATACAGTAAACGTTGCTGGCTCTGGGATGACAAAGGAATAAGGAAAAAAGTTTTTTGTGCAACAATATTCAGAAAATTATTTTTGCACTTTAACATCACATTACTAAAAATCATTCAATATACTATATCAATAATTATGGCTATATGCATCCAGTTAGTATGGGTCCATGCAATTTCGCCTCGTTGCTTGCAAATATATTGTCGCCTCGCTGACGTCACGGACTAACCGATAAATATGGCGACCATCACTTGCACACCGGATATACTAGGAAATTGTGTTTCCGATGCCAACAAAGGATGCGCCGCAATTCAATTAAGTATAATGGATCGCGCGAAGCGACGTAATTCTCCATGCCGGCACCAACTTTTTATTCCTATGAATCCATCGACCAGAGACTTTTTGTGAAATCGATTTCGCGCAGCATAAGGCCATTATTAGGGCTGATCTACAAAAAATTGTTGTACCCGTATCATACCCATACCTACAATATAAGTATTCATGCCATCAGATATTATAGATATCTACAGTGTGTCTGGTTTTTCGAGTTGACACCACTGAAAATCAGAGTAGGCTGAGGGAAGTGAACAGTATTATGACCCTGCAGGTCATCGTTTGTTAAGTATTGGTCTGTCGATGCCACGAAAGCTTGTACGAAAATTTATATTAGGCATTTTTAATCGAAAAGACAATTGTGTAGGATTAGATACTCTGCATCCCTTAAAATACTCATGCAGGAATTTTAATAAAAACATATCCATTCGTTATTTTCCTTTGGGGTGCCAAACTTAGAAAAAGTGAATAATTAAAATTCGTGCTTATAAAATCAGAAACAAATGACGCTCAGAGTATCGACGAATATGTTAAGAAGAATTTATTGCAAATGAGCGAAATAATTTCTGTATGGATGTGGCTCGTTAAAAATTTGAGCCAGTTCACTAATACCTCAATAATTTTCGCAACTCGATATACCACTAAGTAATAATTTCGATCTTCTATTTTAATAGTTGTTATTTATGTACAGGGTGGCCCATCCAAGCGGAAAAAGTGTGCTACGTGGAGACCGGTTAACATAAAATCGTCATTCAAAAAATGAGGTTATAGTAAAAATTAAGGAGAATTCGAGGGTGTACCCTAATTTTCTATACGGGGGTCGGTAAAAAAGTTATCGCGAAAAAACATTTTTTGCAAAATAAAAAAAATATTTTTTTACCTACACATCCATTAGAGAATCTTTAAGTAGTATTCCCGAATATTCAGTTTTTTAATATAACTTCCGGTTATAGCGGAAATGACAGTGGTTTTCTTTATTTTACAACTTACACATTTCTCTTAGGATTCCTTTTTTAATTCTGAATCCAACGATATATAATTTGACCTATTTAT
The DNA here is from genome assembly GCA_963920635.1 of Pseudeuparius sepicola. NCBI lineage: Eukaryota > Metazoa > Arthropoda > Insecta > Coleoptera > Anthribidae > Pseudeuparius > Pseudeuparius sepicola. Next base: position 28,646,304 of record OY987304.1, on the reverse strand, counting down.
CTCCAACCGTTTCCGAGATATTTATCAGAGAAGCTCCATCAAACTAGATACATGGTCTCATGGTCGGTGTCTGATGTTCGATCTGAGTAGGCCAAACAATAAAACCAAATTTATGACAAATCAAATCAGCCATGATAATAAAACTGACAAGCGAGTAGGCTATAGCCATTCAACTGCATTCAACTTAATTAAAAATCTCGTGGAAATTATGAAACATTTATTATTTTTACTACTGTCATATTTATTATAACAACAATATGATAAGTTATTAAAAATTAGTTAGAAGTTCATTTACATTAAATGTTCAAAATGGTTTCCATTATTATTATTTACACATAACCTAAGTCTTTTTAAGAAATTTTTTCGGACATTTTCAAAGATTAAGGGACGATTGTTTAAACTATCAATTTATAATTTTACTCGTCTTTTAATCTCCTCAACATTTTCGAGGCGGTTCTTATAAACTTTATTTTTTAAATGCCCCCACAAGAAAAACTCCAAGGGGGTTAAATCTGGACTACGTGGCGGCCACCTTATCGTTCCATGTTTACCAATCCAATTTTCAAACGAATTGTTCAAAAATTCCGTTATGGGCCCACAGTTATGGAAGGAAGCGCCATCTTGCTGCCATATTAATTGTCTTTCTTGGAGTTGGTTAAGAAAAATTAATGGCAACTGGTCAAAGTATTGTTCCCATTCGTTCTGGATTAAATGTAGGTATTTCCTACCTGTCATACTTCCTGAATAAAATAGAGGGCCCATTATAAAATTTCCCACAATTTCCCACAATTCCCCACCAAACACCCACGGAATTTCTGCCGGATTTCACAACTTCACGAAATGCCCGTGGATTGTCAACAGACCAAAATATACTATTTTTCCGGTTGTATATTCCCGCCGTTGTAAATGTAGCTTCATCGGACCAAATAATTTGTTTAAAAAATCCAGCTCCACCTCTTGCAAAATAAAAGTTTAACATTGTTTCACAATATGCCAGTCTTCTTGCAGCATCTCCAGGGAATAGCCTTTGAACAGGTAATATTTTGAAGGCTTTAAATTTGCTTAATTTCATTACCCTTTGTATTGTAGACCGGGGAATTTGTAAGTCTCTCGCTGCATCTCTCTGAGATTTTTCGTTATTTCTTCTGAAATAATTTAAAATTCGTTCTCTCTCGTCCTCACTAATTCTAAACCCTTTTTTTCTCTTGCTAATCACACTTCCTGTGGATCTGAATCTTCGATACAGCTTACATATAAATAAAGCACTCGGAACATTTCTATTTGGATATTTACGAGAATACTCCCTCAAAGTTTCCACGTATCTTTTATCATTTTTGATGAAGATCTCTAAAATATCACAGCATTCTTATTTCAAAAACATTTTTTAAACTGCAACTACTAACAGCTTCAGCAACAAAATTTTAGACTAATCTGACACGTAAATAGAAATATTGAATTGACAGCCTACTCGATTGTCAGTTTTATTATCATGGCTGACTTGATTTGTCATAATTTTGGTTTTATTGTTTGGCCTACTCAGATCGAACATCAGACACCGACCATGAGACCATGTATCTAGTTTGATGGAGCTTCTCTGATAAATATCTCGGAAACGGTTGGAGATAAATAGGTCAAATTATATATCGTTGGATTCAGAATTAAAAAAGGAATCCTGTGATGGTTAAGAGAAATGTGTAAGTTGTAAAATAGAGAAAACCGCTTTTATTTCCGCTATAACCGGAAGTTATATTAAAAAACTGAATATTCGGGAATACTACTTAAAGGTTCTCTAATGGATGTGTAGGTAAAAAAATATTTTTTTTTATTTTGCAAAAAATGTTTTTTCGCGATAACTTTTTTACCGACCCCCGTATACAAAATTAGGGTACACCCTCGAATTCCCCTTAATTTTTACTACAATCTCATTTTTTGAATGATGATTTTATGTTAACGTGTCTCCACGTAGCACACTTTTTCCGCTTGGATGGGCCACCCTGTACCAAGGCACTGAAGTTCAACTTTTTATGACTCATGTGGAATTTAGTTGCCGAGGCCTCTGGCCGAAAAAGAACTTCGGTGCCGAGGTACATATTATATATTTTTTTTAAATCGGAAAAAAATGTTTTATTAGGCAAGAAAATAATAATAAGTGATCACCCGTCCATGAACCGACTACGCGCGGCGTTGCTTAACTTTGACGATCGCTCTACCTAGGTCAAGTATGATGAGACACGGCACCTTTTGACAGGTAAACCAAACTGCTGCTTCTTGTGCAGCCTACACAACAAATCTATTGATATTAAAATTTACTAAAATATGTATACTGAAGGATTGCGCTTCTATAGGAAACAATTTCGCAATGTGTACGAAAAGTTAAATGGGCCTTTATCGGCCGGGTTTTGAATATTTGGTCACTTTTGACGGGCTATTTCTCCGGGTCTGACGTTTGATGTTTACATTTCGCCAAGGCCTACTTATTGAAAAAATCGTACAATAATGGGCTACATTATTGTACGATTTCTGTGCTTTTAATGACGATTTTGGGACACTTTACTGCCGATTTCAAGAAAACTAAGTTTTTGCGACATTTTTTGTTTAGTTTCAACTGTATAGTTGAATTTTTGTAAGAACTACAAAATTGTTTTCAAATTTAAAAAGGGCGTTAATAATTGGTATAACATGACTTTTTACAGCAATAAAATCTTTTCACAAGTCCAACTGGATATATTAATTTATATTCTTCGCGCCATTTGTTTTTGACTTCATAGCATCCTAGATTCATTTCACGAATTTGAATTATTTACTGTTTCAAAGTTTTGCACCACACAGGAAAATAATGAATAGATATATTTTCATCAAAATTGCTACATTACATATTATAGTCAGGGAGCTGGCGTCAAATTTGACCAGGTCATTTCACCAAAGTTCATCCTTTCACTTCAGGTTGTTGTTTCAAAGCTTATTAAAGAATCATGTGTCAGCTGGCACAAACCATTGACCTAAGGGTAGTGAAAGTGAAGTGTTGTGAATCTGGCAAAAAAAAATTTTAAGCTGAAAGTTATTTATATAATAAATTTCAATATGGAAATCCTATAAATACCTGTCAGCTGGTGGAAAACTGTGGCTAAACCTGTTAGCTGGGCGTTCAAAGTATAGCGGAGTACGCCGCGCGCTGCCTTCTTAATGACGCAGCTGACACATTTTACCACATTTTCTTGCCAGCTAACTCTTGATTTTCTATTTTTTATATATTAAATTAATTAGGTACAGATTTTCATATTTGCTGATATGACTTTACTAATATAGAAAGTGATTCAAAGAGCATATTATGCTTTCTCGTTGAATCAGTAGGTACCTAATTAGTTGAATATATTATATATAGAAAATCAATAGTCAGCTGACAAGAAAATGTGGTAAAATATGTTAGCTGCGTCATCAAGAAGGCAGCGCGTGGCCCTCGCTTAAGTACAGGGTGTCCTAGTTGACGTGATAAACCCTATTTTCTCGGTAATTTTAAAGATAAATTCATGGTTCGAAAACCAGACTTGTGTAGAATTTTCCGATATATATGGTTGGAATTGGGAGAACAAAAGGAACTTAAAAAATCCAAAAATAAAGCTATTAAATGTGTCCATAAATTACCATTTTTAGAACCAACAATCAATTTATATAAACCTGAACGATATCTCAATATTGAAAATATTTATAAGTTAAAAATTTGCATACTAATACATTCAATAAATATAAGAACTAAGGACTCAAGTATAATATTTAAAAAAAAAAAAAAAAGTTAAACGCGATACTAAACATACCGATCTACTCCAATCAATTAAAAGCAATATTGGCATAGGGTGTTTATTATATTATGGCATTTTAATCTATAATGCCTTGCCAAACTATTTAAAAAATATATCATTTATGAAAAAATTTTAATAGATCTGAAAATAATTAATTAGATACATGCCCATGAAATAGTTAAATTTTAATTTTTTTGTTGTTGTTATTTAGTTTTTTACTTGAATTATAAATAATTTTAAGATTCCCTGTAGTCAACTTTTAAGTTGGCTGTGGAATAAACAATAAATACAAAAAAAATGTTAGTACTGAATGTTATGCGTGAACAGCGGAAGACGACAGAGACCGACGAAGTCTTGATGACTGGAAACCCTACCCGTGTTGTAACTACTTGTGCAGATACTACGTTTCCACCTAATTCAGAAAAGGTTATCAAGGCTACTTACTTACCATTATTTTGACCCAGAATGAGAATGCGGGCTGTATAATAAGAGAGGTATGCTTCCCACAAAGACCCGGCCTACCAAAAGGAGGCTTCTAATTTTTGTGCGGATTTCCACTCTGATGAACTACCACCAAAAATTATAAAGGCGAGAAGATTGGTTTATGTCATGAAATTCAGGTTGTTATAAAAAATCAGGTTGCACCACAGCATGTTTCGAAGTTCCTCTCAGAGAGCTTAAAGAAGATGGTTGACGAAGGAGTTGCACAATTAGCTCCAGAGCAGCAATACCAAATGCTACGGCTAACTGCAGAAAATTGAGATGTTTTTGCCACATCAGAAGCTGACTTTGAAGAAACAGATTTGATTCAGCATAGAATAAATTCTGGTAGTAACGCTCCAATCAAACAGGCTCCTCGAAGAATACCCCCTAAACAAGCAGAGCTTCATGGAACCATTCTTTCTCTTGCTCCGTTTCCTTCAACATAGCATCTATGTTGAAGGAAACGGAGCAACGAGAATGATCGAGCCATCGCAGAGTCCGTGGACTTCTCCAGTAGTCTTTGTGAAGAGAAAGAATGGTTCCATGAAGCTCTGCGTAGGCTATCGACGTTTAAATGACGTCATGAATAAAGGAAAACTACCATCTGTTTAGAATAGACGATATCTTGGATACTGGCAGGTCGGTATGTACCCACTTATTGGTAAAGACAAGAATGCCCTTTTCACTGATAATGGTTTATGGTAATTTAATGTTATGCCATTTGGCCTCTGAAATGCTCCAGCTACTTTTGAGAGCCTTATGGAAAATGTGCTGAGAGGAATGACATGAATAACATGGCTAGTATATCTGGACGATATCATCATTTTGGGAAGAACATTTGAAGGACGGTCAAAAAGAAAAGAAAAAAGAGAAGTCAATCTAAAACTAAGTTCAAGGACAAGTTAATTCTTTAAGAAGAAGTTTCATAGACAGGGTGGTTTTTTTTCGACGACCACTATGGGGATCTCGGAAACTAGCAGAACTCCAACAAAGGTTATATGGGGAGAGAATTTCAGTTTTGAGTGCTCAATCTAATGCCCCTTTTGGATTTTTAAAAAACTTCATGGTTCACTAGATATTTTGAAAAGAGTGATTTTTGCTATTTCATCAGATCTCTGTAGCTCCGTTATTTCTGATTATACAGAAAAACTGTAGAGACAAAAATTGTAGATAATTTTGGGCTTAATAATGGATAATCTAATCCAATTTTTTATGTTGTTTGTGATTTTTGAGATATGACATAAACTTGTGTTTTTTAAAATGTAAATCATAGTTGGCTGAAAGAAAGTATGAGACAATTGATGAATTAAGAGCAGCTGTTTTAGAAGCAATTGTCAGTATTGACAGGGGCTCTCTAAGAAAGACGACAAATTCAGTTTTAAAAAAATGCAATATTTGCATAAATAATGTATAATGGTGGATTGTTTGAACACTTTTTAAAATAATAATAATTTGAATTTGAGTTTTTTAATTTTTGTTTTATTTTGCTAAAAGCTAAAAACAAAATATTGGAAAGTCTGAAGTATGTCTAATTATAAAATAGAACGTAATTATGAAAATAATCCATGGCAGACTATGTGAAAATTAAAAAAAAATCAGAAAATTAGCCATAACTCTTTTATTTTTATAACTATGCCGGGTATTATATCTTTGGCAGATTTGATAAGGCCACAGCCAACTATGATTTACATTTAAAAAACACAAGTTTATGTCATATCTCAAAAATCACATACAACATAAAAAATCGGATAAGATTATCTTATTAGGCCCAAAATTTTCTACAATTTTTGTCTCTACAGTTTTTTTGTATAGTCAGAAATAACGGAGCTACAGAGATCTGATGAAATAGCAAAAAATCACTCTTTTCAAAATATCTAGTGAGCCATGAACTTTTTTAAAAATCCAAAAGGGGCATTAGATTGAGCATTCAAAACCGCAATTCTTTCCCCATTTAACCTTGGTTCTAGCTCTGCTAGTTTCCGAGATCCCCATAGTGGTCATCGAAAAAAACTCACCATGTATAGGTCACGTAGTTTCAGAACGAGAAGTTAAAACGCCAGGAAAGATATAGTCAATAGAGAAATGGTCTCAGAATAAAAGATAAACATGCACTAAGAAGCTTCCTAGGCCCGTGCAGTGCACCTACTAACAGATTCGTTTTCAATTTTGCACATATAGTCAGGCCGCTCTGAATGAGCTCACTGAAGATGGAGTCGCTTTTTCGTGGACCGTAAACTACGAAAAAGCTTTCCCGACTTTGAAAAAGGCTTTATGTTCATCGCCAATTTTAACATTCCCTATTCCCGGAAAAGCGTTCATAGTAGACGCGTATGCCAGCAACTTAGGTGTGAGAGCAGTTCTCTCCCAAGAACAAGACGGTCAAGAAAGAGTCATAGCTTATTTCAGGCAATCCCTGTCCAAAACCAGAGGAAAACTATTGCGTGACAAGAAGGGAACTATTAGCAATTATCAAAACTGTCGATCATTTCCACAAGTATTTATACTGTCAGTCTTTTACATTAATAGACAGATCACGCATCACTGATATGGCTGTTCCAGTTTAAAAGTCCGGAAGGACAAGTGGCAAGATGGCTTTAAAACTGTCGATCATTCCCACAAGTATTTATACTGTCAGTCTTTTACATTAATAGACAGATCACGCATCCCTGATATGGCTGTTCCAGTTTAAAAGTCCGGAGGGACAAGTGGCAAGATGGCTTCAAAGGCCACAGGACTACTACTTCAAAATAGAACATCGAAGAGGCGAACACCACAAGAATGCTGATGGGCTATCAAGGAGACCTTGCTATGAGGACTGTCATCATTGTTGGTCACAGGAAATGAAAGAGAACCCGGAGCTTATTCTATTAAACGATCAACTATCTGTGGACCTGAAAATTTGGATCAGAAAGCCATAGCCGCAAAGTGAAGATCCCAGATTCGGTATGATATTTTTTGACCTAAAAGTGACACATTTACCCAAACCTAAGTAGAAAGGTTTTTCTGGGAGATCGCCAGAATTAAAGGCATACTAGGAACAATGGGACCCTATAGTAATTAAAGATGGTTTACCTGGTATAGATCCAACAAAGAGAATTTGCTCATCAATTCTTATTGAACTATTTGACAAAACTGTAACTAACGGATAATTATAGCATTGTAAGTTGGGCAGTAGCACTTTGATTTCGAGTCAAAAGCTCGTCACCATCGGCTCGATGTAAAACACTAGAATAAGGGTAATCCTATAATATATTGTTAGTGGTCTCAAAAGAAACATAAATAGGTAGCCGAAGAATTTTGTTTGGGTATGTAGGTGATCCACAAATGACGCCCAAATTTGCCGAAAATGATGCCCAAATCGGCCACTTTTAAATGCATTTGCTGGCTCTGATCGCCTAAAATGGAAAAAAGCCATGCAAAAAGTACCATTAATTGATTTTTTTAGTAGTTAATTAGTAACTGAAATATTCAGAATCTACACTAATCTACAATCTACAAAAATCTATTAAAATTAAATTAAGTTATGCATGTCTGTGAAATAAAACGTCAATATTCAAACATAGAAGTTCTAACCCATTCAGCACTTTGTCGTCTCAATGGTACAAATATACATGATCATGGTTTGCTTTAAATTCAATTTTAATATCGCCATTTTCCGAAGCATATCCAATAATACCTATATGTTATTAAAAGTAAACACATAAAATACCCGCCAAACCATTCTGATGGCAATAGGGTATTTGACGAAATTTAACAAACTTGATAAAACAATTCCTGGACACCACTTGCTAAGACCCTACGATTATTTAAAAAATATATATTTAGGGGAACGTGGGCGAATATCGACCACTTAAGAAAATAGGCTGATTAATCATTTACGTGATAAGATTTTTTCTGGATTTTTTGTGCAAATTATTTTAAAAACGTCTTTCTAAAGAACCCTTGTTTCAGTTTTTTTTTATAATAACTTTTTCTTGTTATATCGGTAAAAAAAGAAAAAATTATTTAACGGGTAATATCGACCTTTCGGGTAAATTCGACCAGATTGATGGCAAGTATCGAACAAACATTTTATTGCAAAAATACGAGTTTGCATTAAAACAAAACATACAAAAAAATAGTTATTATGAATCTAAACAGTTGTCACACTTGTAATGTGCTGCGTCTTCAATATCCGTGCAATCAGCGTGAGCCCAAGACCCACACGAACAACACCTCCACCACAATTCATTGTTTCCACCAAAATCATCAACACACACTACATTTTTCGTTATTAGAAGTATTATTCTTTTTCTTTTTTTGGCCAGAAACTACGTCTCTCTTGACTTTTTCAGCATCTTGCAGCCTGATCTTCCTTCTTTCTTCTTTTTTTTTTCAAGTTCATTTTTTAAAGGAGTCGAAGTCATAATTTTGGAATGTTGGAATCTTCGTGACATATTTCTGGTTTTTAATTTCGGTAAGGGCAGAAGGTCAGTAAAACTTTTGTTACCCTGCTTTGGTTGAAGAGTCTTGTCTGTATCATCACTTAACTCATCCTCTATAACCTCCTCTAAAACTAAATCAGAATTGTCAGAATCTGAAGATGGAGTTTCACGCTGTAGGTTGAGATTGACACTTAGACGTGGACGGCCCAGCCAGCGGTCAGGGAGTTCTTTCAGTCCTACATTGAACTGCAATTGAATTTTCTTCTTGTTAACAAGCGCCTACTGGACCTACCGGACCATAGGTGCTTGTTTTGGCCTCCGCTTCTGTGTAGTAATATCTGTACCTATGTTCTCGTCTACAGGACGCAGTTTTCGATATTTCGAGCCCAAATTGGGCGTACGACCACCCGAGCTCACGGGCTCACGGGCAACAATTCTATTGAAGGGCGTCCGAATCGGGAGAGCCGTTCGGCCCACGGAGTTTTTCCCGTTTTTTTTTTCAGGAAAAATGGCTAGCGATTGGAAGGGGGAGCGTCGGTCGAGTTCAATTTTCCCGTGGGGCCGCTGACGGATATAGGCCTCTCGCCTGCCAGAGGGCTCCCCGATCGAAAAAGCCATTCCGCCGTTTGGGTCGCTTTTTTGCGATTTGGCGAGGTCCCCGGGATCGTACTGTATACACCGTGGCCGAGGCGCACGCCCGATATTCGTATACATCGACTGACATTTGGGTTTGTTTTGGTATGGAGGATTTTCAAATTTCGTAGCGATTTGAGACTTTGGGAGCTCAGAGGCCCATCTGTTATTCCGTGGGGGACTTTTTCAGGTACCTACGGGCGCCCTGTATTTTTATGTAAAATCTCGTAGAATATTTTAGAAAACGCCACGGGAGACCATCTATCCTTTATAGGGCTGTATATTTTGAACTAGTATCGAACATTTCTGAAACAGCGAAGTGGCTCAGTGGAAGCATGCTGGGCTCATAACCTAGGGGTCCGGGGTTCGAAAACATGCTCTGGGACAAATTTTAAATTTGTTATTTCTTTTTTATTTTTTACTAAAGTATTTTTAAAAAATATGTAGTGGTTAATATTTTAGGGTGGTACGGAACCCTGTGCGAGTTCGACTCACACTTTACTGATTTTTAACTTTATACCTACTTTACTTGTGTTTTGTTATAGAGCAGAGACGAGTTACAGAAATGAAGTTTGTCCATCAGTTACCTCGACTGCGTCTCGAGCTGAAAACTTTATGCCTCGTGCAACAAATATGCACTTTTTGCACTAGTTACACAAATAACTATTTCTCGAAGTATAATAGAATTGTGTTTTTCGCATTGCAAAAAGAGAAACTTTTTCAGGGAATATTAGGTGTCTCGAATAGAGTCCGATTATATCTTTGGTTTTTTAAATAAGGATGATGAAGGTTTTCTCTGGAGAATCTGAATCTAGCTTCAGAATTGATATACAGGGTGTTCTCGAAAAGTTACGGACAAAAATACAGGGTGTCTATTTAAGAAGGGCCTCGAGAAAATCTTGACAATGATGCATTTTTCTCAGAACTTTATTTGAAAAAAAATTGCTTTTTGATGAGCTAACTTTTCGTAAAACACACTTGAGATCTATGGCCTACTTTCCGAGATATTTTTCAAAATCCAGAAAATCTCCGAAATTTCTTCGGCATGTAACTTTTTTGTTTCAAGAGTTACCGAAAAAATTGCTTAATGAAATTTGTGAGCAAAACTGATTGCTTTAAACCTAGTTTATCAGAATTTGGAAAAATACCATCGATTGTTGTGTGCTCTATTAACACTTAAATTTTTGTTTTATTTATAGCTATCATGAATACTAGAAAAATTTAAAAATGTGGAAAATGTGCAGGATACCGATACCTCGCAGGAAATTTCCAAGATTTCCAATTTAGTATGTTGGGAAAAAAATACCTAAAACATGAAGGTACAGGATTCGAAGCCACGGCTCGCTACACTAAAATGGGCACATTCTTCCTTGGGTGCTAAGAGAGCACCCATTAAACCGTGGCATTGTTTTAAATTTTGATGAAGTAGTGGACTTAAAGCAATTAGTTTTGCCCACAAATGACATTGGGGAAAATTTTTCGGTAACTCTTGAAACAAAAAAGTTACAAACCGAAGATATTTCGGCAGTTATCGGGTTTTTCAAAAATATCTCTGAAAGTAGGCCATGGATCTCAAATGTTACACAAAGTTACCCTATCAAAAAAGCAATCATTTATTTCAAATAAAGTTCTCAGGAAAAATAAATTTTAAGATTTATTGGGGGATTTGTTGGACGAAAATTGTTGTTTGTAAAATGGGCTTTAATGAATGTAGTATGTATTGATCTGTATTGGTTGCTACCAATGTATGTACCCATAATGTGAGTGATAATTTAAATTCAGTGGTTTGTTTAAAAGGTCTTTTACTCACAGAGCAATTTATTTATTTTACAATCAATGGGACCGGTTTCGACTGCATAAAAAGAACAGTCATCTTCAGCCAACTACAAAATGTTACAATCATTTGGTAAAAATGCAAAGTGCCAAGTAGAAATCAAAGAATTAACAAACTTTAAGTGGAGAACTTACATGTGCTAGGTTATAGAGAAATAACTACCAGAAAGTATACAATCGATGCCTTAAACGTGTGTCACTGTCACATCCAAACATATTATTTATTATTTCAAACTGTATGTAATCAGAAAGGAGAGATGGAACAGTAAATTTTAATGTTTAAACCGCGAATATTACATGCGGTTGGGCGACTATAAGGAACTGACAAATGGCATCTTAAATTTGTTATCTGCAAGCAGCACCTGAGCGACCTCTCTGAGTGGAAACCCAAACCTTCATGGTTACTATTGAAGAGAACATCAACCCTGTCCGGAGGGACCTCCAGTGGTGACCAATAAATAATATGTTTGGATGTGACAGTGACACACGTTTAAGGCATCGATTGTATACTTTCTGGTAGTTATTTCTCTATAACCTAGCACATGTAAGTTCTCCACTTAAAGTTTGTTAATTCTTTGATTTCTACTTGGCACTTTGCATTTTTACCAAATGATTGTAACATTTTGTAGTTGGCTGAAGATGACTGTTCTTTTTATGCAGTCGAAACCGGTCCCATTGATTGTAAAATAAATAAATTGCTCTGTGAGTAAAAGACCTTTTAAACAAACCACTGAATTTGAATGTAGTATTGTGTATAGGCGCTTGTAAGCCTGCCGTGGTTTCAGCACGGCCACAACAGGGCACACCTCAAGTTGGTGGCGAAGTCTGTACTTGTTTCTGTCCTCCATTACTTTCTGCGGTAATGTGCTGCACGCCATCCGACAAGGGTGTCAATACTTCAAAGGATCGTACACCCTTCTCGACCGTGGCTACTCTATTGAAGGCATTTTTAAATAATTCAGCAATATCAGTTTGTAGGATTTTTTTAAGCTGTTTGGATTTTATATATTTGTCGCATTCCTTATTTCTACCGCTTTCTTTTAAAAATAAACATTGGTGGAACGTAGTGGCCTGCTGCGCTCATAGAAGTAACAACAGTGACCAATTGCCCACTTTCACCGCTCTTAATAGTACCTACTTGTTTCTGGCCCTTAGGGGCTGCACCTCTGCTAGGTAGATAGTACGTGCACATTGTTAATGCCGGTCTCATCCAAAGTCTATATCTCATCCAAAGTGTATATATATGAGGGTCTCATCGACATTAAAGATACGGTGAGCTTCAAATTCACGTTAATCGTAGATTTTATCAAGGTTATTAAAAAATATACCATACTTCTACCCTATTAAAAGCCAAAACTCTACTTAGACTGGTAGCTTCTGGTTTACGAAAGCTTAAAGTGGGGTTGCGGCGCATAAACGAGTAGAACTAATCTTTAACACACATCTTTTTTTCTTTGTTAAAATTGTGGGTAATCCGATTTTATTCAGCGAACTGATAGGCAAGCAGCTGTCGGATAGATTGTGGTGTAAGTCCGCAAAACAGTTTAGATATACTTAGTGATAATATGGCCGGAAAGTTCTGATTCTTGTTTAATGGTGAACACCGATTTTCTACCTAACTTGTATTTTTTAGGATCAAATTTTCCTCTTATTCTAACTTGCAACGTTCCGTATGGCATATCAAACATTCTTGCGGCTTTTCTTATAGATGTAACATTGTCTTTTATTGTTTTAAGGGCACGCTGCATGTTTTCTTCATTCCATGAAGAACGATTACTCTTCCGCTTATATTTTTCACGTGGCATCTAAAACATAATAAGATTCGTAGCAGGGTAAGATCGATCACAGTGTTCGATATTAGCCGAAAGTTTTAAAGAAGATAAATGCAAGCAGTAAGAGAAACTAGGTAAGAATTTATAAAAAAAATTATCATAAACTTAAATACCTACAGAGTTGTCCTTTGTATCTTATGTAAAAATCATAAATCTCAGTACCATTAAAACCTTTAATTACCTTAAATTAAACACTCTGTAGTTTATAAAAAATCGGCACAAAACTAAACAACTTATCGGTATCAGAATTAGATAGCCACTTGACGTTTTGAGTGAAGTTAGATACTAAACTGCTAGATGTAGCTGTCGCCTGCGATGGCAGAACTGGAACAGGGTTGCCAAAACTGGACTGGTCGATATTAGACTGTGGTTGATATTCGCCCACTTTCCCCTACCTAATTAGCAAGTTTTTAGATTTTCTTCGAAATTTGGCGGGAAAGCGCATATGACGTCACAAATGTTATTCTGCTGTGAATGTTGCAAGGAAAGCTGAAATTTCAAAATTCTAATCTCAAACTCCCAGACTTAGGATGCCCCGTGAAGCCACATTTAGTCAAGAAGTGTTTTTTTTTCGTTTTTTTTTCTTCAATTTTTTTGGCTAAGTTGGGCTTAAAGTCCGGAACTTGGGCTCAGTATTTCTAAGCACTATGGCGTCTTTATGAACGCGCCTTCAAGATGGACCATAGCCCCAGGTTCTCCCGTTATTAATATTAATAACTCATAATATACTATTACCACAACCTTTGCAGTTTTATCCCATGAATTTCGGCAGACGCGAACATCGAATTATTAGAAAAAAATTGTTCTACCAAGAAAGCATCCATTTTCGGCCAATTACGGATTGCCCTTTCAGGGTCCATGATACCTTACACTACACAACTAACACGATAACTACGCAAACAATATATAATAATAAATATCAATAACAAACTATATTAAATCGCACAGATATTATCAACTAATGTTTTGATTTAGCGACATACGGAATGACAATTGGCATATCGGGATGTCAACTGCCGGTCAGAAAACCATACATGTGTCAGATGACATGTGGATATATTTAGGTATATGGTTAGATGCCTAGGTGGGCGGGTGACGTTGCCACATATGTGAATATTTCCACATTATTGAAGCCTGAACATTTATAGTATAGGTAGGTACCTATGTTCCATATACAGATATTTTAACCAAAGTGTCACGTGAAAGGGATGAAAGATATAGTTTATAGTTTATAGCGTGTGCAGCATAAACAGACACCATTTTGCTATAAAAAATTAAGTAAAAGATAATCATAGGCAAGCTGGAGATATTTGAATAGAAAAGTACAATTTGCCCTTGTTCCACGAATTATTGCAAACGGGCACCTGCAACGTTGCAGTTCCGGTTCTCCTGAGAGGCACAGAATTGGCATGTTTGGCGTTCTGGACAATAGAACGACAAAACTGTAGATTTCCACCCGAACAAAATTGTGCAACTACGTCTTTAAATATCATAAATAAATGGTGCATCTACTGTAATCCGAGCTCAATTTTAGAACAAAATATTGTCAAGTACCCTATTTACCACGTATAAAACCGGAACAACACAATATTTTGCAATAATAATATGGGGACATATGTTTTTATTGTATTATGTTAACAGATGAAAATACCTGCTAATTATCGTTGAAACATATCCCAAAACAATGGCAGGAACGAAATAAATAGTTATGTAGTCAGATTGTGTAGGAGGTTATCTATTAAATATGACTTCAGCAAAGAGATTCCAAATATTTCAGATTCGAATACGACACTACCACACCCTGCATAAATTGTAAAAAAACAACTAAAGATAGAAGGATACTTTGTTCTACTACTTGTATCCGTTTTTGGTGGCCACAGCGAGCAAATGCATTTAAAAGTGACCGATTTGGTGCACCATTTTCCACAACTTTGGGCCACCTTTTGTGGATTATCCTGTACGCGCTATGCGCACTCAAAATTTCTCGTTTTCCTTTCTTCTAAAGCCCCTAACAACATATAAAAATAGGCAAATTCTACTGAAAGCCAGGATTACTCTTATTATTCCAGTCATGTCCAGCCATGTCCTTTGTCCGGCTAATACTCCAAGAGGCGAGGCACCAAAACTAGAATTGGAACCACAGACAAATTCAAACGCCTTCACCATTATCTCCCGCCGCCGACTGGAGTATAGTATAATAAGTGAACTGCGTCTTGGATGACCTTCATCGGGGACGAGATGCATGGGCTAACGCCGGCGGTCGAGCTGCCTCGGCATATTCGTGCTTTTTGCAGGGTGAATCTGCAACATATGTGTCATATTCTAAAAATCACAAGAACTCTTTTGTTCAAATAGTATCTTCTGACTTTTTAAATTCGGGGAATGCAAGTAAATAAGTCCTACGTATCTAACGAGTGCTTAGGATGTATATCTGTATGCTTGACTCAATACATTGGAAATAAATACTGAGTGAACATATAATGTCTGTCCGCCGAGATGCCCCGTGCCCAGACAAAGGCAGCCTCTTTTCGTTCCCAGATGGGATTTTGCTGTCCCGCTTCTCGGAATGAATAAACTCGCAATTACCTACACCTGCCTAGCGGGGCAAATATTCCCAGCGCTCTGCGGGAATATCGGCACGTCGAGGAGCTTGGATACTACTTATTAAAAGTTACAAGGCTTGGTGAGTCGAATATCTGAGAAACTGTTATTAAACCATTTATTTGCATCATCTAAATTATTTATTCTATTTGATTACAACGTATTTCGTAACTACTTATGATATCCCTTGTATGTAGGTATACAAAAATAAAATATAATATAAACTGGGTGAGATGTCAAAAAAATATTGGAATTTAAGAATTCCGAGAAGAATAAAATTTCTAATCATACAAGGTCTATTCTATTTTATACGGTTTTAGGCGACTTCACCAACCGAAGCTATTTCACCGAAAAGCATTCCACTGAACGGTCAATTCACCGAATACAAATTCGTATAACAACAATTCATCGAATGTTTTTTTCACAGATTGAACTGTCAGAAATAAGAAATGTTTTAACTTCAATCTAACATGATACAATACAAAATACAAATATGTAGCATGTCAATCTAAGTAGGTAATAGCAGCAGCGCGTATAAGGGACTCGATAGCGCGCTTGTAATTCGAAACTAATTTTATTTTTTAGAAGTTTTCTTTCCTGGATTTTATAAAGTTCTTTAAATTACTACTTGAATTTGTTTACAGTAACTTTTCAATTTTTTTTATCTTTTTATTGAAGGATAGTGGCATTCAGAGCTGTCTAAGTATTTGTTAAAATAAATACGTTTTGACATTTAAATACTTTTTGGTATTGATATTAGGTCATACAGTATTACTATTGGTATTGATACAGATCATCCAGAAGAGAAATTAGTATCATCATTTTCTACCTGTGGCAGTTTCCAATCAAGATTATTTTTGGTATTTTAAACACTGGGTATTCAAATACTTACAGAAAATTAGTATTTGTGTCTAGAATTACAAATACTGACAGAAAGTATTTGGTAATTAAATAAATACTTAATTTAAATACATTTTTAAAACAAATACCTACCAGCCTTTTTCTGTTAAAACTTGTTTTTATTTCGTCAAAAACTTATAAAATTTTAAAGTACTTCGGTAGGTAACTTCGATTCATTGTTTTATGAAAATTCAGATTTCGATGCATTGAAAGTATTTTCGGTCGTGTCGTGAAGTAAAGCTAGGTACCTAAAGTCTATCCAAGTTACAGCGGCAGTAGATATAAACAAAGTCACATGACCGCATTGCGATCGATTACCAGGATCTGACTAATATGAGATTCCCAGTGGCTTGTAATTCTGAACTAATTCTTTTAGAAGTTCTAAAAATTGTGTTTTTACCTTTAGTGGATCTTTATAAATTCCTTAAATTAGGTAGCAAAATAAATTTACAGAATATACTGCTCGCGATCCGATCTAAAATATGCAGGACACTCGACTGAGGGAAGAGCCGGCCCTGCATTCTGTTCGCCGCGTAAACACTTGACATTTTATGACGGCCAGACCAATAAGAGAATAAGTCACATGGTGGCCATTGTTTTGAACCACTGCCTCTGTAACTTGGATAGACTTTAGATACTTTTCCAAATCTCAGGCGTTTCGACAATTTCTAGCATGCAGTCAGTGCACACTGAGTGCATTTCTGTAATTGTCATTCCACATTGTCAGGAAAAGGACACATATACACTGGCACCAAGCAAGTGCAGCAAGTCGAAAATACTATTATAGTTTATCATCTTCAGGCTACTACAATAAATTAACAGCTAGCATCCCAGATTCATAATTCAACGAAATAAAATAATATTGTTATGTAGGTATTGACGTGAGGACTTACATTTATGGCGATTGTGATTTGCCTGCACTTTTTCACTGAGTGCACTATTATCACTGCCAGGTCATATTAGTGCAAAAGTTCAGTCAAATCGAAATCGCCCTTAGATTTTAGTGTCTTTGTCCATTCCTAACCTAACCTACTCGCGTCTAAATATATGACATATTATTTTATTTCGTTGAATTGTTATTCTGGGATGCTAGATGCTTATTTGTTGTAGTGCCCTGAAGATGACGAAATAATAATTATGAAAACGTCAGCAATTCAGAATGATATGTATAGATAACCACATTTTTGTATTGCACCTTTCAAGAGTTTTAAGTACCTAGGTAAAAAGTGAAGACAATATTAGTGTTAGGTTAGGTTAGTGAGGTGTAGTAGGTATTATTATATTATTATGGTATATATCGGTATTTAAATACTCGAAAATTATTATATATATTAATTATATTTTTGTCGTTTTTTGATGATGTTTCGGGTAGCGAAGGAATTTACATTTTTTTAATGAAATGAGCAAAATACTTTCATTCATCCAAGAGCACACTTTCCTAAAGTATGATATATGTAATTAATTTATTTGTTAGATTAAGGATATTTTATACCTTAAAATACCTATGCAAATCGCAATCTAAAGAGTTCAACCGCAGACTAACTATATAGTAATACAGACAAATTCTTAGCGACATATATGTCAAAAGGAGGCTCGCTTTTTAGCGTAATGTCTTCTGAATACATGAATAATGTGCATTTTATTTGATTGTGCATTAATCTACATAGCGAAGAGATTGTATTAGAACCAAATTTATGCTTAAAATACTGTCTGTCTTTCTGCAAATTGAAATGGAGGCTCTCTTATTTCTGACACATGTCCGTAAGGAGGCTTCTGTTGCAGGTTTTTTTGTGTTTATTTTGAAAATCATTCTGTTTTTCAAAAAAACAATGCTCAATTCAATATTGCCCATATTTGGACAAAAGAATCAGCCAAAAATCTAATGTCTCGTTTGGGAAAACCTATGAATAAAGAACCCCAGGAAGGAACAAATTCGGGCTTTACGGTGGACCGGTCCAGTCTCTGCATATGGCGGCATGCCGTTTCCGGTTTACAAAAGTACTTACCGATGGAATGTTATCCCCAAAACATTTTGTTCTGGTAGTCACGGAATAGCCGCAGGCTGCACAGCTAACCATAATAGATCTCCAAAAAGTACTTATCGAAGAACTACACAAATATCTAATAGCACAAACGACCGTGACAACTGTCAAATATGAAAATATTTTGTCAAAATTCAGTCTCCATTTCCGTCGCACGAATTTTATAATGCCCATAGAGCTTTGGCTCCTTCCTGGGGTTCTTTATTCATTGGGGAAACAATATAAGTTTCTGGTAATTTTATATTAGAGAAGAAGAAGAAAATACATTTCAGGTATATTGTTTTCGCAAACGAGACAAAAGATTTTGCTGATTTTTTGTCCAAATATGCGCAATATAATGTAGTATTTGAGTCGAGCATGGGTTTTTTGAAAACCTAGTAATTTTAAAACATCACAAACACACTTGGGTTGGCATTATGTGTGGTAATGCCCCCTTAAAAAAGAATAATATAATACTTTAAGTTTCGACTGTTTGTATTAATCAATAATTAAATACATTAAATCATACAAATTTGTAAAATCTATTGGTGTGCACAATCTTTTTCATAAAACATCTCGAATTTATAAATGCATTGGTGCGGGCAACATACGTCTGCTAAATCAACCTTGAATTGCTGTTTGCCGCTGACTTACGCATCTGCCTGGTTAATCTGTGTCAATGTTTTAAATGACAGTAGTTGTCAGGAAGCCATCCAAAGTATTTGGAAATTTATAGTTGCTATGAGAAACGAACCGCAGTTAAATAATAATGTAATAATAATTCAATAAGTTCTGAGAGGATAATATGGGCCAAGACCAAAGAAGCAAAGACTGCACAAAATGCGAGACTTATACCTTCGAGGGAAGGAATTGCCGGCTACTTGCTTTTGAGAAACCGCATCGAGTCGCCCTAAAGAAGTTGACCGGGATCTATCGGCACTGAGATCTATGTTCCGGTAAAAAGCTTTAGAACGACATAACCGACGAGAAACGGCTTGAATTGGTCCTAAAGCAATTGGCCAGAATATATCAGCACTGAGATTGTGGACTCGCTATTGTACATGAAGATAGCTCCTCTTATTATTCCTCACTCAACGCTCATACATATATAATGAAAATGCAACATCTTAAACTAAAAGACATTGACAATAATTTGCAACATAAGGACGTTTTTATATACAAGGTCTGGTATATTATTAGAAATATTATACAGTGTACTGCGTTTCCTTGTGAACACTCCGGAAATCTATGAAGAGCCGAGAAAAATTCGGCTTGATATATTTTTTCGATTGACCTAAAGAAGAAATCTTAGGATTGTATCGGGAAATAAAGAGACCAATTTGTACACTTGATCTTTCAAGGCAACATAGCGCTTTAGAAAATTTATTGACAAAAATTTCCGGCACTAGGAATTTTACATACGAAAAAGTTTTCTGTTGTTACGATAATAGTTATTTGTGTAGCAAGGCAGTGAAGTTTAAGTTGCCGAGGCCTACGAAATCGGGGCAAATAAACCACATCGCAACGCCAAATCTGCAACGTAGGTACGAATAGGAAAGAGACTTGCATAGATTAACTCCGACCGAATTGGAACCGATTCAGCCGGAAATGCAACGCACGAATTGGAAAGATAGCCTCTCAAACACCCACCTCTCCTTTTAGACTTGCTCATCACCATGGGTGCCGTGACAGATTCCCGACCTTACTTCTCAGAGTGGAACATCAAGGCCATCTATCAGGCGGTGTCAGAACTACTTGCCCCACAAGCCTATTAGAAATCTGTAATTAGTTTTAGACTGTAGTTTAAGGGCGAGCCGAGTGCCGAATATGGAATATCACATCAGGGTTGGTGCTATATGTCATCTTATGCTATGCTAATGTCACTAGATTGCGCTACGGAGACAACAAGCCGTTAGCCGGTGTGAGGCACTTTTCCCGCTTATAAAAACCATGAAAAAAACCTGTAAACGTGAGAAAAAGTTTTCCTAAAAAGAACTAAAAAACAAAAACATATATCTACACAATGAAAAAAATCGGTGTAAACCCTTTGTGGTGAAAGAAATTTGGTGAAAAATTGACAGGAAAATTGGTAGATTCCAAATATCTTTACCAAACAGCATTTGTAAAATTCACACTACAACAAATTCGTTAATTTTAACACCTAGAGGTTTATTTTTTTTTATTTCTAACACGGCTGCGTGTTTGTTTACACCACGCGGTGTTCCTTAACACCAATCGGTATCCCTTAGCACTAAGCGGTGTTAAATCGAACGTATTAACACAAGTTTGTGTTAGGGCGATGAGGGAGGAGGTATTTCGCGAGTTTCGGGTGTAAAATTCTAGTCAATCGAAGCCACGGCATCATTCGTTTGTCGAACATGGTGGGCGACGGAGCTTATCAGTTTGTGTGACGTGTGACCCGACCGCGTGGCGGTATAATAGGTATAAAAGTTATTCTATATCGATCGCCATTGTAAAAATGGTGTTGTTACGTAAAGTAAAATTTAATAGTGAAGTCAGATGGATTAAAACGACAGACGAACATGCAGATGTGACGACGAAAGGTATTGTGTGATAGCCGAGGTGATAGCCCCTTACCTATCGACTGTGTTCATATGAGGTTGTTCTCACAGAAATCGGAAACCAGTCGGGAATCTGATTGACGGATTTTAAATTATATGACTGTTCTGATTGTTTTGATGCCTGCTGATTGGCTCCAACTTAGTCGGGGCCAAATTGTGCTTGTGAGAACGGACCTACCTAAGTCGCAGTGTCGCAACGTTTGGAGTTTATTTTTGTCTCACACGGACAACTCTGTAAGGGGACAATTCTGTAAGGCAAAAGTTACTTAAGTACATTGTATGAGAATTCGTATGAAATAGTTTTGCAGTAGGTATAAATAACCTCCCAACATAAAGCATTTTTGTTGTGTTTGTTGTTACGTACAGTTTTCCTACGAATTCGTACGATATTATGTTTTTAGAACCAAATATTTTTGGCTGTGGGAATGAATATTTATTTATAGCTGTTAGAAATAAAATGTTGATATTTTTATACCTATTTGTAAGGAATCGTTCATATATTTTGGAACTGAAATAAAGTATTTTCTTAACTTATTACTGTATATTATTTCCTACAAATAATTTAAATTGAAGACCAAGCACATATTATGCCTGGTTCATACAGGTTCTTTACCTTTTAGTTTTACTTTCTTTTTACAAATAACTAATTTTCGTAATTTGAACTTATCAATGACATTTGAAATTTCTTTAAAATAAAGTATGTAAAACTAAGAGACAAAGAAGCTGTATGAACCAGGCAATAATTCGTATTTTCTGTGTGACGCGTGACAAAAGATCTGTAGTCTAAATCGCCCGACTGATTATATTATTACTTTGAGAAATATTATAGAAATCAAAATTAAAAATTTTACCAGGTTCTCTTATACTACTTAATTCTTCTTCAGTTTTGGGACAAAGGTAAGTTTAGTTAAATCTCGATACTTGAACGTTTATCTAACAACTTACTATACTCACTTACTTACCAATACTTACCTATACTTACCTTACCTTACTTACTTACCTTACCTAGTAGCTAGTTGGAACTCGACTTTCCTATCAGTGATAAATATAAGAAGAAGAATGCAGTGATAATAAAAAACTTCTGGTGGGATTGAACCCGGGACCTACGAATTACTAGTCAGTGGCCTCACAATTGAGTTAAAGAAGTGCTTGTTAATTTGGACTTTTAGGCGGTTCTTATTTTTGACCTACATCAGATCCATCTGGAAATGGGTCCCCGAACTGTTTATTTTAACGTTCAATTTCCATTATCCCTTCTATAATTCTGTCTAGCTGCCACTCCTGTCACTGCCTTCCGGTCGATCGAGCGGTGTGCCGTCACGACGATTCCCGCGCTTTTCGTGTCGTTTCAAATGAAGAGCTTTGGGTCACAACTTTAATTATTTATTGCAAATTAAATATTGCGATTTGAGAGCTGATATTTGGTATGTGCTCTCTATAGATAGGCAAGTATATTAAAGAAATAAAAAATAATTGTTCAAGTTCCCCATTGTCTCAAAGCTTATTACCAGTAGTACTGTTATAGCTTATAATACTATACTTCAATAATTTCTTTAATGTATAAATCTGGAAATATGTCGAGCATTATTTGGTCACCATTTGAAGGTGTTCGTCAGATTAGCTAGAGAACAATAGGTTAAGCGATAAGCGTATTCTGTTCCAACTGAATTTTCCTCATAGTCCAATTAGTATACATCTGAAGAGTCATCTCGCTGTCGACGTGACAAATGGTTGTAATAAATACGGGGCAGCTCGGTGGCCGCCAATTACTTGGAAGACCCAAATAACTAACGTGGCGTGACTGACCTCATCCATAATTGTCACTATTGTCACAAAAAAGCTGTGACACTGAGGAAGAGACGGCCCAGAGAGGGGTTTGGGTTTGACAATGCATATGAATGTTAATTTAAATTACAAAATTACTTCCTGATGGATTATTATCGTCAAACATTTAGTTTTGGCGATCAGGGAAGAACCCCAAGCCGCATAGCTAAGCTAATAACTCGAAAAAGTATCCAAGTACCACTGTAGAGGCTTAAGTCAGTATCCCTCTTAAGAAATATACTATGGCATTTAGGTTGCTTATTCATTATTCTGTTTAGATTAGTAAGCATTACATAGGATAGGTCATTATACTCGTATTAATGTTTAGGCAATATACCAATATAACAACATAACTTGTACAAGCGTCGAGGTGGATATAGCCAAAAACTAAAAGTACATGTTTCTATCCTTGACATCCCTACTTCAGGTTATAAAATGGTAATGAAAAGGAGGAAATAAAATACAATGGCAACGGGAACGACAAAATCAAAGGAAATGGAACTCAACGAAAATGGATTGGTAAACTCCAATTTCATTGTTCAAGAAAAAGAGTACCATATGTCGAAGGATGTAAAAATTATATTATATCTAATTCTAGCCATTTTAATAATCCGGCTGGTGATTTGGGCATATCATTATATCATCAACATATACATATACATTGTTTGATAATTTTTCTTTTAGTTGTTTGATAAAGTGTAAGTGCAGTGAAGTGCAATATTTAATGATATTTTTGATTTAGTATATTTAGCTTACTATCACAGACCTACTAGCGAAGCTATATAGCGATATATAGCTTGATAAAAGTTTCTACTTCTCGAAAAAATATGGTCCACGAAGAGAATTTTCGATTTTTTTATACAGGGTGTCCAAAAAAATACAAAAACATGAAAGGCGATCAAGAATAAACTGCCTTTATTTTTACAAATATCAAATATCACTTAGAAAAGTTGTTTAGAATTAAAAGATGTGTCCGATTGTCACTTTTCGAAGAAATCAGCAAATTCCGTTTTTTTATTTCTAAGTGTGAAACTCCTTTGTGTTTAAAATTATCAAAAATATTTATTTAGAAAAGTTGTTTAGAATTAAAAGACGTGACTGATTGTAACTTTTTAAGCAAATCGGACTACTTTGACTTAAATGGGTAAAAAATTACCCTCTTACACGTTTTTTAATTCTAAACAACTTTTCTAAATAAATATTTTTGATATTTTTAAAAACAAAGGAATTTCACACTTGAAAATAAAAAAAACCGAGTTGGCTGATTTGTTCGAAAAGTGACAATCGGACACATCTTTTAATTCTAAACAACTTTTCTAAGTAAAAGTGTTTGATATTTTTAAAAATAAAGGCAGTTTATTCTTGATCGCATTTCATGTTTTTGTATTTTTTTGGACACCCTGTATAAAAAAATCGAAAATTCTCTTCGTGGACCATATTTTTTCGAGAAGTAGAAACTTTTATCAAGAATGACTTTTTGCCGAAAAATGAAAATTTTGGTCCATTTGTCCTCTTGGGATGTCTATCCGTGGACATACTGTATACGGGTTTAGGAATTTTATTTCCCATATTATCTAAAATGGCAATTATTTTTTCTGCCACTGTCTGGAAAAATAGTTATGGCTTGCTTGATAAAATTTTCTCACCTGAATGAAAAATGAAAAGAAATTTTCTTAAATACTAAATATCTCGAAAACGGGTAGTGTTTGGTATATAATGTTATTTACATAAAATGTGGGGCTTTGACGCCGGCATCCAACAAACTATAGATATATGGGTCATTCCATTTGAAAAAAATAAGTTATTGCTGTTTGAAATTATCTGATTTCGAGAGCCTGTTATGAACACACTGTATATGCAAAAACCAATTTTGACATACCACATCACACACGGTTGTGCTGTCATACTTCGGCTAAAATATATCTTTGATATCTATTAAAATAAAGATACAGCATTCAGTTTCCATAACCTCCACGAAGTCCTTAAATTCCAAGAAAAATTCGATATCTTGGAAACGCTGCATCCAAAATACAAAACAAAAAAACGGTTCTGTAGCAAATTTCATGGAGAATGCAAATATTTCAAAGGATTAATGTAATTGTCAAAATCTAAATATTTTATTTTTGTCCTGCAAATACGAATCGCCCTGTATATGTGAAAATAAAAGAGAGGTTACGTCCACTGCTGACCTTAAAACTTTTGATTCCAGTTTTTTTCGTATCTCTTACGGTTCCTGAGATCCAGGGGGTAGGACAAACTATTTGAGACACGCTGTACATGGAAATTAGCAATACCGATGTTTCTTTCAAATTAAAAGTCTTACCAGCAGAATTATACAGTGTGAATAGAAATTGTGGAATATTGCTTATATTTCTTAAAATATTTCTCATATCAAAAACATATTTTAATAAAAGTGTTATCAAACCATCTTTCGTAGCACAAAAAATGTGGTTGCCATGGTAAACGACTTAATTTTTTTAAATGGCAACATATACTTTTTTTGGTGAAAATTAATACATTGAAACTTTCTGAATATGATACTATACAATTTAAATGTGGTCAGATAAGAAAAAATAGAAAAAATTAAGTTTTCTATTATGAACGTTGATCTTTTGACTTTTTGACATAAAATAAAATTATAACCACATTTTTTTGTGCTACAGAAGATTGCTTGATATCACTAAACGGGAAATAATTTCCCCTAACACTATTATTAAAACATGTTTTTGATATAAGGAATATTTTAAGAAATATAAGCAATATTCCACAATTTTTATCCACACTGTATAAGCAGGTTAAGCGAATTTTAAAAAAGGAGTTCCCCAAATCAGAAGCAGTTCGAATTGAAATTTAAGACAATTTAACTAGGCTGTTCAATGACATTAGCAAAACTCTAGCGGCTTCATGAGATTCTCTGGACCAATTGGATAAACAGGTGTATAAGCAATTTTTTCTTAAAGATGGAAATAAGGTAGTCAGATCATTCCAAATTCTAAAAGTAAACTATAAAATACCGACTTCTTGTGTTGGCAAAATAGATCCTCTCGTTTTAGAAGATCCTGACGACAGTAACTCACACGTTATATGGCTACCAACGCAACCGATTTATTTAATTTAGCTAGCAAAATAATTCCTAATCAATTTGACAGGAGTGCAAATAGATTAATGTCCTTGCTATAAACGCCTAGTTCGGTCCTGCCGGACCTCCGAAGTGTTTATAGTCGCCCTCGCTTCTCAAAAAATGTAGTATGTATATAACGATTTCCTTTGGTCACGGCTAGTGGGCGCAGTTTTCGATATTTTAAGTCCAAATATCGCCTGGAGCCGCAAAAAAATAAGTGCTACATCGCTATTGAAGAGCGCCAGAAGCGGAAAAGCTGCTCCGCCGTTTGAGCCGTTTTCCGATTTGGTACGCGTTGGGGAGGGAGTCGAATTTGGCGCGCCGCGCCGATCAAGTAAAAGTAAAGTCTCTAGAAATCGATCGAGGTATCCGCACAGAGAAGACCAGAATACAGAGAGTCCACTTGTCGAATATGTTAAATGGATCCCAACTTCTACGAAATTGTTCACACACCAGATAAGATAGTTCAGAGAAACTATGAAGTAGACTGCATTCTTCATTTAATATATGTACATTAATTTAAAACTGGGAAAGAAGATCCACAGTGACCTACAAAGGATTAATTACCGTTTAAAGTTGGGTTCAATTTAACATATTTGACAAGGTGACTCTCTGTATTCTGGTCTACTCTGTGGTATCCGCAAAAGAAAATGGGTTAGTTTTGTTTTGTTTGCTTTTCCGAGAATTTCTTTAATTTTCTGGCAGTTTGGGCTTTTACTTTTGTTTTGTTTTGATTATTCACGCGGCGAACAGGTAATTGCGCGATGGTGATGGGTTATTGCTTTTACTATACCTAACTTGATTGTATACAATGCTCCTAGGGGTGCCTTTGGTGTAGCCCCCGTTTAAACGAAAGCGAGCAGCAAAATCATTTACCTATATTCTGCTTTGTCGTTTAAAGCACATCCATATGAGTCCCAGTTTTCTGTGAAAAGGTAGGTTCCCAGACTTTGAAAGGAGGTTCCAACATGTTGAGGGGAAGCACAGGCTAAAGCTAGAGCATACTTTTTTGCACACAGCGCGTCAAAATTTTTGACATGTTAGATAAGGAAATTTTCGAGAAAATTAATGTTGTATTGGTTTAAAATTAATTTATTTAATTCAGTCAGTTGAAGAAACTAATTAGTTAAGTGTTCAAACTGAAGTTCTTCCTAGCTTTAAAAAGGTTCTTTACAGCACGCCACTGGAAGAACATTTTTTCTAAGTCTTAAAAAAACACTCTTTGATATTCGTAAACAAATATTTTGCTTTTTTGTACTTTGCTAAGTAGCTCGTTTGTTGACGGATGTCAGTTTGACAGTGCATATTTTGTCGACTTACGTCTTTTTGAAATATTAAAAAATAAAATGCTTCTTTCTATTACACAGAGAATTGAAATTCTAATGATGATTGGATACGGTGACAGAGTACGAACGCAACAAGAAGTAGTTGGATTGTTTAATACTAAATACCCGGATAGGCCCATAACTCAATCAACAGTCAGCAAACTGAGAGGAAGTTTCGAGAAACTGGCAGTGTTGATGATCTCCCTAAAGTTGGTCGTCCTAATATCAATGAAGAGACCAAATTGAACGTTTTGTTGGCTATGGAAGAAAATCCACACAACAGCCTTAGAAGAATTAGCCGATATCAAGATATCCCAGTTACATCCGTACATAAAATTATGAAATTGGAAAAGTGGCAACCCTATAAAATTGTTCTGGTCCAAGAACTTTCCGAGGACGATCCAGACCGACGTATGCAGTTCTGCCAAACGTTGATGGATATGTGCAATACTAACCCTCTGCTAGTAAAAAATATTGTTTTTTCTGATGAAGCTACCTTCACACTGATAGGAACAGTAAATAGGCAGAACTGCAGGTACTGGGCCAGGAAAAATCCAAAATGGATGAGAGAACACCACACACAGTTTCCTCAAAAAATTAATGTTTGGGCGGCGATTGTGGAAAATAGACTTATTGGACCTTACTATTTTGAAGCAACCTTAAATGGTCCAAGGTACCTCCAATTCTTACAGGACAATGGTATACCTAATTTGGCCATATTATTTCCTAATGCATATAATCCTGCTATATCAAATGAGAACTTATGGTACCAGCAGGATGGTGCATCGCCGCATTACGCGGCTGATGTTAGAAGGTACCTTGACCAAGTCTTTACAAACAGATGGATAGGTAGGCGTGGTTCTATCGAATGGCCCCCAAGATCTCCGGATCTTAATCCATTAGTTTTTTTCTGTGGGGCCATTTAAAAAATGTCGTATACAAGACTAAGCCACACAATATCGAGGAATTAAAAACTAGGATAAGAAATGAATGCGACAATATTTCTCAAGAAACTATCAATAAAGTTCAACGGGAATTCATTGACCGTCTTGGATACTGCCAGGCCCAGGAAGGACTTCAGTTTGAACACCTAATTAATTAGTTTCTTCAACTGACCGAATTAAATAAATCAATTTTAAACCATTACAATATTAATTTTCTCGAAAATTCCCTTATCTAACATATCAAAAATTTTGACGCGCTGTGTGCAGAAAAGTATGCCCTTTTCAATGGCACTGACAAAAATAGAGGTTGTCATTTGAAAAAAAATTCGATGACGTCATATCCGCGACACTAATGACGTCACCAATGACATCGAATACAAAGACGCATTTTAATATTTCAAAAAGACGTAAATCGACAAAATATGCACTTTCAAACTGACACCCGTCGACAAACGAGCTACTTAGCAAAGTACAAAAAAGCAAAATATTTGTTTACGAATATCAAAGAGTGTTTTTTTAAGACTTAGAAAAAGTGTTCGTCTGTGGCGTGCTGTAAAGAACCTTTTTAAAGCTAGGAAGAACTTCAGTTTGAACACTTAACTAATCAGTTTCTTCAATTGACTGAATTAAATAAATTAATTTTAAACCATTACAACATTAATTTTCTCGAAAAAAAAAACGATGACGTCATATCCGCGAGTTTCACTATATTACTCTCTTGTTTAAAACAAATATTTTTTGTTATTACATCGATCATCTATCTTTATCGCGAGATTCACAAATTCGAGTTAAATAAATTTAGTATAAAATTTCAAAACGGAATTTTTCAAAAACGGAAAAAGATAATGCCACAAAGTTTAATATCATT
The DNA here is from genome assembly GCA_963920635.1 of Pseudeuparius sepicola. Classification (NCBI taxonomy): domain Eukaryota; kingdom Metazoa; phylum Arthropoda; class Insecta; order Coleoptera; family Anthribidae; genus Pseudeuparius; species Pseudeuparius sepicola. Next base: position 28,617,116 of record OY987304.1, on the reverse strand, counting down.
TTAATTGCCTTGATGAGCAGATTTCAAAAATACAAAAATATATAGAGTGTTCCATTTAAAAAAACATAAGTTATGTCTGCCACGGCTTTCTAGAACACACTGTACACGGTCCAATAGCGTCACAAAAAACTTTGTATTAGTATCTAAAACTTGTAAAAAACTTTTTTTCTAACCTCAAAAAATAGCAAGTTAAGGGGGGGTGTCAATTTATAATGAACCACCCTGTACTTGAAAATACCATTTATAAAAATTTTAAGTTTGATTTTTCCTACAAAAAAAGTACAGGGTGATCATTTTTAGAGGCCCAGCCTCTCTTGGTGGAACACGGTCAAAGATATGGAGATATTATACAGGGTGAGTCAGAATGTATAGTAAATACTTTAAAGGGGTGTTCGGCAGGTGGTTTTAAGGGGGTCTTTCATATAAAATTTTTCGATTTGGGCTTTCCTTGCCAAGTTATTCGGGTCTCCAGGGTGACCCAAATATTTTTTTATTTATATCTCAATAACGGCGCTACTTAAAAATTTGAAATTTGGTACGTGTTATCTACTTACTGGAAGACGCCTTAGGGTAGTTTATTCATTTACACGCTGTCCTAAAAAAGGGAAAAAACTAACAACCCCTTTAATTTTTTTGCTCGAATTTTTTTCTGGGTCATTTTTACGTATAACAAAAATATGATTTTCGTAGCCCTTTTATTTCAGAAACTTTTTTCGCTGTACATTTTTTCTCGAAAACACAATATTTTTCCTACAAAAAAATAATTTCATGATAAATGCCATTCCCCTGACTACAGAAAATCAAGTAAAAATTCATAGTAGACGGGCGTCAAACAATTTAATTATTTTTTTTACTACTAACCTGAGAAATCAACATTATTTACCTCGTTCCTCTAATGAGAAGTGATATTTCTCTCCCTAGGTAAATAATGATAATAAAAAAAACCTAGGTAAATAATTAACAATTTTCTATATGACATTTAAAAATTATTTTCATTTTATCAGCTTGACAACTGAACTCCCAGGCTTTCGAAGTATTTGAAAAAAGCGAGAAATGACTAAAATATCACAATCTAATCAAATATGTAAAACGTATCAATATTTCAATGTTAGTAGTAAAAAAATCTATAGACACTTCGGTTGAGAAGGCCATTATTTACCTCGCATATTATATCCTTCGGCGCTACGCGCCTCAGGATATAAAAATGCTCGGTGAATAATGGCTCACTTCTCAACCTAAGTGTATAATGTGCTATTATTGAACATTAAAAAAACAAAAATATCAGGTAACAACAATTCAGCTTCGGGATAAAAAAAATGTTACAGTAGATGCCCAAAATGATAGGTCCATAATAAAAGGGCTACACAAGTCATATTTTTGTTACACGTAAAAATGACCCACAAAAAAATTCGAGCAAAAAAATTAATAGGGGTTGTTAGTTTTTACCCTTTTTTAGGGCAGTGTGTAAATGAATAAACTACCCCAAGGGATTTTGAATGATGTAACAAAAATGGTATGTTGGTGGGAAAAAATATTTCTTGGCGCCGCAACGCGACGCCTAGCGTCGTATTAGCAGAGAGTCGCTACATGGGGCCAATTTATTCCTTTATACACCCTATATCATCTCCCATATATAATATCTCCATATCTTCGACCGTTTTCCACTAAGAGAGGCTGGGCGTATAAAAATGATTACCCTGTACATAGACGAACTAACACAACCAAAATTTAAAATATTGCATTTATGGTTTTATATACTTGTAAATTCCATCCGGAAGAATTTCAGAAACATCAAATTCAGTCAAATTCAAGATTAGGCTAGATAACTATTATTGTAGATAATAAAAAATAAAAGATAAAAAACCTTTTTAAAAACAAACTTTTATTTAAGTCATGTACTAAAACGAATAAAATAAAATACCTACGTCATGTATCTACTAAAAGGAATAAAATAAAATAAATCTAGGTTTTCGTTAAATTCAATGCCAAATTGCGACAAATTTTTGTAAATCAAAAAGCTAGTCGCGCGAATTCTAAAGAAAATACATACGTTGGCAAGTAGGTACTTGCTTATCAACCAATCACTGTATATTAAAATTAATTGGTACCTACTTTCTATGAACATTTCTCGCGACAAGCTTTTTAAATTACAAAAACTTGGCGCAATTTGGCACTGAATTATTCTAACCAAAACCTAGACTTATTTCATTTTATTTTCTTCTATTCGATGTAATACATGATTTATTTCATTTTATTCGTTTTAGTACATGGCTTAAATAAAAGCTTGTTTTTAAAAAGGTTTTTATCTTTTATTTTATTTTGTGCTTTTTAGTACATATTTGATTCCCATATCAGGAGAGTGGTAACTAAATTTAGTCCGCCATATTGGATTTAGTATGACGTCACTTATCTTATTATTTTGTACTCGTCAACCCCTTTCATTTGATACCCATATTCAGGGGGTTGAAAAGAAAAAATGTAATCCGCCATCTTCGAGCGGCGGCCTTATTGCATTTAGTGTGATCTCACTAACTTTAGCGTTTTCTACTTCTCAAGCCCTTTCATTTGATACCCATATTAAGTATTAGAAAGTAGAAAGTATTACAATATTGAGTATTGCATATTGCATTGTCACCGGAACTAAAGGTGTATGCAAAGTTTCAGCTCAATCGGATGTCAGGAAGTGGTTCTAATTCAGCTTGCAAGATTCGACCCACACTAACAGGTGAAGTTAAATAAAAAAAGCTTGTAAAATACGATAAGCGGAAACAAGAGTGCGACGGCGAACATATTGTACCTATCTTTGTCTATTTAGTGTCCCCTCTACGGAAACTCGCTTGAGGAGAGGGCAGGAGTGGGGGCAAGGGGAAATTCGGTGTATTCATATTGATTTCGGCTTTGCAGTGTTTTTCTAGAAGTCGATCTACTTTTTTATTTTCAGTTCCAAAAATTCGATTTTTTTACCAAAATGTAACTAATAGATGGAGGAACAATTCGTATGAAAAATTTTTTTAAAAAACATTGTTGGTACTTGTAAAATTTACAAAAATGCTACCGTTTCATTTTCTCGGGAGTATTTGAAGGAGTATTTTTGTTACCATTAAAAAACTACAATTAAGAACAAAAAAATTGTCCATACGAATCGTAGACCTACATTTTCGTCACAGTTTGAGACAGGTTTGACAGAAATCAGTTTACGTATAACAGAGGACATAGATTTTGAAGTTTCAAATTTCGTTTTGCATTTTTGGTGGACGTCCTGGGACTAATTCCATGTAAAGTATACGGTAGAAAGCTAGCGGAATTCCGTGGGTTTATCTGTACTATTTGCAGTGCCATTGCTCTTAAACATGTAGCTAACTTCAAGTCGCTTAGTCAGGTGCCGTGACAAACGACATTAGCGTCGGGCGTCGCAAAACAATCCCTCAATCTCAAAGATATTTTTGGGTGACGCATAGGTGATGTAGTAGTATCTGTAGAAGAAACCTGTAGGGGTGTGTGAGAAACAACAGTGGCGTCGCAAAAAAATCCCAAAGAAAACTTTTCTGTGTAAATCAATCTCAATTTGAAATATATTTTGTGCGGACGCGTACCTAGGAGATGTAGGAGTATTGAAAAAATCTGTAGGAATGCCGTGGTAAACGACAGTGTCGTGATAAAAAAATCCAAAGACTGAATTTTTTTGTGTAAATTTGAATCTCAAATCTCAAAGATAGTTGTGGGAAACTCGTAGGGGATGTAGGAGTACCAAAAAACCTTTATGGATGCAGTATCAAATGACGGTGGCTTGGCAAAAAAATCCCAAAGAAGAAAATTCTGGAATTGTTGTGCAAATATATCTTAAAGATTTGTGTGGGACACGTAGGGGATATAGGAGTATAGAAAAAACTTTTAGGGGTACTGTGACGCTGTGACCAGTGACAGTGGCATCTCAAAAAAAAAATCCGCGTAGTCGTTTATAAACCTGCCGTGGTTTCAGCGCGGCGACAACTTGGCATCCCTCAAGTTGGTGGCGCTCCGAGGTCTGTATTTGTTATAAACGCCTAGTCAGGCCCTGTCGGACGTCCTAGGTGTTTAAAGTCGCCCCCGCTGCTGGCCGTATGTGTGTATGTGTTTGTCTCTACGCCTAAAACCACTTCCCCACCACTTCCCCGGCCTCTACAGGGTGCAGTTTTCGATATTTCGAGTCGAAATTTCGCGTAGGACGGCGCATGCGGCGCCCGAATCGGAAAAGCCGTTTGGCCCCTGGAATTTTTTTCGATTTTTTTAAAGGGGCAGGCGTTTCGAACCTAGGTCGTCGATCGAGTTCGACTTTGGCGTGGGGCCCCGGAACCGTATGGGCCTCTCCCGTGCCGAAGGGCGCCCCGATCGGAAAAGCGGTTCGGCCCTTTAGGACATTTTTCCAATTTTCGGTTTCGCTTTTTTTTTTTTCAACGGGCTAGCGTTTCGAACCTAGATCGTTGATGGAGTTCAACTTTCACGCGGGGCCCCGGACGGATATGGGCGGCTTCACTCGTGCCGAAGGGCGCCCCGATCGGAAAAGCCGTTCGGCCATTTGGACCATTTTTCCGATTCTGGGCTTCGCGATCGGCGAGGCCGGAAGCAGAGATCACGCTGTACATATATACAGATCCGATCATAATTCTGCATTCGGCACGGTTCGGTTTCTCGTTCGGTTGCTGTCGGCTCCTCCGGCAGAGGGCAATGGCAATGGCGGCTTGCACACTGCACAGTGTAAATAATACAACTGGTAGAATGTTTTTATCGAACAGACCGAAATGATTATACAGGGTGTAACTAAACTGATGGTCAAAAATGAAACCACGTATTCTTGGAGTCAAAATAAGAGCACTTCTTCATATATTTTTTTCTCCTACGGGCCATAGTTTTTTTATACAGAGCGTAGAAGTTTGGAGAAAAATACACATATTCCTTAGTATTTCTACAAGTATACGAGATATTTTCTTCAAACTTGGCGTGTCACATGAGCAGATGAGCCGTCAAACTTAAGGTTGACATGAAGCTTCTGAGGCTCCCGGTTGCGGAGATACAGGGTGTTAGTAAAATTAATTAGTTCAGAAAAATATGAATACCCTGTATAATCGCATTTTTTAAATTTGTTTTGAGTGGTGAATAGAATGGTTAACAAAAAGTATCTCTTAGTATTTTTTCATATTCGCAGCCGTTTCTTAATTATTTTAATGAACAATAGTCACTTTAAGAATAAACCTAGCAATCTGAGGATGTCAATTAAACTTTATTTAACAAAATACAAAAGCAAAAACGGTAATAAAAGAAACGTATTGCTATTAGAAAATTAAATTATTAAATGTTCGAAATGACCGCCGTCTCTTTCAATACACGCAACTATGCGTTTCCGCATGTTTATTATTAAGTCCATAGCAAAAGTGCATATCAGTCAATTCTTCAAATGAAAATATAATTTTTCAAAATATTGATACTAAAGTGCAAAGTTGGCAGCCAAATGATTCAAATAATGCCAAGTTTAATTTTCATCCACAGATTGTTAGATTTATTCTTAAAATGACTTGTTTATTGCAGCATTGCCGTTCTTTGAAAATAATTAAAAAATGGCTGAGAATATGAAAAAATACTAAGAGATACTTTTTGTTAACCATTGAATTTACCATTCAAAACAAATTAAAAAAATGCGATTATACAGGGTATTCATATTTTTCTGAACTAATTAATTTTAATAACACCCTGTATCTCCGCAACTGGGGGCCTCACAAGCTTCATATTAACCTTAAATTTGACAACTCGTGGGCTCATGTGACACGCCAAGTTTGAAGAAAATATCTCTTATACCTCTAGAGATACTAAGAAATATGCGTATTTTTCTCTAAATTTCTAGGCTCTGTATAAAAAAAACTATGGCCCGTAGGAGAAAAAAATATATGAAGACGTGCCCTTATTTTGACTCCAAGAATACGTGGTTTCATTTTTGATCATCAGTTCAGTTACACCCTGTATAGATAATGACATCTATTAAAAAAAAAAATGTTTTTCTTGAAATCGGCAGTGAAGTGTCCCAAAATCGTCAATAAAAGCTCAGAAATCAGAACTGAAGTAGCCCATTATTGTACGATTTTTTCAATAAGTATAGGCCTTGGCGAGCCATCGCCCGTCAAAATTGACCAAATATTTAAAACCCGGCCAATAAAGACCCATTTAACTTTTCGTTCACATTGCGAAATTGTTACCTATAGAAGCGCAATCCTTCAGTATACATATTTTAGTAGGTTTGAATATCAATAGATTTGTTATGGAGGCTGCACAACAAGCAGCACTTTGGTTTTTCTGTTCAAGGGCGCCGCGTCTCATCGTAGTTGACCTAGGTGCTCTACCTAGGTCAAAGTCAAGCAACGCCGCGCCCAGTTGGTTCATGGACGGGTGATACTTTATGATTATTTTCTTGCCTAATAAAAATTTGTTTTCCGATTTCAAAAAAAATATAATATGGACCTCGGCACTGAAGATCTTTTTATGACTCATGTGGTTTATTTGCCTCGGCCAGAGGCCTCGGCAACTAAATTCTACATGAGTCATAAAAAGTTGAACTTCAGTGCCTTGGTACATAAATAACTATTTCTTAAAAAATGTAGGGCGACTTTTATCACGGAATGTTAGTAATGACTATACAGGGAGTAGCAAAAAATTTTTGGTTCTTATTTCTGTCTTCCGGTTTGACTGCAAGTGAGTATTACTTTGACAATTATGTGATTTTTTTTTTGAAAATCTGGACATTTCCAAAAGTTTACGGAAAATTTCTCGAAAATTTTTCGATTTTTGTTTCGTCGCAAAAAAAAACCAAAAGGAAAAATCTGATTCTTTTTGTGTAGATCAATCTCAATAAGATATTTTTGAGGGACCCGTAAGGGATGTATTGGAGTATAGAGTGTACCTGCAGGGGTGGCGTGACAAACGACAGTGGCGTCGCAAAAAATTACAAAAAATCTGATTTTTTTTGTGTAAATCAATGTCAGTCTCAAAGGAAAAAAACCTGTAAGAGTGCCGTGATTGCCGTGAGTAACGACAGAGGCGTCGCAAAAATAAAAAAAATCTTCTTTTGTGTGTAAATCAATCTTAATCTCAATGATATTTTTGGGAGATACATAAACGATGTAGTAGTATAGAAAAAATCTGTAGGGATTGCCGTTACAAAAGACAGTGGCGTCGCAAAAATCACAAAAATCTGTTTTTTTTTTGTGTAAGTTAATGTCAGTCTCAAAGATACATTTAGGGGACATGCAGGGGATGTAGGAGTAGGTATAGAAAAAACCTGTACGGGTGCCGTGAGTACCTAATGACAGGGGCGTTGCAAAAATCCCAAGAAAAAATCTTATTTTTTGTGTAAAGCAATCTTAATCTTTATATTTTTTGGACCCTCATAAGGGATGTAGTAGTATAGAACAAATCTGTAGGGGGTGCCGTGACAACGACAGTGGCATCGCAAAAAATCACAAAAATCTTATTTCTTGTGTAAATCAATGTCAGTCTCAAAGATATTTTTAGGGAACACGTAGGGGATGTAGGAGTAGGTATAGAAAAAACCTGTAGGGGTGCCATGACTGCCGTGAGTAACGACAGTGGCGTCGCAAAAAATCCAAGGAAAAAAATCTAATTTTTTTGTGTAAATCAATCTTAATCTCAATGATAATTTTGGGAGATACATAGAAGGGATGTGGTAATATAGAAAAAACCCGTAGGGTTGCCATGAGTAACGACAGTGGCGTCGCAAAAAATCCAAGAAAAAAAAATCTTATTTTTGTGTAAATCAATATAAATCTCAACGATATTTTTTTGGGGAGACGCATAGGGGATGTAGTAGTATAGAAAAAAATCTGTAGAGGTGCCGTGTCAAACGACAGTGGCGTCGCAAAAATCATAGAAAATCTGATTCTTTTTGTGTAAATCAATGTCAGTCTCAAAGATATTTTTAGGGACACGTAGGGGATGTAGGAGTAGGTATAGAAAAAAATTGTAGGGGTGCCGTGAGTAACGAGAGAGGCGTCGCAAAAAATCCAAGAAAAAAATCTTATTTTTGTGTAAATCAATCTTAATCTCAACGATATTTTTGGAAGACGCATAGGGGATGTGGTAATATAGAAAAAAACCTGTAAGAGGTGCCGTGACAAAAGACATTGGCGTCGCAAAAAATCCCAAAAATCTTATTTTTGTATAAATCTTAATCTCAAAGATATTTTTGGGAGACGCATAGGGGATGTAGTAGGTAATCTAGAAAAATCCTGTAGGAGGTGCCGTGACGGACGGAAATCTTGATTTCTTGTAAATCAATCTCAATCTCAAACAATCGATAAACGATAGTGGCGTCACAAAATATTCCAAAGAAAAAATTCTATTTTTTTTTGTGTAAATTAATCTGGATCTCAAAGATATTTGTGGGAAACTCGTAGGGTATGTAAGAGTATAGAAAAAACCTGTATGGGTGCCGTGACAAAAGACAGTTGCTTCGCAAAAAAAAAAACACAAATAAGAAAATTCTGAAATTGTTGTGCAAATCAATCTCAAAGATTTGTGGGGGAAAAGTAGGGGATATAGGAGTAGAGAAAAAACTTGTATGGGTGTTGTGACAAGCGACAGTGGCAACGCAAAAAAAAACGCGTAGGCTTTTATAAGCCTGCCGCGGTTTCAGCGCGGAGACAACTTTGTACCCCTCAAGTTGGTGGCGCTCCGAGGTCCGTACTTGTTAGATTCCTTAGAACTATTAAACCACAATGCCGCTGATCATGCCGATAACGCAGTTGCCTTTGTTAAAGCCCGACTTACATTTTGAAGAGTGGCATCATTAAAAATCTACAATGTTATTGCGCCGTAACCATGCAAACATTTCCTTTGCTTCCAAATATTTGTTCGGAATTGAATCAATCCCCCAGACCGGCCCATGCCTAACCCTTAATGCCTCTCGTTTTCTCATCCCTCTTCCGTTTAACGACTTATGCCCGCAATAATTTTCGTTTCTGGTCGGAAAAATAAATCCCCGTCCGCAAGAGTGCCCGTAATTGTGTTTATTGTGCGGAGATATAACGAAGTCGGACTCGATCGAGTATAGTGCAGCATTTCCAGTACACAACGTAGTGTTAACGAGACTAATGGACTGAGGATAATGGAAGTTCCAAGGGGCAGTAAAGAAGTTATATGTTGTCGCCTTGGTCCAGATATTAAGTTGTCCCCGCGTTCATATATTTAACTAATTTAACTTTAGTGGGTTGGAAGCAACGATATTCGTTTGCAATGTTTGAGTAAAGCGTGTAAGTACCTACTAATTTTGCTTATACCATAATTATAGTATGGGACCCGGCCACATGGTTTCAACTCTCATAAGATTGTAGAATAAGATGTTATGTAAAATGTAGACAGTATATTTTTTTACTTGAAGCGAGTAGGTTGCCTCAATTATTATGGGCCCGATCATTGTTATTTAGAGAAGTTGTGGTTAATTTTTAGGCAAATCTACTCTCATATGATTACAGAACAAAATAGGAAAGAATGTCCATGGATCTACAATAAAAAAAGGGTCCCTTGGTCCTTTAGAAATCCGATAGGCGTATTTTCGGGGCCCCGAAAATCCTCCGCTGTTAAATACGGCGCGAAAGACGGGGGCAAGTCTGGACCTCGAGGACGCGGGTTGTGTGCGAAGTCCCGCTATACAGCCAGTGCGATAACGAAACTTTTTCAGGTAAATTATTTCCCCTTTTTGGAGTTATTAAGGATTTTCGGCGAAAAAAACGACCAACGCAGGTGGGACGCATCTTTTTTTACCTGATTGGTTGGCATTTCCCGTCACCTAAAAGCCAAAGTCCGAAAACTGTCAGAAATTGCCCTTTTTCGCCGAGCTTACAGCTAAGTTATTTCGGCTCGGGCATTGATTAAGGTCGAATTCCTTATTCAATGGCTCGGGGCTCCGAGGTCGGAATTTTTAAAGCTTCCCTCAAGTCTGCAGGTGAGGTGCAGATGCTTCTGGTGCCTCCGAAAAATCAAAAAATGAGAAAAAATACACAATTTTCTAAGAGCGGTTCGTCAGGATTTCCCGTCAATTTCGCTAATTTCGCAGCCGTCCCGTTTCTCGAAACTTGAAAATCGGGAGTCGGGACATTTTGGTTAAATATCAGATTTTCGAGGTTTCTTTCGGTACTGGAGGAAAGTGCAAAACCCAATTAAGAAATTTACCACCTCCTTCGATTTTTGGAATGGTACTTTTCGAATTTTTCAAAAAACTTGCAAAAAAGTAGTAACCCGTGGGACGGGTTGTACCTATTAAAAAATTAAAAATTAACTACAACTTCTTTCAATAACAATGATCGGGCCCATATTATCTGAGGCAGCCTACTCGCTTCAAGTAAAGAAATGTACTCTCTACATTTTACATAACATCCTATTCTATAAGATTATGAGAGTTGAAATCATGCGGCCGGCTCTTGGACTAATATGACTGAACCTAGATCGTTTGTTCTCTTAATTTTCGGCAGACTCAGAGCTATCTACATATTTCAAAATATTCCAAAATCCTACTCCCTGCACTGTAAAAAATCGCTTTATAGAAAAACTATATTTAACATACAGAAATTATTGTACCAATGTATATAACAATTGTGAACTAATCTTCAACAGAGTCGTTCTAAAATTCTAAATGCGATTGTTAATTTAAGTTTGTAAATATTTTCTGGAGTGCTACTGCATAAATTGTCGACAAAATTATTGAGTTTAATTTCTCAGATAATTTGCACCAAACGTCAGTTATTTTCTTAATATAAAATAGCATTTAACCGAAAATTTGATGTACAGGGTGTTCCCGTATATTTTGACCCACTCCTAGAGCATTTATTTTTCGAGTTAGAAAAAAATTACTTAAATTATGAAAGTTGTAGGGTACCAAGGTGTATTGTCCCTAAAAAAAATGGATTGACAGGAATGCTCTTGTCAAAGTTGAAATTTTTTCCATGGCAACCTTGTTTAAATATAAAGGTCGTATTTATCTGCAATTTGGAATGTCATGCGAATGCCTAGGGCAAACATATAAAATATTTATATTGTTGGAATCGGAAAAATGCGTGCAATTCAAAGATCCACAAATATACAGGGTGTTCCATTAAAAAAGGTAAGTTTATATTTTTTCATAAATTTGCGACGCTCACTTGTTTTATCTAGTGACAGATCCTAGCGGTTCAGAAAAAACCCTACAACTTTCATTTAAGTAATTTTTTCTAACTCTAAAAATAAAGGCTCTATAGGTGTGGGTCAAACAAATAGCTAAAAATCATCTGCAAAATATAACCAAGCCAAGAAGCATATTATGGCGACATCTATTTAGCAGTGAACCAACCAACATAAAAAATTGTAATGTAGAAATCTGTTAAATAGAACCAAGTGGGTGGGTTCTTTTATACAGAATACGTTGAGTCCATATTACAAGCTTTTATTTAACTTCACCTGTTAGTGTGGGTCGAATCTTGCAAGCTGAATTAGAACCACTTCCTGATATCCGATTGAGCTGAAATTTTGCATACACCTTTAGTTCCGGTGACAATGCAATACTCGATATTGTAATACTTTCAAATTGCCGCCGCTCTAAGCTTGCGGGTGATGTATTTTTTTTGTCAACCCCCTTAATATGGATATCAAATGAAAGGGCTTGAAGAGTCGAAAAAATAAAGTTAGTGACATCGCACTATGTTCAATATGGCCATCGCTCAAAGATGGCGGATTACATTTTCTTCTCAACACCCTTAATATGGGTATAAGAGTAGAAAACGATAAAGTTGGTGACATCACACTAAATTTAATATGACCGCCGCCTCAAGATGGCGAATTACCTATTTGATACCTAACATTGTCAACCCCCTTAATGTAGGTATATGCAATAAAATTAATTGGTATCTACTTTCATCAACATTTCGCCCGACAAGCTTTTCAATTTGCAAAAACTTGTGGCAATTTGGAATTGAATTATCTTAACGAAAACCTAAATTTATTTTATTCGTTTTAGTACATGGCTTAAATAAAAGCTTGTTTTTAAAAAGGTTTTTTATTTTCAATTTTATTTTTAATCTGTGCTTGAGCAGTCGATTGAAGTGGGTTGCTTTTTTCTGCAAAAGGACATTGATATTGGCGCGTCCACATGTTTGGATCTTGTGCAAGATTTATTATTTTGGTTTTAAAGTGTGTGTAGTGACACAGAAAATATAGCTGTAGCTAGATATTCTGTGGTAGTCCTCATACTTGATGGATCTAGTGCAAACCCTCTTCAATATTTTTTAAAGAAAACTTTGATGATGAGACTTTCGTTGAAGTAGACATAAAGAAAAGGTAAGTGAAAGATCTAACTGAAAAGTCTTCAGAGATTTGTTTTTGCCTATGTGTGGCCGGATGGTAAAGAAATCCTTGCTCCAAAACTTAAACATATAAAATCGATAATGCATCTTATACTACAGGACTGCACATATTTTTGTACAGAAACCTACAAAGTAGAGAGGGAATACAAGACGAAAGACAACGTAGATGGATTTAGCGGATCTCCAGATTTTGATTTCATAACGATAAAGAAATTGTTATATAAGTAATATAAGTTCTAAAAATTTAAAATGTATGTGTTTTAGTTGTCAATAATATTAATAATCATTTTAATCAGCAGTTCCATTAATTTGCATAAAGGATTTAACCCACAAAAATCTAATTATTTTTGGAATCATTTTTTTATCATAATAAGTCACACATGACTAAGTTAATAAAATACATATGTAGACATATGTAACTCTATAACAGATCTAAATATTAAGTAGAATTTTAAACGTTTGAAAATGTTTGTTTATTATTTTCTCAGTTACCTATGCAATTGAATGGGTTGGTCCCTTTTTGCAGAAAGCGGTCCAGTTTGTTCTGAAATTAAACATATTTTTTCGCCGGAAATCGCATTTTAAAGAAATTTGAAGCTGTCTTTGAGAGCAAAATTATTAACTGGCTGATTTTTGTTAAACTTTGTAAGTGGATACTAAGTCTTGTTAAATTTTTTGAAATTAAACAAAAATTGGTAACGGAATTATTATTTTCCTTAAAAATAAATATTAATCGATCGATTTGTCGAAAAATGACGGCAGCCTAGGAGCAAGGGCGTCGCCATGCAAGGGGGGGCAGGGAGGGGCAGCTGCCCCCCCCCCCCCTAGAAACTGGATTTTTTTACCAAATGCCAGCCAGCTCACTTATTATTTAAACAGTAATCACAAGAAAATTAATATTTCATTAAGTTTTTTCTGCCTTATTTGCGGAAATGCGTTGAGCTCCGACCTTGTTCAAGTTGCTCTACCGATACAAATGACAAATAACACTTGACCTACATGCGCCCTAAATAAATGTTTATTTTCGCTATATGTGATTTAATATAGTTATATTGTAAAAAGTTAAACAAAAAAAAACAGTTATTATTTTTGCTCTTCCTAAAGAAATGACAAGTGACAGTTGAGCTATATGCGCCGTAAATAAATGTTTAATTTCGCTATATATGATTCAATATAGTTATATTGTAAAAAGTTAAACAAACAAAAAACAGTTAATATTTTTGCCTATTCTTTACCAATGACAAGTGACAGCTGACGTACATGCGCTCAGATAAATGTTTAATTTTGTAGAAGTTATATTCTATTTGTAAAATGGAAGGATCATCTGCAATAAAAACGTAGTTAATATTTTTGCTATTGCCGATATAAAAAAATTATCCGATTTTTATCTCACTTTGTCGATCTAAGTTACTTCCGTATTCTTAAAATGTTTAATTTCTTAATATGTATATGTTAGCAAGGGAAGTTTTTTACCTAAAGAGTCTAAAAAATCCAGTTAACATTTTTGCTCGAAATTTCTAACGAAAAATAGGTGTTTTTTGAGGTAACTCAAGGTTCCGTTTTTTCAAAATGTTTTGGTTTCTACTAACGTATTTACTTATAAGTTTTATGTTGTAAAACAAAATTGCAGTTAATATTTTTGTCTAGGTCAAATTCTGTTTTCCCTGGCCTAATAGTAGCACTTCATGCGACATAATATAGCCCTTTCCTCATGTATTCTTTCACGTGCTATATTTTCTGTGCCTTTTACTTGCTCATAGGAGTAACCTGAGCCGCATTGTTAAAAATGGTGGAATATTCAGACTTACACCAACTGGACTTAAGTTTGGCGGATAAAGGATTTCTGATTCAGAATATATTTATCCTGACTCGGAAATCCTTTATCTGCCAAAATTAAACCGTCAGCCTCCAACATTGGCAATATTCCACAATTTTCTGATCCGAAGTTCACCCCACATACAAGTCGCTTGCATATGTTATCAAACACCACCCTGCAGTTTGTAAAGTTTCTAAAACAAGTGGGCAAACACGTTCGGTTTTCAAGGCGATAAGGTAGAACCGGCATGGACTATTTGTGGCTCATATTTCCATCGTGAAAATGGCAGCTACACACGTAACCCCTCGGACCCGGTTTGACATCCCTCCAGTAAACACATAATTATTGTAAAAACATTATAATCAAACAATAGAGCATTATGGTCTACACCTTAGCAAAAGTTTCCACTTCATTCGCTCTTTTCCACTGTGTGAAAATACGAAAAACTTACAACCTTCACGCACGCTGCAGTGCTTACAATTCGGAGCCCAACAAATCACCATCATTCCTTATTTACTTTCAGTCCAATACAAAAAATAGTTATTTATGTACCAAGGCACTGAAGTTCAACTTTTTATGACTCATGTGGAGTTTAGTTGCTGAGGCCTCTGGCCGAGGAAAATAACCCACATGAGTTATAAAAAGAAATTCAGTGCCGAGGTACATATTATATTTTTTTTGAAATCGGAAAAAAAAATGTTTTATTAGGCAAGAAAATAATATTTAAGGGATCACCCGTCCATGAACCGACTACGCGCGGCGTTGCTTGACTTTGACGATCGCTCTACCTAAGACAAGTATGATGAGACACGGAACCTTCTGACAGAAAAACCAAACTGCTGCTTCTTGTGTAGCCTACACAACAAATCTATTGATATTCAAATTTACTAAAATATGTATACTGAAGGATTGCGCTTCTATAGGAAACAATTTCGCAATGTGTACGAAAAGTTAAATGAGCCTTTATCGGCCGGGTTTTGAATATTTGGTCACTTTTGACGGGCGATTTCTCCGCGTCTGACGTTTGATGTTTACATCTCGCCAAGGCCTACTTATTGAAAAAATCGTACAATAATGGGCTACATTATTGTACGATTTCTGTGCTTTTAATGACGATTTTGGGACATTTTAATGCCGATTTCAACAAAAAGTATAATATCCACTATTCAATACTACAATCACTCACAGCGATTTTGTGTACCTAATAATACACATAATACCGCATAATATAAAAATCCTACACATTTTTTCAACAAAATTCACCGAAATTTATACAAAAATTAGTTTATACCCATAAAATAAAAAACTAATATAAAGGGTGTTTTAGTGGCATGTCAGGTAAAGGATATCAATTGAAAAAAATGCACTCCAGCCGCGACTCGAACCCGGGACTCGTACTGTGGCCGTATAGGCACTTAACCAACTAAGCTACCGGAGATACGGGTTCCATCGGCTAAGTGTTATTTATTCCAATTGATATATAGTTAGTAGCGGTGAGATGTAGGAGACTTCGGCGTCTTCTACAGCTACTAGAAGGGGTTAGAGGGTGTAGGGTAACCATTCATTATTTTTGGTTATGTGAACTTCCTATTTGTTCATCAACCCACAAAATTCGACATATAGCGACTTAATGTAAGTATCGAACGTGGAAATTCTAACCAACAATGTCAAGCCAGAAAATGAAACACATAAAGACTTTTAGTACCTGTAATTATAAATATAAAGGATGTTTTAGTGGCATGTCAGGTAAAGGATATCTTTCTTTTTTTCAATTCATATCCTTTACCTGACATGCCACTGAAACAACCTTTATATTTATAATTACAGGTACCTACTAAAAATCTTTATGTAAAAAAACTAATGTCCATTCGAATAAAAAACGAATATCACAGCCTGCTGTTCTGTAAAAAATAGTGAGGTTACAACACAGTAAAACAAAACTTACCAATATATTCACAAAAAGAGCTTGCAAAAGTACGTTTTTCAATGGAGTTGCACCCAAAATTCGGTTATTTTTTAGAGCCAATGCTATGAGGGTGGCCTAACCAACCAGCGCACCATCCTCAGACTAATAGCCCGTATACTTGAGCCCTCTACCTTCTTCAGTCGGCTGCTTCCTCCGCGAACCTATAATGGTTATCACTAATCTTGATATCTGCGTCACAATGGTCAACAATGCATTTCCATTGCACTATATTATACGCGATTTTAATATAAGAGGAAGGCACTCAGTTTTTGAGCCCCAGTCCAGTCTGTCATACCGACAAGTGCATGGTATGCGCCTCGGTCGCGTTCTACAAAACTTCTCTCGGTGCCTCGCTTGTTCTAAGAAGTAAATAAAATGAAAAATATTGTGCAGAACATTTTGAAAGATAACTTTTTAAGGCTTTCAGTGACAGAAAAAATTGAAATAAAAACCTTTGGGTGACCAACTCCAAATTTGCAACTATCTCAACTGGATGAAGTTGCAAGTACCTAGCAATTTTACGCCACACTTTTCTAGAAATATGAGCGGCAGGAACAAGTGAATAATGCGGATGCGACAAAGTAAATGCACTGCTCTGTGTTTGTGAAATGTTTTTCCTGCTTACTGCTCTATAAAGAAGGAATGGATAACACAGTGTTTGTTTTGCGTAGATATAATGAAATCGAATACAGCGTATAGGGGTAGGT
This sequence comes from Pseudeuparius sepicola, assembly GCA_963920635.1. Lineage (NCBI taxonomy): Eukaryota > Metazoa > Arthropoda > Insecta > Coleoptera > Anthribidae > Pseudeuparius > Pseudeuparius sepicola. The sequence goes on along the minus strand of OY987304.1, from coordinate 28,600,253 downwards.
ATATCTAGATAGACTAATGGATCATGGACAATGAGAGTTCCAAGAAGAAGCAGAAGAGTTGTAGTTTCGCATTGGCCTCGATATTAATATAAGATGTCTGCGCATTCATGAGGGAAGTTGAGCTACGAATATGATAAGGGTCTCACAGTTTAGTTCCAAGGAAGAAAAGGACTTGTAAGGGCGTCTCAAATAAATTGTTAAGTCCGATTATTTCCTTAGTTTTGGGGGTAAAGCACCAACTAAAAACCTGGGTAATGCAGTTTTTTCCGGGAAATCAGAATCAGAATTGACATACAGAATATTGGAAAAAAAGTTAAGACAAAACACTCTTTTTTTTAATAAAAATATCGTTTGATTGCATGTTTGATATTAAAAGCCAAAAATAATAAGAATCTGCTTATTTGTAATTTAAATGTCACTTCCATTTTAACCGGAAGTAAACAAATATTTTTAGGAATTGTTATTTTCCTCTACTTTAAAATCTCAGCAACTTAAATTAGCTTTTAAGGCTGTCTCTTACCGTTTTTAAGATATTGGCATATGTTTCCTGGTGGGCACTGAATAAGAAACCATCTCTTAACACGAAATTGGATGAAACGAATTCTTATCAGAAAAAGCGCAAATGATGTCATGTCCTACTTAAAATATTTTCAATTAATTGTAAGATATGGTCCCCTCCCCCGTCACAAGCATTCAGTTGCCTCTGGAGTAGTCCTAGTTTGGATTATTGTGAGGGTGAGAATTATTATTATTATATCTATACCTATCATATATCATTGAAAAGGTAATTTTAAGGACTATTTAATGACATTTTGATCTACAGAAAAATAACTGTTTCCAAAAATATGTATTTAAACAAAAACGTTCTCTTAGCCTTTTTTCATATGTGTCATGGTTTCATAGCAAATTTGATTTTTTCGTATTATTTCGGGGTACTTCTGAAAAATTTACTTAAAACTTCGCTCACACTCAAAGCAGAAAAAATGTGTTTCTTACTTTAAATACAGTAACTTCTCTCAATAAACTTACCCATTCAAGGTTTTATTTTCAAGATACAGAGGGTAACATTAATTGTATCTCCCTTAAATGTATTAGGCCCTGTATCTTCAAAAGTATACCCTTAAATAGGTAAGTTTATTGGAAAAAGTTACTTTATTTCATGTAGCAAACACATTATTTCCACTTTAAGTGATACTTATGGAGCAAATTTTTTAGATAATTTTTCAGAAATACCCCGAAATAATACAAAAAATCAAATTTTCCACGAACCATGACACATACAAAAGAGGGCATTTTTGTTTAAAATTAAAATGTATTTAAATAAATTGAATACATTTTATTGCTATACAAGGTGGTTCTTTTTTTCTAAAAACAATTATACTAATTACCTACTTCTACGCCACTGGTTGTTCAAGGTGTTTGATATTAACAGGTTTTATGCCAACCCATGCCGTTATAACGTGTACCAAATATGACTTAAGTATCTCAACTTGTTTGGGAAATATTCAATAAAGACCACATGTTTCTTAAAACTATAACCCGCTGTAACTTTTTAATAAGGTCTTAAAATGATACAGTCTATAAAATAAAGTGCAGTTATTTTTTGGTTTCCTATCACCTGTTGAAGTGTCGCAGAATAAAACTAAATCACCCTGTATAATAAATATATTTTTAATAGATATTTAGTGTTATCATCAAACTTGATTCTATTATTGTATATACTTAAACATAATAGAGTGTAATAATAAAATAAATAGTATTTGATTTCAACACCTTTAATTTAAAAATAGTTTAGGCATTTCTTCGAGGAAATTGTACTTTCTCTACGTAAATCGACCCGCTAAATCAATCTAGTGTCGCCTAATGATTTTTAGAAAATACGAGCACTCGATTTTGGATGTGGTTTCCGGCATTAAATGAGGAATCCCCGAAAACGGCTGGACGGAAACGAGTTTTAGAAAAAGTTTTATAATATTTTTTAGAAATCGCCAAATGTCAGTTACCGAAAATACTCGTCACGCAGGCAGGAAATTTTCATCGGGTATAATTTGTTGTGCATGTGTTGTGTTTCTCTCAAATGGTTTGCGAAGTCGACACAAAAAATCTGCAGTCCGTTTGTTTTCTCCACGGCTGAGAACACTGCTACGCTGTTAGAAATGTAGGTGTTCAACATATATGACCTTTGACGCAAAATTATTTAGTTCCGAGTTAGTAAGTCGGAATTCTGAGATAGTAAGTCGAATAAACTTAAAAAAAAATTGGTTGAGTGGCCCTTCTACGCCTTTGTAGCAGATAATATACTTACGTAATCAATTATGGGTATTCTCATTTAGGGGAACAAGGAACATACCTGAAAATAAAATATAAAAATTAGTTAAAATTGCTAAAGGCCCAAAGGAAATATCAGGATATTCAGTAAGAGGTATAGTAACATTTTAAATTTTCATCATTGCGACCAGGGGCCGTCTCCCTATTGGTTCATTTGTATATTGCAGTGAACACCCAATTAAAGTACAGGGGTGTTCAACGATTTGGGAGTCAAGTCATGTCAGTTGATGACGTCACGGGGATGACAAAGATGTCATTTTTTTAAAGGTAACATATGGCTTGTGACACCTCTATGAAAAGAGCATTTTATTCTGAATACAACGATGTATAAATTTATATACAGGGTGTCCAACTTTATAACTGTACAAATCCGTAACATCTTCATTTTTGGAGATAATCGCCTAAACTTTTCTTTCGTTTGAAAGGCCTTCAAAACCCGCTTCTTTTGGCTTTGCCATTTTCAAAATGCAAATCCAGGACCGGCTGCGATTTTTTTATACCCCCGATTTTTACGAAAACCATTTAGCGATTTTTTTACTTAAAATCTGACCCCACAGCGTTAATCAGGATACTCCAAAACCCCCATATACCAAATTTGAACAAAAAATATACAGGGAGTTCCATTCTGTAGGGTGTCAAAATTGAGCAAAATAGGAATTTTAAAGACATCTGGCGAGTCAAGCGTGCCATGGAATCCCTTCAAAACAGTTGAATGGTCAATAGGACCACTCAAAATGTTGCTGTGAAAAGATTTACTACAAAAATATACAGGGCATTTTTCTCTGAGCCATCTCAAAATTCTGAAATTTTATGAAACTTATACGGATCAAGAGTGCTTTGGAATCATTGAGAAAATATTGATAAACACAAGTAATGTATTTCTGTACAAAACGATAACTAACAAATAAAAGCAATTAAAATTATTGGACCTTTCTCAACAAAGTCGCTCTCTAAGATGATACATTTTCTATGCGTTTCCTGTTGTGGCACACCAGCCACCTTAACTGATATGGACTTACTGACTGGCAAACTTCTGTACTTTTTAGATTCAGTTCGTTTATAGTGTGTGGAGCGGTTTTGATATACTCGATTTTTGACCCGTATGAAGTTCCAAAAATTTAGTAATTTGAGATGGCACAGATAAGAACACTCAGTATATTTTGTATTGGACCTTTGCACACCAACACCTTGAGTGGTCTTATTGACCATTCAACTGTTTTGAGGGGATTCCATGGCACACTTGACTTGGCAGATGCCTTTAAAATTCGTATTTTGCTCAACTTTGGTCACCCTTCAGAATGGAACTCCCTGTATATTTTTTATTCAAATTTGGTATATGGGGGATTTGGGGCGTTTTGATTAACGCTGTGGGGTCAGATTTTAAATAAAAAAAATCGCTAAACGGTTTTCGTGAAAATCGAGGGTATAAAAAAATCGCAGCCGGTCCTGCATTAGCATTTTGAAAATGGCAGGAAGGTCAAAAGAGGCGGCTTTTAAAGGCCTTTCAAACAAAAAAAAGTTTAGGCAATTATCTCCAAAAATGAAGATTTTACGGATTTGTACAGTTTTAAAGTTGGACACCCTGTAGGTTGCATAAGAATTTTTATCGAGAAATTTAATTTTCGGTGGCATTTTATTTCATAAAAAAAAACTTAAAATGAAAATAATCCTTTATTACGAAAGTCAACATAATTATATGAAAATTTAACTGAAAGAATAAAGACATATATTCCTTAAAAAATTATTGCACTTCCTATTTCAATTTATTTTCAAAAACATGGCCTTCTGCTGTCATGCAGATATTGGCCCTTTTGATGAAATTTTCTTGGGTGCTTCTGAGCATGTCAGCTGTCACACCTGCAAATGCTTCCCTTACTCTGTCTTTCATTTCTTCCCTGGTGTTGCAAGGCGTTTCATAAACTTTATCCTTTATAAAACCCCAGAAAAAGCAATCCAGAGGATTAAGGTCAGGTGACCTGGGAGGCCATAAAATACGTCCTGCGCCTTCTACGTCATTCTCGTACCAAGCAGAACCTTTGTTTTCATCCATTTGGTTCCATACGTCTCCGTCAAGAAATCCGTGATGCCTTGTCTATTGTGAACCCATGCCTCACCATTGTTGTAGTAAAAAACATTTCCATTAGAAACTAAATCCCAAATGCACCGCCTATGGCAAGTCGGTCGTGTTGCGCGCACCCGAGTGGCGCAGGGAGAAGAACAATGGTGGTGCCAGCGAGAAGTCGGGTCGACGCTTCGCTTCCCTCCCGGTTCCGCGATAGGGAAATTACCGGACAATTTCGAGGCCGTCTATTTTTCTCGTTGGAAAACCTAAGCCACGGGTTTGTTTTAAAGCATCACCTGACCCATTGAACCTCGCCGTTTACCCGGGAACGATAAATTCCCAGCGGAACAGAAAAGACAACAAAAACCGGAACGCTTCTTCTTTTTCCTCGAATACACCATGTTGGAACTACATTATTTCCCTTACCTCTAAGGTTACTTCTTCTAATAGAACTGGGAGAGTTTCTTGTAGAAAACGTAAGTATATGTCAGCCGTTAATGATTGGTTAAAGAAATATGGACCAATGACGTGGTTACATAAAATGCCACCCCAAACATTTAGTGACCATCGTCCTTGGTGTTGGATTTCGCCAAGCCAGTATGGATTTTGTTGGCTGTAGTAGCGTTTGTTATGCCGATTAATCATTCCATCCGATCGAAACGTCGATTCATCTGTAAATAACAAAAAGCGAAAGAACTCCTCATCCTCATATGCTTTGTCCATCACCCAGCTGATGATATCTAATATGATACGCCTTGTAGTTAAACTTTTTCAGTATTCTTAAAGTAGAAGTTCTAGAGATGTTTAAATTTTCACTGAATTCTCTGCAAGTTTGTACCGGGTTTTCTTCCACAGGTAGTAGAATACTCAGTTCATTTTCATCATTAAGCACTGCTTTATTATTTACCACCCTTTTTGTATACATCACGCTTCCTGTGCTTTACGGAGGGTAGAGGTAAGGAGGACCATCTCTGTGTTATAAAATTATCCCTCAAAGCCATTAAATTAAGATGGCGCTGCTGTTGTCCCCGGGTACCAAATCTATACTCCGAACTTTGCTACTTTCCACTCTGCTAGAATCGTGAAGCACTGTGATTCGATCACTTTAAAGTATTGATTGACCGAATCTCAACATATCAAAATGATCCAATCATGAAGCAGTCGGTTATTACCGACACTCCACATTCCACACATCGGACGGCCGACGATCGAACGAACTAAGACCGAATGAAATGATTCGAAATTTTTTGAAATCGGTCACCGATCGATTTCGTCGAAGTAAAATGAACGAATTACCCATCTCTAACTACAACCGCTAAGTTCGGGTCATACCCGGGGAAAACACGAGCGCCATCCTTATTTAATGCTTTTAGACGACAGTGTTTGAGCCGAACACCCATATAAGATGGTGCTCCTTACCTCTACCCTCCATACTGTGCTTCTAAATCTAACTAATAGTTGCTTTAACATAATATGCAAACTTGGTTGACGCCGTTCCGGATATCGTTCCAAATAGATTCTTCTGGTCAGCCTTAATTGATAATAATTATTACTTGCCAAAACGCTTATCATATATATCATTTCATTTTTATTGAAAAAGGTAGTATTTCTATTTCTAACTCTATTATTTATGTTGCCCATAATAATAACAACGGAAATATACTGGGACAATTAATTATTTTGACAGCTGAAATGTTGTAAAGGAGACCGATTTTCTTTTGTTTTATCCATTCCATGGCTAGCTGCTGACTTATTTTTGGTAAAATTCTTCTTGTGCCTTATTAATTATTTTATTTTTTTAGTTTTTTTTATGAAATAAAATGCCATTTTATTTTAATATCGGAAATGAGTAGGTCTTTTAAACTAAGAATTAAATTTACCGAAAAAAATTCTTACGCAACCTATATAAATTTATACATCGTTGTATTCAGAATAAAATGCTCTTTTCATAGAGGTATCACAAGCCATATGTTACCGTTTGAAAAAATGACATTTATGATATCCCCGTGACGTCATCAACCGGACTTGACTATATGGTCAAAAGTTGCCCCATATATTATATGCCCATTATGCTTGCATTTATTACTTTTGAAATTACACGTTAATAGAGTTAGAAATTACACATAAACAAAATAAACATATAAATTCAATTTTAATATTTTTCTTTATTTTGATGCGCCACTGAACATTTTTTAATACGCTCTTGCCGGCTGACGTTGTTCCGACTGGTCGGTCGAGAGGTTTACGCGAATGTCTGTGGTGAGAAACAGAGGTTATCAAATCCGTAAAACAAACAGTGCTGCCACGTGAACCTATGCTATTTTAAGTATCATTTTGTGCAGCGCTCCTATACAGCTAGAGTACGAGAGAGCATTAAATCGTGTTCTCTGTAATTTTTAGAAGAATATGCCCATAATGTTCAGAATCGAATGCTTATAAACAAGAATAGGCGACCGATAATAGGGAAAAAAAGTTTAAACGTAGTTGTAAGGTTGAACAATACAAAAAACTTCGTGGTTATACGGGTGTGACAAAGTACATGCTTTGCTTTATTTTAGAAAATGAAAAGACTACATCAGAATGGTCAAAAACGGGCTTTAGGGATTTATTTCATTTATCAACAAAAATTTAAAAAAAGCATATGGATCTTCTCAAACAATTTCATTTAAGAAATGGAATATTGGAATATTGTTGTTTGTCAGTTATTAGATTTTGGCTATCGGAAAGCAATAAAAGACTTTAACGACGAAGTAAAAAACAAGTTAACATCTTGTCCCGTCTTATTGATTGTGTAAAATTTTGTGGCATATCAAGCTAGCATTGCAATGACATTACGAGTCATGGGAGAGTTTAAATCTAGGAATACACAGGGGGCTTACTGATTTTCTATCAGAAATCGATATAGTAACGAAGTCACCAGTTTTACAGCTTTCATCTTTATTTTACTCGTCCGCCGCGCTGTTGTTTAGCAGCCGGACGTCCGCCGTAGTTTTTATATTCACACCGCTGATTCATTTTTTATAGGAGACCAGCATTCTTTATTTTGATTGCATTTTGTGGATTAATTTTCGGCTTTCCACCGCATAATAATAATTTATTGTTTTACCAAAGGGATGAGGGACACCAAAAAGGGGTAGAACCGAATTACTAACTCAACTTGCAGCTAGAGCCGCCGTTCTTTTTGGAAATCTGTTACCAAGGCACTGAGGCCTCGGCCTCCACATGAGTCATAAAAAGAACTTCAGTGCCTAATAAAACAATTGTAACGAAGTTACTAATTTCCCGTTTTCATTTTTATTTGTAACACCCACTTATTTCCTCGCCGCGCCGGCTATCCGCCGTGGTAGTTTTTTATGTCCACACCGATGACTTTTTCTACATAGTAGGCCGACATTCCAGTTTTATTGCATTTAATTAAATCCTGGTTTTGATTAGTTTCCGGCTTTCCGCCGCCGAATAATAGATGCTTATGTTACCATAAGGGTTGTGGGATACCGACTAGGGGTAAAACCGGGATATTACTTCAAATTGCAGCTAGAGCCGCCGTTCTTTTTGGAAGTCCGGGTATATTGGACATGCCCGAGCCAGAGATACCACCGTCCGAGCCCTATGGGGAGTGCAACTACCCCTAACGGCCACTCTAGCCCCCGGCAGCCGTTTTGGGTACCAGAAGATTGGGGACGACCACCGGATGTCTCGCCACTGCTCCGACCAATGGACGGCTGGCGCACTCACGAAGGGAGGGGCGCCACCGAGTCCGATAAATACGCCGCGGCTGCCGAGGAGGCTCTCTGATTTCCGGCATATTTCCTGGTGAGCATTATTAGGTTAAGATTTAGAAACTGTCCCGAACCGTGTTGCTGTTGTGAGTTATTTATCCGCAGCCGACACCGGTTCATTACACCCCCAGACCAAGGTTAACTGAAGCTAGGCTTGGTACCGTGTTGGTGGCGTGAGTACCATCTACCACCGACACGGGAAGATTATTTAAGTACCGTTAGCACCAAGCTTAGCCGAACCGTACCGCTTGGACTGGGTGTGTAGACTCGCCCCGCGTCTTGTTGAGTTGCCGTATTTTCTATTAGTTGTCCTGAATAGTTTCGAGCTTGCTTACCGCCTGTAGACAAAACCGTGTCAATAATAAAACAGAATATCCGCGATAGAGGCTTAACCTGCACTTTCTTTTTCCAGACACTCACGTGGATCTCTCTGGACCGGCCGTGGCAGTAACTTGAAACTGTTAAACAAATACTTTTCAATCATAGTTATTGTTAATCGAACCTCGAATAAACCGTGTTAAAATTTGCCAAGTCTTCCTTATTTGTGCCCCACTCTCGACGCACCACTGAACTCCGGAAGTAAATTTTTTTTTCGACCATAGCTATCTTTCACGCAAGCGCCCTCACAGGGACACGCTATACAATGTTTTATTAGGAGAAAAATAATAATAAGGGATCACCTGTCCATGAACCGACTACGCGCGGCGTTGCTTGACTTTGACGATTGCTCTACCTAGGTCAAGTATGACCAGACAGTAGACACGGCACTTACTGACAGAAAAAACAAAAGTGCTGCGGGTTATGCAGCCTCCATGTAAAATAGACTAATATTCAAAGCTACTAAAATATTTGTACTGAAAGATTGCGCTGTTATAGGTAACAATTTCGCAATGTGTACGAAAAGTGAAACGGGTTTTGAATATTTGGTCGCTTTTGACGGGCGATGGCTCCGTGTCTGACGTTTGATGTTTACATCTCTCCAAGGCCTACTTATTGAAAAAATCTTACAATAATGGGCTACTTCAGTGCCGATTTCTGAGCTTTTAATGACGATTTTGAGACACTTCACTGCCGATTTCAAGAAAATAGTTTTTCTTATAAGCACCAAATTAAAAATTACTAATTACTCTACTATTTAAGGAAGTGGAGCCATAGTGTGTACCGTTTTAATGATTTACCACTCTCGTAGCAACGTTATGTGTGAGCCAATTTTCATACTTTTTTCTTGAATAGGTCTTCAAAAAGCGAATTTGCAGCTTGTGACACTTCGTCACTTGTTTGGAGAACAAATAGCCTGATGCCCAACCGCGACCACTTCTTGGGGACGAAATTCCTAGAAGTACTATTAGGGATTTCTCAAAGAAAAAAGTGACAACGTATTGTTATTCAGGACCACTAAAAACCCAGTTGTTCTGACTGTTATTGTTCTAGTGTACAAGGTGATTCTTGTAACGTTATACAGCGTCTAAGTCGGATAATTTTGAATTTAGAAAAAAATGTTTATTTACAACTTGTAGGGGATTTGTAGACTACTAAGTGAGGGTATTTATTATATTATGTTCTATAAGCTTGCGGCATACACAAATCACATTTTTTTAAATGGAACACCCTGTATATTTATAGTTTTCTATTCCATCGGTACAATACACGTCCTTTGATTATGCAAACGCGGTTTGGCCCGATTATCTGTTTTCAAAAAAATACGGGAGGCCATGCAGAAACAACGGTTGGTTTCTCAGTAGAACTATAGTTTATCAAAAAATGTGGAAAAACTACAAATATATTTCAAAACAACAATTAACAATATTTATACCAGAAAAACAACGTAATAAAATTACAAAAGATGTTCCATTATACCTACCCCCCTCTTCGGCAATACAAATATAATAAGTACTTTTTAATGAGACTTGTCTTAAAATTAATTATATTTCTGGCATTGTTTTATTTATTCCTGATAAAAGTTTGTGCATTCCTGCAAACCCAAAACGCAGATTTCAAAATTTGAATATCACATTTCGTATACGGGGGAAAAAATATGAAAAAGGCTAAAGAGTAAAGCAACCTTATTTTTATTTTTAGAGAAAACATATATGTATTGTGAAAAGTTGTTCTGAATTAAGAGGTAAGCCCAAAAATTAAGTTTCAAGTTTCTATTCCATAAATATGATATACCCCATATAGAAAATAAAACCACTTTATTTAATGTATGCCAATTCCATTTCAGAAAGGATTTATCTTTTATAAACGTGAGTGCCGTAAAAATTAATTTCAGTAGTTGCTATGGCTTCTGCAAAATAAAAACGAAAAACATAACCAAGGACACATACGAAAAACTACCAAGAGGACATTTTTGTCTACAATTAAAATCTATATAAAATAAATGAGTAGGGGAGACTGTTGAACCTTGGGACACTTTTTCTATTTTCTGTCATAACTTCGGATTAAATTGAATTATTTCAGTTAGCTTGAAATCAGCTAATACTTCAATATTCCCTTGACATAATTACGTGGACACGAACCATAAATTCAACTTCAAAAATTGATAAAAACCAAAATAAAATATAGTGCAAATGGTACATTATGCTGGTGTACCTTGAGACAGCCATCGTGTACCTTGAACCATGTGTAAAAAACAGTCATATAACTCTTTTTTTAGGAAATTTAAAAAAATTAAAAGTGATAACCTTCTTTAGTCTGATGTACAAAAGTAACAAATATAAGTTTTCCAATCAATTCCTTCTATTCCAGCACAGCAGTAGTCAGTCAGTCAGTCCAACATTTGATACATTTGCACCATTTTTCTCCACTACGATCAGCCTCTTTCAAATTTGTGCAATACAAACATTCTTCATCTATCTGCACTGTCATCATCAGCAGTAGATACAAGATCAGGACCTCCAATCTCATTCTCTGAAGATGAAGATTACTTCTCTATCTCTTTTTTCTTTTTATTACTTTTTTAACTGCATGAAGAGCATTTTTCAATGCATCTGGGTTTATAGGATTTCTTTTCTGTCCGGTTTTACTACGAGGCATCTTACTTTTAATATGCCGAGCTCTGAAAAAAAGCCAGTTTGCGTGAAATGATTATATCTTGTACCATGAACCGGTATCAAGGTACACGAGGTAGTTGTGGCTCAAGGTACATTAGTGGCTAACTGCAAACAAAAATGGCCTCCTCCGTGACAACATACTATCTAATTAAAAGATCTTAGGATTAAACTACTCACCAAATAGCAGCGAATCCAAAGGTAACACCCAAAATAATCCCTACGCACTTTTCAAAAGTACTTTGGCAGTCAATCACTCGCAAATAATTTTACTTTGTGCCCGTAAAATGAAAAATGTTCTCTAACACCCGTGTTCGTAATATAAACACGACTAAATGCCGGTGGATGTTCTACAAGGTTATAATAACCTACATACTTCGGCCACTGCTCGCTAGATGCCGACAGCTCCGAAATGTTTGAAGTGGCCCAAGGTACATTATGGCCTTGGTACAACAGTCTCTACTACATTTTATTACTATACGAGGTGTTTGATTTTTTTTCTAAAAACCATGGCACTAACTACTTACTCACTTTTACGCTACTGGTTGTTCAAGGTGTTTGATAATAACAGGTTTTATTCTAACCTATGCCGTTATAATGGACTTAAATATCTCAACTAGTTTGGTAAGTATTCAATAAAGTTATATTTTTTAAAACTTTAAAACTCTGTAACTTTCTTACAAGACCTTAAAAAGATACAGTTTTTACGAGAAAGTGTGTTTATTTTTTTAATATCTATCACTTTTAGGTACACTTGGTCCCACAAAACACAAAAGTGAACCACCCTGTATATGCCAATGAATCTCCAATGAAAATAAAGACATACTCATCGTGGGAGTAAAGTTTCTCAAAATACCTATATCACGTATATCTGTGATCCTGAACGGATTCTTAAAGTGGGACATACAAAATGTACAGGGTTATTTATACCTATAATATTCTAACCCCTTAACTTTTTTGTTTTTAATTTTGGAAAAAAAATTAAATATGAAAATTGTATAAAATTTTCTTGCGACTTCAGTTGTGTAGATGGAACACCCTGTATATTTCTCGATTTTCGAAATCTACCCACTTTTCTGATTTCGACGATATAAAGGGTGAGTTTTTTCGATGAACACTATGGGGATCTCAGAAACTAGCAGAGCTAGAACAATGGGGAATGAATTGCAGCTTTGAATGATCAGTCTAATGCTCCTTTTGTATTTTTAAAAAAGTTCATGGCTCACTAGATATTTTGAAAAGAGTGATTTTTTGTTATTTCATCAGATCTCTGTAGCTCCGTTATTTCTGATTATACAGAAAAACTGTAGAGACAACAATTATAGATAATTTTGGGCTTAACAAGACAAGATAATCCAATTTTTTATGTTGTTTGTGATTTTTGAGATATGACAAACTTGTTTTTTTATGTTAATCATAGTTGGCTATGGCCTTATCAAATCGGCCATTTTCTGAGCTTTCCAAAGATATAATACTCGGCATAGTTACTATAAAAAAATAAAAGAGCTATGGTTAGTTTTCTGATTTTTTTAAATTTTCACCTAGTTAGCCATGGAATATTATCATAATTACGTTCTATTTAATAAGACATACTTCAAACTTTCAAATATTTTATTTTTAGCTGGTAACAAAATGTAACAAAATAAAACAAAAATTATCATGATGGAGCTCCACCACATAATTATTTGCCCGTAAGAAATTAACTAGATCAGCTCTATCCAAATAGTTGGAGAGGGAGATATAGACCTATTTCCTGGCCGCCCCGATCCCCCGATTTGTCTGTTTTGGATTTCTTTTTGTGGGAACAGTACAAAAGAAAGTATGAGACAATTGATTAATTAAGAGCAGATGTTAGTACAAAAGAAAGTATAAGACAATTGATGAATTGAGAGCAGCTGTTATAGATGCAATTGCCAGTATTGACAGGCGCTCTCTAAGAAAGGCGGCAAATTCAGTTTTAAAAAGATGCAATATTTGCATAACTAATAATGGTGATTTTTTTGAACACCTTTTAAAATAATAATAATAATTAATTTTTGTTTTATTTTGTTGCGTTTTGTTACCAGCTAAAAACAAAATATTAGAAAGTTTGAAGTATGTTTAACTATCAAATAGGACGTAATTATTAAAATATTCCATGGATGACTAGGTGAAAATTTAAAAAAAATCAGAAAATTAGTCCTAGCTCTTTTATTTTTTATAATAACTATGCCGAGTATTATCTTTGGGAAGACCAAAAAAATGGCCGATTTGATAACGCCACAGCTAACTATGATTTACATTTAAAAAACACAAGTTTATGTCATTATCTCAAAAATCACAAACAACATAAAAAATTGGATTATCTTGTCTTGTTAAGCCCAAAATTATCTATAATTGTTGTCTCTACAGTTTTTCTGTATAATCAGAAATAACGGAGCTACAGAGATCTGATGAAATAACAAAAAATCACTCTTTTCAAAATATCTAGAGAGCCATGAATTTTTTTAAAAATCCAAAAGAGGCATTAGATTGAGCATTCAAAACCGGAATTCTTTCCCTATTTAACCTTTGTTCTAGCTCTGCTAGTTTCCGAGATCCCCATAGCGGTCATCGAAAAAAACTCACCCTGTATATAATGTTATATTTTTGCTCTAGTAATTTGCACAAAATCGTCCTTTGAATTATTGAATGTCGGACTAAATCAAAATTACGAGAATCAGAGCTATACTTTGACAGTTTCTAGCAGGTGTTGATTGATGTGTTACCACATCATGCTGTGAAAATGGTATATTACTGTTTTAATACATTGTTGAATGGTATGTTTCTTGCGAAAAGAATGCGAAACGTGCAAGGCGTCGATACGCACGAATATACCCAGGGAGAGTTCTTCCTAATCACACGTATTTCAAATCTATTTATAACAAATTGAGAATTACTGAAAGTTTAAAGAAAAATATAAATAAACCTCGAAATGTTTTAACGGAGAATATGCAGGAAGCAGTCTTATTAAAATCCGAGACATTCTATTAAAGATGCTTCGAGATATTTGCCAATATCATGAAGCTCAGTCCAGAAAGTGTTGAAAATACATACGTTTAGACCATATTGCTATCACCCAGTTCAAAAACTGTATGAAAATGATAATTATAGAGGACGAGAATATTGCAGTTTAGTGTTGATAACACTATACATACTATTATTAACTAACTACTACTAGATATTACCTACTATTCTATTACTACTCCTATGGTTATTACTATTACAGATTATATATTGTGAACTGATGAAGCCACTTTTACAACATGTGGCGCTATTAGTAGAAGAAACACTCACTATTGGTCATCAAAAAATACACGACAGTTTATTTCAATTCAACGACAAGGTCGAACTATGTTTGGTGTGGTATTTTTCGGAATCACATAATTGGTCCTGTATTTTTTGAAGGTTAAGACGAGTTATATCTGATCAATTGAATCGAGTTAATAATCCGAATATTGTTTGGCAAGAACACGGTGCTCCAGCACATAAATCAAATGTTGTCAAGAAGCATTTACATAGATGACACTTTTGTAGAGTGGATTGGTTCAAATGGAACTGTTTTATGGCCTGCCCGAATCCGAGACTTGACCCCACTCGATTTCTTTCTGTGGGGCACTTTGAAGGAGAGGTCAAATATCGACCATGTTAAAAAAAAATACCTCGGAGATCAAAGAGATGAACGAGGTAGGTATCGTGGCTAACTACAAGAGAAGTTTATTAAGAAGGTATGGTCCCTCTGTTGCACAAAATGGAAGCATTATAGAACACCTTCTCTAATTTAATTGAATTCATAAAAATCACGAGTTTTCGCAGAGCGGAAAACGAATTTATTTTTAAAAATTTTATTTCTCTCAAGAGGTGAAGATAGACTGAGGCGTCTAGACTTGAAATGGATTATATACATGACATTTTTGTGAATTCAGCAAACTCTATTATTTCATTAAGGTAGACAGTTTGAAGAACATAACTCCTGCGCCGGTAGACGGAAACTTACCCGAAGGTTAAGTTTTCAGACAATTATCTCATCCTTTTATTTTTCAGATTTTTTACATGGAAGATAATTTACAATAAAATTTCGATAAATCAAACAAATCAATAAACACATAAGTATTAACCACGCAGTGGTTCGTTGAAAATACACTGGAGATGACATCTCTTCAATATCTGATTTTTGGCGTTCGATTGAATCTTGGAGGTCTCTGGTTTCTTTGAAGTTTACCGTGTTAAGATCCAGTGATGAAGGGATGAACGTTGCAATAATGCGTCGATTATATATTTTGGTAATGTCGAACTTGGGCATTTCGATTTCACTGAAATTTAGACGGCCGGGTTTGTGGCTATGAAATTTGAATGATTTTATTTCCGTGGTACATTCTGGGGTTGATTCTAGAAGATAGGTTCCAAGTAAAGGATGTTTGCTTTCCATTTCGTTGCAGAGTGAAGTAGCTATTTGGTGCGTTGGAACAGTTACTATCCATTTTCTTCGGAAATTTGGGAAAATTGGATTTCTTGAAATGTTAATTCGAAGGGTTGGCATGTTGTCACATTTTCTTGGTGGTTAATAAGCTGAACGGCACATGGTGAAGTTTCGGTGACGTAAGCACTGTGTACTCCTTTACATAGATACTCTTTGTTTGCTAGGCTATCGCATTTGTGTTCCATATATGCGTACTTGTCGTTACTGAGTGCCAGGAAGGGTTTATAGGGTAGTATGAGATTAAATCGATTTTGGTTATTGCGGGTACAGGTAATGGAAGTAATTGATAATACTGATATATTTCAGACTCTACCAATGGCACTTCTAATATAAATGTAATTTTAAGTCCTTTCGAATAGCTTTTTATTTCTATTATTTTCTCGAATTTCAAAATGTTTTCCACAGTGACGTCTAAGGGTAGTTTTTCATGTAACAAAGTATTATCTAAATTTTTTATTTCGTTAAAGAGATCTGTAGGATGGATAATAGAATTATGTAGAGTGTTTAGTTTTGCCAAGCTAATAGCTACTTCAATTTTGACAAATATATTGTAAATATTTTGGTAAATTGACACCATTTGATTTATTATCGTATAAATTTGGAAGTAATCGAGAAATTAGTTATTCTCAAGTTCTATGGTTTGTATCACCTTTTCTAGATGTAATATTCGTTCCTTGAAAACATCTTCATTATGCGTTATATTACTTACTAATTTTTGAAATTTATCGATTGTTGTTTGCAAAAGAGATAATTGATGCAACATAGGTACTTGTTTTCATTTTTTCTTGACTATTTTGTAAATTTATAATTTGAGAATCATATTTTTCAGCGTCGGCTTGGTCTAAATTTCCAGTTATTCATTTTAAAAGTGAACCAAGAGGGTTGAAAATACCACGTTTTTGTCTAGGATTTTCGATTAAAGGATTAATTTGATTTATTTGTTCGACTATTCGCTTTTCTAATGTCATCAAAGGATTGAAAGTATTGAAATATTCGTTATGATATTTCGAGTCGTTTTTAATTTTGCTTATTAAGTTATTTGATTGTTTTTAAGTAAATAAAATTCATCAACAATTGGAGTTAAGTCAAAAACTTTTACTAATGACCAATAATTTGAAATACTTAGTTTTTGCTGTTCCGAGTTTATATGGGAGGAGTCCAGGATATTGGTTCAAGTCGTGGAAAGTCACGTCGCTTGCGACGAGGTGGAGGGTGGTCCATCTGAAACGTCGTAAATATCGGGTTAGAGTCATTGTCATTATTTTCGTCGGAATTTTGCATTATTTTTGTTTCATTTCTTTTTTTTGGTCGTTGGGTGCTCAATTTCCATTTTACTGTTTTCTAGAATGGCAGTTAATTTATAAGGAACTAGAAATTTGTTCGATAATTTTGCCGATCGTGATTGATCAAATTTTTAATTTTAGTGCTTTTTTATTTTGATTGATTTTATCAATTATTTTTTGTTTTTTTCTGTAATGACTCATTTTTTACTTTTTCGTATAAAGCTTGAGTGTTAGTTCGATGGTTGTGAATATATTCCGTATAAACTTGCGTAGGAATTAAATTCATAGGATCACGAGAATAGTATGTCCAAATGTAAGTTCATAAGGGGTGAAATTTGTGTTGGAATGTATGGTACTATTATATGGAATAACAGCATATGGCATTAACGATAAGACAGAGGATTGCTTGTTAATTTCTTTTAAGAGTCTAATATGCTCAATAATGGTAGAATGAAATCTTTCAATTGGTAAATTTGATTCGTGATGTGTTGCAGTAGTAAAATGTAAGTACGTAAATTTTATGTAATTTTAACAAAGCTTTAAAATGTTCATTTTTGAATTCGGAGCCGTTATCAGTTACTATTTGTTTTGGAGTTCCGCAAAAAGAAAAATATTTTATTAAGTTTTCACAAGCCGAAATTGCATTTCCGTCGTATGGTAATGCTTGCGCTTATTTTGAAAATTTATCTATGATCGTGAGGAATTTTTGATTGCCCATAATAAAAGTGTCTATGTGAAGGATTTCAAAAGGTTTTGATGGAGTTTCCGTTAAATTTAAGGGTTGATCTAGTGGATGACGATGATATTTTGCCTTTTGGCATATTTCGCAGTTATTAATAAATTTTGATATATCGGATTTCATGGATTTCCAATAATAGTTTGTTTTTAGAAATTTGTAAAAATGTAAAGTAAGCGCTTTTTGAAAAAATATTCTAAATTCTTTTGAGAAAAAGTATATGTATGTTGTCTTGTTACGCAAATATTGTTTCAAAAAATCTACTATAATTTTTAGATCTATTGGTAAGGAAGCTTTGACGATATGGTGTCCTTCAAAAGTTTCGTTTTCTCTTTTTGTATAGGGAGAGTAAGGAGATCTTTTTATAATTAATTGATTTGATTTATTATTTATAATATCGTCTAAAATTGGAATTTCCGCAAAATCATCAGGTTCATTATTACTATGAATAGTTTGGGACGTTTCTGCACGAGGTGGTCTAATCTGAATATTTTGTAAAATTTTAATTTTAGGTTTCGTTATATTTTCTAAAGTTCGAGAAACATCGTCAGGGTTTAGAGCATTAGGATCAAAATCTGTGAAAAATTCGGGTTCAAAGTAATCTGGTGCATTAGGGTCAAAGTTTTCTAAAAAAATTTCAATTTCAGTATTAATATCTCCAGGATTACTAACTACAGATTGGGTTTCAAGGGCGTTCAATGAAATTCGTGAAAGGGCGTCCGCATTAGTATTTTGTTTACCTTTTTTATAAATTCTTTCGAAATCGAACTCTTCAAGTCGCAATGGGGTTGTCGTTGGGAGGTGTTCCTTGTGATAGAACAGCACCAAGAGCCACATTGGAGGCGTCTGTTGTTAAAACAAATGGTTTTGTCCAATCAGGGTATTTTAAAATAGGTGAATTAATGAGCAGATCTTTTTATTTATTAAAAGATGCTATAAATTCGGGAGTGTTTGACATTGGCGTTCTTTTTAAGACAAATTGTTAAAGGTTTCGTGACCCCAAATCCTTGATTTCTTTTTGGGTATTGGGAAATTTTTGACAGCTTTGATTTTGTCGGGATTAGGTTTAACTCCATTTTCTGTTACTACGTGTCCTAAATATGAGACTTCCTTCCGGAGAAACTCACATTTATTGAGTTGGACTTTAAAATTGGAATTTCTTAGGCGATTAAATACAGCAGTTAATTTTTCAATGTGTTTTTTGAGCGAAGTAGAAAAAATGATAATGTCATCGAGGTATACAAGACAATATTCGTTTTGAAGGCCACGAAGTACATGATTCATAACTCTTTGGAATGTACTGGGAGAGTTTTTGAGATCAAATGGCATGCGCTTAAATTGATAGTGACCAGTGTCTGTAGAAAAAGCCGTTTTGGATATATCTTCTGGTGACATCTCGATCTGGTGGAAACCGTTTGTCTATAGTTTTTAAATTTAGTTTTCGAATGCGTCATTCCTTTTTTCCGGATGCGTCCAATTTTTTGGGCACAATCCAAATAGGACTGTTCCAGGGAGAGTTTGAGTGTTTTATAATTCCGTTTTTTAGCATTTCATTAATTTGCGAATTTACTTCTGGTTTGTGTTTTTCAGGGTATCTATAGGTCTTTGTGTATATAGGTCTATCGTCCGTCAAGTCAATTTTATGTTTGATTTCATTTGTGAAAGTCAGTGGTGTCCCTTCACAATAAAAAATGTCACGAAATTCAAAGCAAAGTTTTCTTAGAGCATGGTATTCTTCCGAGTTACAATGATTTAATCGCATTTTTTTTAATTAGCTTTTAATAGATTATCGTCAATTTCAAGAGGTTCGTTAAATGTTTGTGTTTTGTCTAAAAAATAGTGTTCATCTTCGTGCAATGTTTCAATATCAAGAGGTTCATAAAACGTGATTTTAACAGGCGTTTCGTTCCAGTTTGTTATTGTCGTAAGAGCGAAAGAATCTACTACATTTACTATTGCTGCGGGCATCTCAGTTGAGTTTCCAAGATCCGTGTATTCTAATATACCTATGCCATGTGATAAAGTGACTGGTACTTGAACCTTCTGTACCATACGAGGCGGAACAGTAATTTGCGTCGGTTTAAAATGTGTATTTGACTGACAAATTTCGTTTTTGGGGTGTTGTATATAATGTAGAGGGATAGATACTTCGTCAAGTTCTAAATTGGTTTTTCCTATTTGAATATTAGTGTCCAATTTTTTTTAAAGGTCATTTCCTAATAGTCCGTCAAATTTGGGTGAAAAATCAAAAAGAAAATACTTATGGTATCCTAGTTTTTGAAAAAGAGGAAAGAAAGGAATTTCCGCTACTTCATCGTGAAATGAGGTGGCGTGTGCACTTCTAACAGAAAATATTTCGTTTTGAATATATTGTGGATAAATTTTGTAAGCTAATTCGGGTTTAATAAAGCTTCTGCCGCTACCTGTATCTACTAAAAACCTAGTTCGGGAACAATAATATAAAGAAGTTCGTTTTTTTCGTAATTATAGAGATAAATTATCTCATATTGTCTAAATTCGGTGCCTTCTGAAAATTTTGAGAATTTTGGGGGTCATTATATTTTTCGTCATAGTCGTAGGAGTCATAGTTAGGCGTTGAGTAATATTCTGTGGGATAGTATTCGTATTAAAATCGTCACATTCAGCGTTTGGTTCTGGATAGTATTGATAGGGGTTATTGATATTATTGATTTCATCTTCTGGACAAAATTAGCTTTGTTCAGGGTTGTCAATAGTTGAGTTCTGTTGTTCAACTAAGTGGTTATTTAAAGGATGTTTTCTAATAGATTGAAATTTTGGTTTAAAGGGTTGTTTTGTTTGTCGAGTATACATTTTCGATACCGTGCTTGTGGTCGTATCCATGGGTTCTGGTTTATAATCAGAATTATTATTAGCTTTAAATTGTAAATTTAAAAGAAATGGCATATGGAACAAAATGCTTTGGTAATTGGCAACACCAAACTAGTTTTAATCTTTCGGAAAGACCCATACACAATTTCCATTAGATATTGGAAACTAGTTTGGTGTTGCCAATTACCAAAGCATTTTGTCCCATATGCCACAAGCCATTTCTTTTAAAATTATAATGGGGACACTAAATATTCATTTTGTTTAAATTGTAAAGTTGACATTTGACTTCTGGGTGGATTTGGAAAATTTCTGAATTGTCCTGATTGAGTTTGATTTGAAAATCTAGGTGTATTATTTTGGAAATTAGGTTGAAACCAAGGCTGTTGTTGAAATGTTGGCCTAAAATAATTTAATACAAAGGAGTGCGGGGCTGTGTGCACGTATATATAGATGAAAAGGGAAAAGAAGTGTATTTCCGTGCAAATAATTTAATTAAAAATCATGGTAAAGCGCTTTCGGCTGTTAAGCCATCCTCAGTACCACCTAAAAAGAAAGTATGACATAAAATAGGGGGTTGGAAAAAGTTAACTGTGGAAAAACTAAATTCTTTTAACGTCATGTCATACTCACTTGTCAAGTGTGTACAGGAAAATTGGAGCATAAAGCATTATACAACAGTAAAAACCATAAATAGAAGGTCACACCAAGTCACATTTTAAAAACTTTAAAATACTAACAAATTGTACAACTGTGGGCAGCCAAGCTACCCAAATTATTTAAATAAAAGACCAGCCGAAGTACCAAATGCATCGTGGAAGGTGGAAGTGAAATTTTGGCTGGGGACAAAATTTTGAAGGTTGAGGAACAAACATTGCTTGTGGTTGATACGTAGGTCTGAAATTAGTCTGAGTCATTGTTCGTGGTAAATTTTGTAGAGTACTTGCCTTGTTATTAGATCTATAAAATATATAAGTAAAAGGAAATTTTTTTCTTCTCTAACAAAAGTAACAAAGGACATGGCTTCTTCTAAATTTTGGGGTGTTTTAAGTCTAACAATTAGTTGCATATGGTAATCTAAAGCATTTGTAAAAGTTTTTAGGGTGAAATCTTCGTATTCTGTAATTTTTTATAGCTTTACTTCTTGTGTAAAGTTTGCAGTTGTTAATTTTGCAAACAAAAGGCTTCGGGCATCTTGTAGTCTTAAAGCGAAATCTAAAGGGTTTTCATTTCGGTCTCTTTTAAGTGTCGACATTGTTTTAAAGTTTGCCAGGAATTTATTTCACATCTAGAGGCTATTAAGTCTGCAGCTCTACCAGAAAGTTGACCTAATATGGTATCAAAAAGACAAATATTTACACTAGCGTTCGGATCGGTTCTATTTTGATGAGTGGAAAGAAAATTTTCACAGTCTAATAAATCGGTTCAATTGCTTAGTACTACCAAAATTGGGTATGTTATCAGCTTGGTATCTGATCATGGTAAAATTTGGGTTTGCCATTATCTTTTTTGAGTTTTTATTTTCGTGAAATTTTAAATTTTCAAAGGACTCAGTTAAATCTTCCAGGATAAATTTGGAAAATTGGGGAAGAAGGAAAATCAAAAAATGGAAAATACAACAAAATATGTAGAGGAAAGTGTCCTAATATTAGGATAGCTTCTAATATTGGACACCATTGTATTTGCTAAAGCAGATAATTAAGGGGCGCCATCTATTAACGAGTAGTTCAGTTAAACCCAAAAACGCATAGCCTACGTTTTTAAGCTTGCTAGTACAATCCATCAAAGTGGTAATGGCGGATTGTTATATTTTGTGCTTCACAATCTTTTACTGAGCCCTTTTTGAGTGTCGGAATATCGAAAATCAGGTAAGAACTTCAAGTAGTTGCATGCCAATGTTGAAGCTACTGTGATAGACATTATATTTGTTTAGTTTTCGCGGTATAATTTTTGTTATTTTTTCCGTAAAAAAAATCTAACCTATAAATACTATCGGGTGCCTAATATTGGACACAAGCGGTGTTCCCAATATTGGATATCCAGAATTAGGATTAGAATTTTAAACGGTTAAGAAGTCGTTATTTGTTTTCAGAATGGCAACTAAAAGAAGGAAACAGTGGGATCTCCAAAATATGGAAAGTGCAATTAAAGCAAAACTGAATAACGAAATGGGATACTTGAAGACCGCGAAAGTGTTTAATGTACCAAAGGCTACATTGGAATATTACTGCAAATTAGAAAATCCTATTGAAGCTGTCCATAAGTCTACCCTGGGTCGTAAGCCAGCGTTACCCGAAGCATTAGAAATAGAATTAGTCAAACACTGTCTAGAGATGGAGAAAAGGTTTTATGGTTTAACTTCGTCTGATATTCGTCGTTTGGCTTATCAATTGGCGTTAGCTAATAATATACCACATCCATTTTCAAAAGAAAAAGCCAGTGCTGGTAAAAAGTGGTTAAGGAATTTTTTAAGGCGGAACAAAAAGCTGTCCTTCAGAACTCCACAAGACGTTTCTGCAGCTAGGATCAAAGGGTTTCCCAAAGAAAACCTGACCCAGTTTTATGATATCCTGGAACCCCAACTAACGAAAATAAAATTTAACCCTTCCAGGATTTATAATGTTGATGAGACTGGTATAACCGCAGTCCAACATAAGCACACTAAAGTCATAAGTCTAAAAGGGAAAAAACAGGTTGAAGCATTGACGACGTCAGAAAGAGGTTCTCTTGTCACAGTTGTTCTGTGTATGAACGCCAATGGACATTATATACCCCCCATGTTCATTTTTCCCAGAAAAATTTTTAAAGCGGAGCTCATGGATGGTGCACCTCCCGGGGCAATCGGAAAATGTCATCCTTCTGGTTGGATCCAATCGTATTTATTTACCCAATGGATGGATCATTTTATTGCACATGTCAAGCCATCCTTGGAAGACCCTATCATTCTAATACTTGACGGACATTACACGCATACCAGAAATATTGATGTGATTATCAAGGCCAGAGAAAATCACATAATTTTAATTTGCCTACCTCCTCATTCCACCCACAAAATTCAGCCATTGGATGTAGCTTTTATGGGGCCTCTAAAAACATATTACTGCAAAGAAATCGAAACTTGGTTAAAAGCGAATCCAGGGAGAACAATTTCACCTTACCAAATTGCAAGTTTATTTGGTAAAGCGTATTCAAGGACAGCGTCTATGGAAATTTCCATAAATGGTTTCCGAAAATGTGGAATCATGCCTTTTAATAGAGAGACATTCCGTGAACACGACTTTGCGATTCATGATAAATTAGAGACTTCCCTTGAAGATGGGGCTGTTAATCAAGAAGATTTGATTGGAAATAAGGAAAATCTGAATGAAATCACCGAAGTTGAAAAAATTCCTAAAACATATCGGAAAGAAAATTGTCATTTTACAAAATATTTCTATCAAAGGATGTAGTGCCAATGCTGCCGTTGGTGAAAATAGTCAAACTGACTTTATAAAACCAGCAGATTTGAGCCCATTGCCAGTTTTGCCAGGTTCTTCAGGAATAAAACGAAAAAATGCTGGCGCAGCTGCGTTAGTCAGTGGATCCCCATACAAGGATGCTTTAGAGGCCCAAACTCCCAAGAAAGATGCAAATAAAGTTAAGAAGAGTCTAGAAATGGACTCTGCTTCTAAGCCTACTAAACAAGTCAAGGGAAAAACCACATCAAAGAAGAAGAAAATGCCCATTCCTTCGGATTCATCATCCGAGTCAGAAGACGATATTCCGAATGTTAACTCCGATGACGACATGGACCCCGAGGAAGAAGACGTGGATTGCCTATTTTGTTTAGGATCATTTTCTTAGGACAAATCTGGCGAGCGATGGATCCAGTGTTCTCGGTGTTATAGATGGTCCCACGAAGAATGTGCTGGGGCTAGAGGGAAAAAACAATATATCTGTGACTTATGCATGGATGGATAATTGTTTGTTGCAACTTCCATTACTTAATTCGCATGTGAATAAGGTTTATTTTTAGACTTATTGCAATAAATATTAGTCACCTAATATTGGATACCCTATCCAATTTTAGGACACCATTTTTTTAAATCAATAAAGTTGCATTTATGTTTCAATCGCCTGTTTATTTTAAAAATATGATAGAAAAGTTATGTCAGTCTGTCTGACAGGAAGTGCATTAATTTCAACAAGTAACAGAAAAAGAGAAAATTTGATTTGATTAATTTGTCCCTAAAATATGGCAGTTTAAAAAAATGTATCCAATATTAGGGCACTTTCCTCCTTCTTCTTAATTATGGACTTCAGGCGATGCTGTCCTTCTGTTCGTACCAATAGGGTGATGAGCGATGCGTGTCTCGTTCCCTTGGTCCATCTACCTATGGGCTTCAGGCGATTTGTGTCCTTCCGTCCGTACCAATAGGGCTGTAGGCGATGCTTATAGTCCTGCTCCCCTGGTCTGCGAGCCTTCTTCTTCTTGGAGCAACAAAATTTTCCCGTAGGGTCGTTCGTTGACAAACTGTAAAAACGGACCGAATAATCGCGACGCGAGGATTCGTTCAACAAATCCTACTGGCCGACTGCGCCAGTTTTCGCAGAGCGGAAAACGAATTTATTTTTAAAAATTTTATTTCTCTCAAGAGGTGAAGACAGACTGAGGCGTCTAGCCTTGAAATGGATTTTATACATGACATTTTTGTGAATTCAGCAAAGTCTATTATTTCATTAAGGAAGACAGTTTGAAGAACATAACTCACGTTCCGTCCATAAATATTCCTTCGGAAAAAAATTAAATATAACAATACGAAGCCGGAAAAATAAAAAAATAATTAGGTATTGTATTACTGACTTATTAAGTACGGTTTTAAGCTGAATGAATATTTATTTAGAAAATTCATTTATCACATAATAATGTTAAGTAAACCAAACAAGTGTTTATTTGATTATAATCATTCATTGTTTAGAACAATGAAACAATTCGGCAACTTGGAAATAAATTTTGAAATATTTTCAAATAACAATTTGTTTGGCTTATATGAAACAAATATTTGTATAGTCAAATGCGATTTTCTTTATCTGAAATATATTGTTTCAACAGTGTAAGTAATTTAAATCTAAATATCTGTCTGATGATCCCTATGATTCCGGCGTCTGAACTTTTCCCGTATGTGAAGTTATTAGCTCGCTTTTATAAACCAAAACAACCAAAAGACCTCTGAAACAAACACACCGCCATCTGTATTCATGAAGGCTGAGGTGTACTATGCCCTTGGGCGATCTTCCTTTTTTCGAGGCAAGGACCTCCCGATGCAAGCAATACGCCGCAGGGGCTCTTCGGGTGACTGAGGGAAAGGAGAAATGCTTACAGGGGATATTGCTCCCGCTGGGGGAATACGGCCAGGCAGTAAAGTCATCTCTTTAGAGGTAATGTGTGGATACTTTACGAAGTGAAACAATGGGGAGGGAAATGATTATTCGCAGTTTCCGGGGAAAGCACTCAGAAAATTATACAGGCATTAATAACTATATAATTTTCGTTGAGCTAGTGAATAGGTATCAGCAGAGATAGGTATTAGATACATTAGAATAGGATTATTTGCTTTTTATGTAATAAATTAGTTGTGAATTAGTGCATACATAGTATATCGTATATTCCTTTAAGGCATTACATACTTCAACGTAGCTTATTCTTAATGTCAACTTAAGAAAGTATTTCCCGATCGGACCTTGGAAATTCAGTTTTTATTCGAAATCTAAGCAAATAGGTATTTAACATGATCTGGCATTAACTAGCTTATATGGTAGATATCTACTAGATTCTGATGTACGTATTTGCTTTTTATTTGAGTAGTAGTAGCCAACAAATCTTTTCTACACAACTTTGTTTAGTGGCAAATTTTTCAAACTATTTTCAATACTGAAACACCCCGGCCCCAGGGCCGTTGTTTCGTAGATTTTTTCTGGTAATATTTTCTTATTCCTATTTTATATTTACGATGTTGTCCCCTTTAAATTATAAATATTTTTTGTAAATATTTCTTTCGAGATAAAAAAAGCATTTCCAATAACCGCCTATATAGAACCGGGTAGGCCAACCTGCGCTCGGTCCCTACGCCACATCCGGTCGCCACTCGCACCTAGTCTCCAGAGCCCTTTTGTTTTCGACCTACGCAATTGTCAAGGCACTCCTCAGAATTCGCCGCTTTTTGGGAAAGCGAAATGAAGTCTGTTTTTTTGGTAGTCAATGCCCACATCTGTTAGCCAGCCTCTAGGATCGAGATGGGCCTTTTCTCAACTTCTAAGAACTTCCCTAGAATGGCCGCCCGAAAGGGGTGCGCCATTTTTGGCTTCTTTGTTTCTTTGCGGATAAATAGCGTAGGCAGGCTCACTTCGAGATCAGTCCCCTCTGATCTCCCAAACTGACGTGTGAGCTAGGCCATTCGCCATTGAGTGAAAAGTCGTTGCTTTGCCGAAGTTTCCTAAAAAACTGAAGTGTGAGCTAGTCCGTTCGCCTCGAGTGAAAAGTCGTTGCTTTGCCGAAGTTTTCCTTCCCCTAACCTTATCCCATTCGGGAGTGCATTCGCGTACCTCGTGCTCGAAAGTGTAAAACGCGTTCCGTAAATTCCCGCCGTTCGTGTACTTACTTCATTCCCGAAAGTTACAACCGCAGTCGCGTAAGTGCGTAATTCGCAATGAAAGTCGGGCCGGACCCGCGATGTAGTCGCGAGTTCAACCGCGAGAACCTGAACCGGGAACTAGGTGATATAAACCACTAATTTCCATTTTGCTTCTGTCGTCTGGTCACGGCATCTTTCATATATTCACGGCTTCTTTAATTTATTCACGGAGCTCTAATTTAGGTGCAGCTTCTTTAATTTCCACGACATCCTTTATTTTCCCGGCTTCTCTGGTATGTTTACAGCTTGCCCCATTCATTCACGGCATCCCTAATTTATTCACGATTTCTTTAATTCATTTCCGTCACCTTTAATGTCTGCATGGCATGGACGAGTAGTCTCTTATAAAAAGGGTCTTGGAGGGAGATATATTTTATTCTATCTATTGCGGGAATATGTATCTCGTCGAGTAAATAAACTATTTGCATTTTGTTCTTTGTACGCCGAGCGCCACTGGAAATACAGCTGTCATGCAAACCATTTTTATAATATGTTCTATTATATTTTGAATCAGATACCTACAAGATTACAAATTACCTCTAATTCCAGTAACAGCTGCTGTCGGCGTACATGTATTTGTGTATTGTTTATCCTTACCAAAAACATTAATTATTCTGAAGTCAATATGGTACTAAAAACACTTCGCCCAGTAGCGAACTGTCAACTAAACGGCAGGACATTGTCGAGACAAGCTTTTTCTTATTTTTTCAATACCGACGAGATCTGTATTCCGCCATCACTCACTCAACCTTTCATTTACATGTTTAGCACGGCGCACGCGCCGCTTGTTGTACACACACACGCCTTACCAACGTCAGGGGACCCATGGTCATGGATACGATAATAATGTTAATGTAAATACCATAGGCGACAGGCTAAACAACAATAACCTATATATATAGGTTATATATATATTCAAATTTAGCCGTTCTCTACTGTACGTGTCGCTCTCGCCGAGAAGGCACCCACCTAAATTTAAATTAGGGAGTTGTTTCTGAACTACACCATTCCTAAATAATATGTTCCAGTACGACATGATTTATTCTTGTGAGAATTAATTAATTCAGTAAACGAGCCGTGTAGTTAAACACTCGACCAAGCGTGGTGCTATGTTGGAGGACGCCCTGTCCGATTGGTTGTCAGTTAACACCTTTGTTACCGAACGTAACCCGACCTGTTAAGGTCCCGGGGGAGACTCCCCGACCGAGGGATGTCAAACCCGGTCCGCGACTGGACGGGTTTCGTTTCCCCCTACCTGCACACACACCTGAATCCCTGCGATCCGTCGTTACCGGAAGAAAGGAGAACCCCTGTGGCTACAGCTGGCTATCCTGGTCCGAGAGAGGCCGAAGGTCCAATGTGACCTGGTAACGACGGCTACGATTCTATAGGTGCCTACATAACTATATATCTACCTACGGGTGTTACCTGAACCAATCGGCGGTGTGGCCGCCGATATACACTTCGTGCGTTCCAGTATTTACCCACACGAGTTTTTGTGGTCAATATAAGCCAAACGCTTAACCTTCCCAGGGCGAAGGAGTATAAGTCGTGTATGTGCTGCCTTGTATAGGTTTTCGTTGGGAGTCCGGCGGGGTTTTATTTAGGTTTTCCTCGCCGTGTGGCTAATGCCATACCAACACCATGTAATACGAAGTCGGGTCCTAAACCGCAACATAATTAATAAACGAGACCTATTAATTATGCAACGAACAAATCTTTGTCTTATTTACTATTTCCCCTCACAGCTGACTATACGAACCAGGTCAAACCAAATTTTATTGCGGTAGCCTCGTCTACCTAATACTATCATAAAATACCCAGTGAACAAGTGTTTATGACTACACCCTACAGTTAGATTAACAAATATGCAATCAATACTTTAAAAATTACTAAGGTTACAAATAAACAAAACACAACGTAGAACAAGGTCCTAATCAATTAAACTAGACGATCATGCCAATTATAGCTTCCTTTCTTCGGCACCGTAAGGGGCCGGGGGTTGGGACGTTACAATACATAAGAAAATACATACATCAAAATTTAATAATATTACCTCCCAATAATATTATCTTCTAATATCTTATATTAAAGAATTTTAATCTTTTTTAATCTTTTTCGTTTATACCAAAAAACTATATACCAAGTTTTGTGAATTCGCAACAAAAAAGTTGTTATTGTTTCACATGTTATATAGGGTGTTTCTTAACCATCGATCTAAACATTATTCTGAGTGAAAAAGGAAAATAGTTATTCAACAGATAGAACCAACAGAAACAACTGCTATTTGCAGGCACAATGATCCTTCCGCCTGCAGCATGTCAGGACATGTCCCAACAAAGATTGGTATATCTTTGACGTAACGCTGGGGAAAGGAAAAAACTTGATCTTCAATGTTTATTCCCAACGAAAATCGAGAACCAATGGTGTAATTCATCCACCCAGGATTTGCCTTCGTCCATCAGATGATTCCCAAAGAGGATGAAACCGGTAATGGGCTGGCCGGGACATGTCCCAACAAAGATTGCTATATCTTTGACGTAACGTTGGTGAAGAAAAAAAACTTGATCTTCAAAATAGTTATAGTCCTCCTTACGGCAGAATGCGTGCGACGTAAGGGGGAAGAACTAGCAAATATGATAGAATTAGTCACAGTTCAGGGGCGTAGCTCAATTTTGTGTAACTCACTGACTTACTTTTCATATAATTGTTATTTCATTTATTGTTAATATTATTCTTAACGGTGATGCCTTAGACTATGGAGGAAGGCAAACCCTTATAACATTGGCAATTATTTCTCGTGCTTGAGAATGCAACGTTCTTTCCTGTTTACTCATTTTGCACACGTTAACTCCTGAACATACGAAACACCACTGAGCTCTCTGAGACGGCGGAAAAAACTTGCCAGCGGCCTAAAAAATTGGGTCTGTGCGGTGACCAAATACGCAGTTAACTTTACGTACTATAGAAACAGGCACAAAACGCGTTGGCTAACTGCTTTTGTCAGCCGACTGCTCGGTAGAAGTGCTGTGTTGCCGTATTTCAAAGGCGATGGTAGACGCGAAGATGTTGAAAAAAATATAATAGGTGTTTTCTCACACCGCGTTAAAAATAAATGATAAACAAAAATGGGTAAGTGGTCCCGTGATGCGAGCTTTATTTTTTCGGTATAACAGAGTTCAGAAATTCGGCTTCAATATGATAAAACTTGTAATCGCCAATAAATAACGACTACTCGTATAGGAAATCTCGCAACGCTGCCCGAATTCTTTAGAAACGTTTTCTTTCGTGCTTTGGACTATATTAGTAATAAATAATTTTAAGTATAGTTTTCAAAAGTGCTTAAAAAGTGGCGAAAGGCACATGGGACATGCACAAACAAAAAGTGTAATTCATTCATTCTAAGTTTTGGTGAAATGGAAAATATAACTGTGACAAAACATATCATGGAGCATTGCCATAAAGCAAATGTAGAAAACCTAAATCGCCAAATTTTGAACTCGTCTTGCAAACGCGAGGCTGTTAAAGATGTATCAGAAAAACCTGCAAAAATTTATTTGCCGTGTACTTCAAGATAATCTGCCTTCAGCGATCACCACAAGTGACAAATGACGTGTCATGAATAAAAAGAAATATGTACAACGCTCGTCGGATGATACAGCCAACATTGCCAAAAAACATTGAAGAAATATTCTGCAGGATACCAACATCGAAACAAATACGGGTGAACCATTTTTATTGTTTAATGAGAAATTAGATCAAATCATTGCTTTTTGCTGCAAATCTAATATTGAATTTGTGGGAAAAGTTACGCGAATATATTTAGACGGCACATTTAAATATTGTCCTCAATTTTTCTGCCAGTTTTTTACTATACACGGCTATTATAACAGAAGTTATATATCTTTGTATCTTTGTTGTCATTGTATCTTGGGCTATGAAGATTTCCACACAGGTCGCTTTAGCAGCCTCCGTGGCGATGTTAGTACAAGCTCCGAATTGGGGATGTGATGACTGAAGCTGCAAATGTGCTGTTGGCTCCTGCCTGGACTTCATTTGTTGCTTCCCAAATCATTCCTATCTTTTTGATTTGGTTGATGTTACACCGTACTGATGATTGCCAAATAGCATGAAACACCTGTATGCGGTTACTAGTTTTTTTGTTTCCTAACTTTGAGTGCTTATGCCCATTATCACTTTTTTTCTTGTATTTACATTTACACTCACAATCTTACATCTTTGTTATCTGTCTGTCCGTCTGTCCGTCTGTTCGTCTGTCCGTCTGTCCGTCTGTCCGTCTGTCCGTCTGTCCGTCTGTCCGTCTGTCCGTCTGTCCGTCTGTCCGTCTGTCCGTCTGTCCGTCTGTCCGTCTGTCCGTCTGTCCGTCTGTCCGTCTGTCCGTCTGTCCGTCTGTCCGTCTGTCCGTCTGTCCGTCTGTCCGTCTGTCCGTCTGTCCGTCTGTCCGTCTGTCCGTCTGTCCGTCTGTCCGTCTGTCCGTCTATCCGTCTATCCGTCTGTCCGTCTGTCCGTCTGTCCGTCTGTCCGTCTGTCCGTCTGTCCGTCTGTCCGCCTGTCTGTCTGTCCGTCTGTCCGTCTGTCCGTCTGTCCGTCTGTCCGTCTGTCCGTCTGTCCGTCTGTCCGTCTGTCCGTCTGTCCGTCTGTCCGTGTGTCCGTGTGTCCGTCTGCTGTCTGTCTGTACGTTTGTCGGTCTGTCTGTCTGTCCGTCCGTCCGTCCGTCCGTCGGTCCGTCCGTCCGTCCGTCCTTCCATCCATCCATCCATCCATCCATCCATCCATCGATCCATCGATCCATCCATCCATCCATCCATCCATCTATCGGTCCATCCGTCCGTCCATCCGTCCGTCCGTTGAAACATAGGCGCCAAGCAAATAAACTTTGTTGTGGTAGTGCAGCTCACTTTACTACACTGTATTACTTGTCCCAACATAACTACTTTATAAAGACACTCATTGCCATCGCTACCTAACTTTGATATCGCATGAAAAGTAGGTACCTATGTTTTTGCCACAAGAAAGAGATGATTTTCTCTGCAGAAAAGATGTGCACAGCCCCAGGAATGTACTTTCTAGTGGTTGCAATGCTACTTTAATACGCTAAAAAAATTCTCATCAGGAGTAGGTAGTAGACGCGCAGAGATCTTCTGTCCTGTTATGGAAGCTTTTATTTCAAATCCCGCGGGTTGTTCCAAACCCGATGCTTATACCATTAGGATCCAAGATCCAAATGTTGAGTATTGAATTGGAAACAACCTGTAAAGTTTTCCAAAATAACTCCATAACAGGAAAGTATAACTTTGGTAATGTATTTGGTACACTATTTCCAAGAAACTAAAAAAAACGATTATTGATTAAAATGTTATAGTCCCTATATTTTTTATATGTCCAAATTAATCGCGACAAAAATAATATTTTTCTTGAAATCGGCAGTGAAGTGTCCCAAAATCGTCATGTGTATCCAAGGCCGTAGCTAGGGGTTTTCCATGGGGGGGTTTAGGTTTAAGGTTAACTTTTTGAGCATTATCGTCAAATATACAGGGTGAGTTTTTTTCGATCACTATGGGGATCTCGGAAACTAGCAGAGCTAGAACAAAGGTTAAATGGGGAAAGAATTGCGGTTTTGAAGGCTCAATGTAATGCCCCTTAAGGATTTTTTAAAAAGTTCATGGCTCACTAGATATTTTGAAAAGAGTGATTTTTTGCTATTTCATCAGATCTCTGTAGCTCCGTTATTTCTGATTATACAGAAAAACTATAGAGACAAAAATTGTAGATAATTTTGGGCTTAATAAGATAATCTTATCCAATTTTTTATGTTGTTTGTGATTTTTGAGATATCACATAAACTTTTGTTTTTTAAATGTAAATCATAGTTTGCTGTGGCCTTATCAAATCGGCCATATTTTGAGCTTTCCAAAGATATAATACTCGGCATAGTTATTATAAAAAATAAAAGAGCCGGCTAATTTTTTAATTTTTTTTAATTTTCACATATAATCAGCCATGGAATATTTTCATAATTAGGTACGTTCTATTTTATAATAAGACATACTTCAAACTTTCAAATATTTTGTTTTTAGCTGGTAACAAAATGTAACAAAATAAAACAAAAACTAAAAAACTCAAATTCAAATTATTATTATTTCAAAAGGTCACCTTTTAAAATAAAAAATGTGTTCAAACAATCTACCATTATTATTTATGCAAATATTGCATCTTTTTAAAACTGAATTTGTCGCCTTTCTTAGAGAGCGCCCGTCAATACTGGCAATTGCTTCTAAAACAGCTGCTCTTAATTTAACAATTGTCTCATACTTTATTTTGCACTGTTCCCCACAAAAAGTAATCCAAAACAGACAAATCGGGGGATTGGGGCGGCCAGGAAATAGGTCTATTTCTCCCTATCCAAATTTTGAAAGAGCTGGTCTAGGTAATTTCTTACGGGCAAATAATAATTATGTGGTGGACCTCCACCATGATAATTTTTGTTTTATTTTATTACATTTTGTTACCGGCTAAAAATAAAATATTTGAAAGTTTGAAGTATGTCTAATTATAAAATAGAACGTAATTATGAAAATATTCCATGGCTTACTACGTGAAAGTTTAAAAAAATCAGAAAATTAGCCATAGATCTTTTATTTTTTATAATAACTATGACGAGTATTATATCTTTGGAAAGCTCAAAAAATGGCCGATTTGATAAAGCCACAGCCAACTATGATTTATATTTAAAAAAACACAAGTTTATGTCATATCTCAAAAATAACAAACAACATAAAAAATTGGATAGGACTATCTTATTAAGCCCAAAATTATCTACAATTTTTGTTTTAACAGTTTTTCTGTATAATCAGAAATAACGGAGCTACAGAGAAAAATCACTCTTTTCAAAATATCTACTGAGCCATGAACTTTTTTAAAAATCCAAAACGGGCATTAGATTGAGCATTCAAAACTGCAACTATTTTCCCACTTAACCTTTGTTCTAGCTCTGCTAGTTTCCGATATCCTCATAGTGGTCATCGAAGAAACTTACCCTATATATTGCTAAATGCAAACCCTTGACCTTGATGGCATGTTACATGTTATAATCATCCAAGCAGTACAATCGTCCAAGCATTCGGCCAGCACGATTATTTATTTTTCCATTTTGGGGGGCGCCGGGCGTGTTAATTAATTTTATATATCATCATGGAGGGGGGGTTTGAACCCCCTAAACCCCCCGCTTATATACGGCCTGTGTACATACTTGCCCTGACAGGAAGGTGGTTTGCCCTGCCTGAAGTTTCTGTCTGGCGACGGCCCTGTTCCAGGCAGCGGCAGAGGCTTCTCAAGCCATATCATTCATTCGTTAAATAGGTCTTCATTGTTCGATAGGCTTTGAGTCTGTGTCGTCCCATATACCTACTTGTATGTATCTTGCATGCGCAAGGTGTGCGGTAACGTGATGTTTACCACTTACCACGTGGTTGTAGATAAATAAAATGTTACCAATAGAGACGTGTCCATAGCGACATTTCGCACTCTATAGACTCTGAATACACACAAAAGCAACAATGTCTATCCACCGATGTTCCCGAGTTAATTTCATCCCGCTAAAATGGGTTCGTCTCCTCACCTGCATGCTGATGGCCCCCTTTTTGTGATGGATCCATTATCCACCTAGGCTTAAGCGCTCACCATGCAAATTGCCATTTCCGTCGGCCTTCTTTGTCGCAACGCAGGTAAACATTGTATGTAGAGCACAATCTTATCGACTTGATTACCCTACGGCGACGAGGCGGGCCGATAAGTGTTACTTTGTTGGCACTGTTGCCTTACTCTCATTTTTATGATTAGACACAAACCAGTTTGTAACTTAAATTTTCAAAAATTATGATACTTCACATTTAATTTATATAGAGATAAACAGGATACAGGTATAGCTATTAATATTATGTTCAACTTTTTCTTATATAGATATCAAGAAACAAATGTCTAACGCATGAACGAATGGAGTTAACCGATGCAGTTTTGAACTCCCTTCAAAACAACAAAATCAGGTAACAAATACAAATTTTTCAGGGATGTTCCGGTTCAAATAAATGTTACACGCCTCAAATTAAATTCTCTCTTGTTAACAAGCGCCTACCGGCCCTGCCGGACCATAGGCCTTTTTATGGCTCCTGATGCTGAGTAGTAATAGGTGTACATACTTTGTCGTCTACAGGTCGCATTTTTCGATTTTTCGAGCCCAAATTTGGCGTACGGTCGACCGAGCTGATGGGCAAGAAGCCTTATGATGGGCGTTCGAATCGGAAGAGCCGTTCGGCCCCCGGAATTTTTGTTTTCCTTTTTTTTTAGATTTTTTCGGCTAATATGGCTAGAGATTCGAACTGAAAGCGCCGGTCGAGTTCAATTTTCGCGTGGGGCCGCGGAGGGATATGGGCCTCCTGCCTACGAAAGAGCCCACCCGATCGAAAAAGCCGTTCGGCCGTTTGGGCCCCTTTTGGGCCGCTTTTTTTTCGCGATTTGGCAGGGTCCGCGGGATCATACTGTATACTTACATCATGGTCGAGGCGAGGCGACGCCCCGCCCCCCGATCGATACGTATTCGTACAATGGCATTTGGTATTGTTTTGATGAATTTACAAATTTCGTACCGATTTCGGATTTTGGGGGTTCGCAGAGGCCCATCTGTTATTCCATATGTGACTTTTTCAGGTACGGGCGCGAGACCATCTATCCTTATAAGTAGAGCTGTAGGGTTCGTATCAAGCATTTGTGGCGCAGTGGCAGCGTGCTGCGTGCTATTTTTTTACTAAAGTACCTATTTTTAAAAAATATGTAGTGTTAAATATTGTACGGTGTACGGAACCCTTCGTGTGCGAGTTCGACTCGCACTTAAAAAATATGTAGTGTTAAATATTGTACGGTGTACGGAACCCTTCGTGTGCGAGTTCGACTCGCACTTGGCCGATTTTTAATTTTGTACCTATACTCACTTGTGTCAGTGACTATCTTTCTATAGTCACTGCTTGTGTATTGTTATAGATAGTTGCAGTATTTGGCATTGCAGGAGCATGCCGCAGAGACGAGTTACAGAAATTACCATTAAATGATATTAACGACATGGATTCTATAATAACTGTAAAAATTGCCGATAGCAAGATAAACCTCGATCATTTGTAATAAGCGGAAAAATTAGAAGTTTTAATTTTGTTGAAATGTATCGCAAATATGCATCCCTTCGTCCCCAGTCTACCAGTCACACTAGATTTTTTATAAGATATTAGTTATAACGGAAAATGCTCCGTTCAACCTGTTCGTGTAAATACTTTTAGTAAAATTCCAAGTGATATTGCAAAATACTTAGAGATTGAAAACCCTATGCAATACATAGAACACTGTTTTCGCAGATCTTCTGCAACATTGCTTGTGGAATCTGGGGCAGACCTGTTAACATTAGTCATTAAAACGCCATGGAGGATGGAAATCTTCGACTATAGCTGAGGGCTATATTTTGGGGAGTCAATTTGTAAAAAAAAAACTGAAATAGGTGCTCAAATTCTGGAAGATGAACCAAGTACGAGCACCGGAAACTTCACAACAATTCTAAAAAGAGCTTTAAGTGAAGAACCTGAGACCTTCACAGGCAATGAAGAAAACAAAATTTAAAAAATTACTATGGAAATGAAGTTTGTCCATCAGTTACCTCGACTGCGTCTCGAGCTGAAAACTTCATGCCTCGTGCAACAAATATGCACTTTTTGCACTATACAGTTACACAAATAACTATTTTTCTAAGTACCTATAATAGAATTGTGTTTTTCGCATTGCAAAAGAGAAATTTTTCAGGGTACCTATATTAGGTTCTCAAATAAAGCCCGATTATATCGTTAGTTTTTTAAATAAAAAGACTAGCTTAACACCAGGATGATGCAGTTTTCTCTGGAGAATCCGAATATAGCTTCAGAATTGATACACAGGGTGTTCTCGAAAAGTTAATAACAAAAATACAGGGTGTCTATTTAAGAAGGGCCACTCGAGAAAATCTTGACAAATATTCATTTTTCTGAGAACTTTATTTGAAAAATTCTTTTTATGAGCTAACTTTGCGTAAAAACGCACTTGAGATCCATGGCTTACTTTCCGAGATATTTTTCAAAATCCCGAAAATCGCCGCAATTTCTTCGGCATGCAACTTTTTTGTTTCAAGGGTTACCGAAAAAATTTCCTAATGAAATTTGTGGGCAAAACTGATTGCTTTGGAAAAAAAACATGGTTTGTTGTGTGCTCTTTTAACACTTAATTTTTTTATTTATATATGTCTTGCATACCAACTAGAAAATTTTAAAAATGTGAAAAATGGGCAAGATACCGATACCTCGCAAGAAATTTTCAAGATTTCCAATGTAGTATCTTGGGAAAAAAGACATAAAACATGAAGGTACAGGATTTGAGGCCACGGCTCGCTACAATAAAATGGGCACATTTTTGGTAGGTATACTAAGATAGCACCCATTAAAACGTGGCATTGTTTTAAATTCTGATAAAGTAGGCTTAATAAAGCAATTAGTTTTGCCTGCAAATGTCATTAGAGCAAAATTTTTCGGTAACTCTTGAAACAAAAAAGTTACAAACCGAAGAAATTCTGGCAGTTTTCTGGTTTTTCAAAAATATCTTTGAAAGTAGGCCATGGATCTAAAATGTTACACAAAGTTACCCTATCAAAAAAGCAATCATTTATTTCAAATGAAGTCCTCGGAAAAATAAATTGTAATATATATTGGGGGATTTGTCGGGCGAAAATTGTTACCTATTTGTCAAACAGGCTTCAATAAATGGAGTATTATGCGTAGGCGCTTGTAAGTCTGCCGTGATTTCAGCACGGCCACAACTGGGCACTCCTCAAGTTGGTGGCGCTCCGAGGTCTGTGCTTGTTAAGTAGGTATCTCTGCGGTATTTGTATATTCTAGGATGTTCACAATTTTACTCATGCACTGAAATAGTGTTACGTTCGTCCTCTATTAAATTTCGCTCATACTCGACTTCTCTGAACAACGTGCGCTGATTCGTTTTAATTCAATCCCTACACTGAAAAATATCGCCCGCGGCTACAAAGGAACAGCAAGCGATACACCGGACGTAAGTCTGCTTTGATCGCCAGATTCTCAAGGAGCCTCTCTTTTTCGGTCTAGCGAACTCCAAAGAAGAGGTTTACGATTGAATAGCTATTTCCTTTTCCATTAAATTTGGTGAACTGTTTGACGACGACCAGTGGGTTATTAAACGAGTGAAGGAATGAAAGCACATGGAAAGTTGTAAAACCAGAAAAGTTAAAGAAAATGTTAATGTGTCCCAAAACCAATTGTGGGAGAGCAAAGGTCTATTGTTTTCAGCTCCGTTGCTATTGTTCACGTACTAGAGGACAAAAGCACACTATGGCTTAAAATTTATCTATTAGATATCCAACGTTTGATTTTTCTGGCTTCTCAGTTATATATAACGTTCAATATGAAATTAATGAACTGAAATAAATTTTAAGGTTTTCTGTAAAGCAAAATATTACTTCAATTTCGCTTATTTTGTGTAAATACACGTCGTTCTGATTAATGGTTATTTCCAATAACGTAATAAGAGGTTTCTTCTAAGTACTTACCGGAAAATACGTCAAATAAGAACGTTTCTTCTATTTTTCCCACAGCGGATTTTGCAACATCCGATTTTTCTCTGTGTCATAAAAGTAATGGTAAATAATGCTCTCAAGAACTCCCGTAACGCAGTTTTTATGTCAAACACAAGGTCTTTTGTAGTTATAGGTACTTACATGGTATCACAGGTCAAACTAAATCTAGACTACCATCATAACCTCTGTTGAAATTTCCGGGAGGAAATGCAAATATTTTGCCTACAATTTTATATAAAAGCTACTAACTAAATTATTCGTAAAACACGTATTATAATAGGTATACCTCAATTAGTATCGAGTACTAAGAATATTTGGGAAACATGATATTCTTGTTGAACCCTATAGCATAGAAGAACGTAGTAGATTCTTATATGCCTATAGGTAGGTACCCCAATATATGCTTTAGACTATATTTTATGAGATTAGTATCAGAATTATAATGTGCTTTAAAACCGGCAACGTCTACGTCCTTCCCCCCAAATTTGTACAAAATGTTATAAAAGAATCAACCACAGATTTTTTGGTTTAAAATAACGTAACTTTTCTAATTTTTCATTTAGACGCGTCTACCTCAAAATACAGAGTGTTAAAATTAATTTTTAAAAACGAATTTTATGTATTTCTTGTATTTCTAAGATGTGGAGGATGTCCCCGTTAACGTGATAAACCAGATTTTCACGGTTATTTTAAAGATAAATTGATGGTTCAAAAACCAAACTTGTTTAGAATTTTCCGAGAAATTCGTCAAACTTAATATACAGGGTATTGTTATAAAGTTATTAAAAAAAATCTCCCAACAAATTGGGAAGTTCGATTTGTAACGAAAATTCTGTATAGTTTTCGTTACGACGTTTACACCCAGTACAATATATTACCAAGCATTTTAAGAATATTGCCCTACTATCTGCAACCCAATATTACAAGCTGATGTAGAATGTTTTGCCTATATACTCGATATTAGAACTTCCAAGTGTAAAGTAATAAAATAAAACATTATAAAACAAATAATAATATATGTGCCTAGTGCAAAAGTATTTCACTATCGTTATTAAATGATTGACTAATTCGAGGTATGTTTAATGCGAATAATAATATTATTTATAAAAATTGGTTTAAGTTTAAATTTATGGTTAATTTTTTTGACTAATGATGATGCGCCCTACAAAAAACGTAAGAAACAAATATGTGGAAATTTTAGACAGATAGGTGGTGCTGCAAAAGAAATCGCCATCCATGGCCAACTTGTCGCGCAATATAAAAAAATCAAATTGAGCAAACAATTAGAATGTTAGATGTTAAGAGATAGAGGAAAACTTTTATATTGAAAATTGATGGCACTAAGAAGCTTTATGCAACTGGGTACTCAGATAGTTTCAGAAAATTACACAGGATCTTCGTTTATTGCGTATTAAGCGATTTTCTCGCTTATTTTGGGCCGCACAGAAAATAAGTAAGAGAATAAAATTAAAAAAAGTTCTATAGAGGTAGAGATAGTTTGACATTCTTCATCATAGACATCCGAATTGGGGGTCAGGGGGTTAAAAATAGTATTTTTTCCCCATATTTCTTACGAAATTTTAAATCTCAGGGTTTTCTACGAAAAAAAAAGGTGTTCTTGTTGAACTTCGATGGCATGCACCGTTTTCGAGTAAAATCGTTTTGGCAGGGTATGCCATGAAAATGGGTATTATAAATAATTAGCCTGCTATAATTTACCAGCTCGTCCTGAGACCCAAAAAAATTAAAATAGTTCCTATAAACATGGCCTCAAAAATGCCCCCTAAGGGGACTAGAGCCCCTGAAATGGTATTTTGCAAACGGTTTTTTTCTAAATAATTCCAGAACGAGGTAAAATTGAATACCTGGGGCACGCCTATAAAGTTATTATTTACAAGCTTTTTTAAAAAAGAATATCCAGTTTTATTATAGTAGTTAGCAGGTAGTTACCTATGTACCTATAGTAAATAGCATATTTCCCCATCACCCCTCGCGGGTATTATAATAATTCATGTTGGTGTAATAAAGCCAGCGCTACCGTTGACTAGGACCAAAGATCATAATATTCAAGCGTTGAAGCGTTGTTGTCACTCAACATGTCAGGTTTGGTAATTTGTATGATTCAAAAAAAGAACATATTATTCAGTATTTTCGTCCAGACTTGCCCTGTCGTCTTAATTATGATCAACATTTCCTATAATAAAGGCAGCTGTTTGTCATCCATACAAAATTTGAAATATGGATTTGTACCTATAATTTATAAAAGTAGACACCCTGTATATAGGCCTTTATTAAAACGATCATCCTACGATTTATATTTTTTCATATCCTCGATAATTTTTACGCGTCATTCCGAATTGTCACAATATTACAATTTTCTACATCGGTCGGAGTCTTCCGCAGATAATTTGAAAAAAGTAGGCAGGGGTAATTCTGACGACTGTTTTCACAGCTGTGATAAACACAAATGGGGGTCGTGCAAGGGCGTCATTTCAGACTTCTGTTGGGGGGGGGGGGGGGCATAGGTACCCAAAACCCAAGACCCTCGGCTCGGTGTTATATATACCCCATAAGATATGACAAAATGGCAGGTATAATGGGTAGAACGCTCGCACGTTATCGGGTTATACCGAGTATTGGACCGGGAGATAGTGACAGATTTTTGGAGGTGATTTTACTCAGTATGCCTTGCAAAGGGCATTATGTGGCACATATTCTCACAATAATAAGGTATGAATCAGAGAGTCATCCTGGGTTCTTCATGTGAAAAACTGAGTTTTCAATTATTCGAAAAATATGCGTTTTGATATGATTTTATACAGGCTGCCATGTGTTTTATAATGAAGTTCAAAATAGAAAATTCCTCGGAAAACCATAGGCATACCGTTAGGGTAGGTCCAAAGGGCTATTATTGCCACGTGATCTTGTATTTTAATAATTAATTTTTCCACGTTTCTGAACAGGCTGCCAATGAGAAGTATGCAAGTTCTTATTATGAAAATGCTGAAAAAAGGATGGCATACCTTTCGCGCATGTCCAAGTACTGTTTAAATTGAATGTTATTTAATCATTTAAACGAGTTATTCGATGTAAAGTGTACTTGGACATGCGCGAAAGGTATGCCATCCTTTTTTCAGCATTTTCATAATAAGAACTTGCACACTTCTCATTGGCAGCCTGTTCAGCTGAAGCGTTGATTATCGCCGGGTTGTTGGAGATCGATTTCAGCGGTCGCGATCCAGGGAACCTTCGCTCCTAGGTTCGTCGCGCGCCGGTCAATCGCGGTCCCGCTGGTCCACAGCTCCGCTACGCATCTCCCAAACAGCCAAGATGCTGTTACAAACGTTGGTGTGAGTTTGGGATAATATAAGTTGTTTTCGTGTATACTTGTGTCTCTTTGGATTGCGCTCCGTCAGCGGCAGCGACCACTCCTAGTGATCCCGGAAAGCCCTGAGGATCAGTCCCTTGATTCACCACAGACCTCTGGAATTATTTTTCTCTGACGAAAGCTATCCTGATGGGCGTAGCGAAGCATACCGCTCTAAAAAACTGGCGCCTGAGCAACCGCCCCGCCGGAGCTCCGATTTTCTATTTTCAAAACAAAGAATTCAAACTACAAAAGGGAAAATCGGATAGGCAAAAATAGAATGTTATAACACATTATGTTCGTTCTTCATACTTTACCGTGAATCCGCTTTGTGGGCTTCACAAGATGTATCTTTTTTACCCTTGCTTTAAATTTGGCCAGCCGTTTAACGCTCACCCGTGGGTTAATATACTAGCGAAGGAAGGGAAGCACGCATCAGAATCTTGATTTTCTTTTTATCATAATATCATATACTTTTTATTCCAAAAGCACCCCAAAATCCCATAATTTGGTAATCATAAATCTTAAATCAATTCAATGAAAATATTGCCCACGACGACGAAGGTTCACCAAGCGAAACGCGAAAGCGTGATGGCAAGCTTTTTAAGCAACTCCTCTTATTCGACCTGGCCAACACCAAAGTATAGCTTTTTCTTCCTTTGAATTTGACAAGCCGTAGGTATGACTCCAACCCTCGGGATGATAACAAATGTATCCAATACCTGGGGAAGAGATTTATTTGAAGCCTCATTATTAGTATTATTCAGTGTTATTTCGGTATAAGTACGTAAATTGTTTCCAACATTTCAGTGAGTGGCAGGAAGCCACATATCTTTTGTGTTTCATATCTTTAAGATTAATAATTAATGCAAAAACATATATTACTTATATTCCATTTGGAAAAACATAAGTTTTATTTTTCACGTTTCTGTGAAACACCCTGTAAAGAATTTCTTACAATCCCAGAAAACTGCATAAAATGCCCTACAACTTGTATCTAAAACTTTTTTCTATCACAAAAAATTAAAAAGTTATAGGAGTAATGGAAGACTTGGCGTGGACACCCTGTACAATGTTTTTCACAATCCAGTCTCGTATAAATACGAACTGACATGAAACACCTGGGCCACTTTGCCGTTTTGGAGCATTGGAGATATTCGTTTGTCGTACTTTTGTTGCCATTTGAAACCAACTTCATTTAAGCCCCGTTGAAAGTTGAAAGAGCTCGGTGGTACGTCTGTAATCCAATCCGTTCGCTGAAGACTATAGTCTGCGTCAACAAAGGGGCCCCAGAGGAATACCGTCCGTGTACGCTCTTTGAACGCGAACTCCTCGAGGGAAGTCGAGAGGCCCTCCTTTTTCGCTATGGCGCGTGCCGAAGGAGCCTAATTATTCCCCTCAGGTATAGCTCTTTTCCACGCAGTTTGGTAGGCCCTTTGATGCTGCCCCGCGGGTTAATATGCGAATTACAAGAGAATGTGTGGGAGGTTTGATAGAGTTTACAGGGAAATAAAGCTGAATTAGGTTCGCAGTGATTCATATCAGGTGCCTATAAATAAAATTAAGCTTAATAGAAAATCTCGGCGTTGAATTCTGTAAAGATCAGTGCGTATTAGTACAGAAAAACACTAGGCATAGGGTAAACAAAGCAGAATATATACACGGAAGCCTACGGAAACGGCACCGGCGGAAGCTACGGAGTCGGCAAGTCTTTTAATCTAGGGAGTCAAATGGTATTTATTTACACATGGTGCAAGCTCAACGGCGGTGGTTGGATAGTCCCGATAATTTCTATCGATACTACTCAGACAGCGGTCATACAGCGGCCGGAAAGATAAAAAAGATAAAGAGGGCGGTGTAAAATAGTCCCGATAATTGCTACCAGCGCCGAGCGGACAGTAGACTGTCGGTTTGCGAAACGAGTCACAGCTTAATCGACTCATATTATTGCCAGAGAACTAAGACCCGGCGGTTAGATGTAGTCCGCGGAGCCGTATATCGCCGGTTCGGACGGATTAGGCGGACCCGCAAATGGTGACGAGTCACAATTGCCGACTAGGATGTAGTGTAAAAATGTAAGTGGAAAATTTCCGCCTATAATTACGTCATCAAATATGGCTTCGGAACATACTGTACTGAATCTCAACAATCAGAGTCCAAACTCGTTGCCTTGGTTACCGCACCTTTATTGTTTAGCTTTCAAAAATCACAAATAAACTTGTCAGATTACTGTCACTGTCCAAGAATATTCTTTCAGCTCCAAAATTCGCACAAAATCGCTTTCTAACCTTTCACTTTTTTAGGCCCAATTCCCAGGGCTTATATACTCAAAAGGAAGACTGGAGAATACTCTAGAATATTCCTGGCCAATGATAGTTCACAAATCATAAAGTTCTAGCAAACTTTCTAGAAAGTTATGGAAGCTTTACAGGGAAAACAATGAATCTAAAGGAAAATGGGGCCCTGGGGTCCTGAGGCCAACAAAAATATGACGGAAAATGCCTCTAAATTAATTACAAAAAATATAAAACTGTAAGTAGAATACCCAAACTTAAAATTTATCTGCTAAATCTTTGAGTAAGTGCACATCGAGCACTACGTAAGCACCACAGCTATTGCAAGGAGATTGGGAATATCTCAGAACAACTCAAGTAAAATAAAACCAATAAAACTGACTTGTACCTAATAC
Source organism: Pseudeuparius sepicola (assembly GCA_963920635.1). Lineage (NCBI taxonomy): Eukaryota > Metazoa > Arthropoda > Insecta > Coleoptera > Anthribidae > Pseudeuparius > Pseudeuparius sepicola. Next base: position 28,555,254 of record OY987304.1, on the reverse strand, counting down.
CTACATGAAATTTAAAATGTAACAATAAAATTATTGACAGGCATGAAGGATTCTACTTAGTTAGCCTTTTCTATTCCATATTATCTTTTTTTATTTACCTATTATAAAATTGGCTTTGTAAATCTGAACGCATTCGCCAAAATTATAAATATTTCTAATTTCTGGCTTTTGTTTTAGAGACAACAGTACAGGTCCGATGAAAACCCGCATGCTGTTCGGCGGTTTAACTTCCAACGTCGGTTTTCCATCAATGTTTGGGCAGGAGTTTATGGAGATCGATTAATTAGACCATACATTCTACCGGAAAATTTGAACGATACTTGGATTTTTTGAGAAATGTTTTATTTGATAATTTATAATAATAATAATAATAATAATAATAATAATAATTCTCACCCTCACAATACTCCAAACTAGGAGTACCCCAGAAGCAACCACATGCTTGTGCTTGTGCCACTACAAGTACTGCATGACATGTGGTTTATGCATGATGGTGCACCAGCACATTTTGCGAGACCTGTTCGTGCACTTTTAGGCGACCCCAACCGTTGGATCGGACTAGTAGGGCCCATTGGATGGCCGCCTCGATCACCAGACTTGAATCCAATGGATTTTTGTATTTGGGAATACATGAAGGCGGTTGTATACGAACAAGAAATCGACAAAGAGCAGCAGTTACGTGAACAACCAAGAGGTCCCCAACACATTTAGAAAATGTGAATGTTGTGTTGTGTAGTGTAGTGTGACTTTTAATGTAAAAAAGCAAGAAAACAGATAATGGTGCAATATTCAATCCTGAAAATGTCAGTAAGGCAGGCGTTTCATAGGCATTCTACATGTTCCTTAATCGTTTTCAAAAGGAAATCGAAATTTTGTGGTCAATCCTCGGATAAATTGATAGACGTGGCAACGCCGCGCTATTTCACTACCTGTCGCTATCATTGACATAGGCGAAATTTAAGACACGCCACGCGGGCGTCCATAGGCGGCGTTTTTTGAGGGGTTTTAAATCATTTGAAAAAAAAAATTAGGCTTAGGAAAACTACGTGAAGACATTTAAAAACCGCGCATTAGCACGCTGCTGCTCTGGCAAGGAATCAACAACAACTACTACTACTGGCCAGCAATGTATGTTCAGTAAACTATAGGACAACATAGATAATACCATGTGTCATACAATGAAAAAAGAACGCGTATGTGTGTTATATGTTATGTTGCTTTTGTATAAATTATTGTGTGCTATACTATAGCAAATACGATAGACAAAAACCGTATACCGTATTTACAGTTTTTTCCATTGTTTCAATGATGTATAAATGATGATTTTTAAAAGATGTTACCTACCTCGTACAGAACGTTACGTTTTTTTCCATTGCATAATATTGAGAACTAGTTTGTTATTAAAAGAACTTTTATAAGGTATACGTTATTTTTCCATAGCATTTATGCCCAGAATGGTATTTGTTACTGTTTTTTACCACTGTAAATAACATAAATTTGTTTCGCACATACGTAATCATAACAAATATTGAGAAAATATAAAGGCAACCCAGGAAACTATTAATACCGTTAGAAAGAGCGTACATTTTTACGAGGGAGAGTCCAAAAATAAAAAAAAATGCGAAATTTGCAGATACGGCTTTTTGCCAGTGTAGGGCAGTTATTTTTATAAAAATTCTGACTACGCTACTAAATTGGGCTTCCCTTAAATCGGGTTTGGAGATTTTTTTTTAATATGGAACAATAAAAATCCTAGAAATCAATGAAAATCTCGATTTAACTACCTATTACCTATTTTACTTGCTTACTCACTTAAATCAAGTTGCATGTGGATTAAAAACAATCAATACTGTAATTTAATTTATTACAAATAATGGTAATGTCAAAATGTACCTAAATACAAAAACCCTAATGTAAAATTTAAGAGGTATGAAAAAATTATCCAAATAAATGATGGATTAGCAGAAAAAAATCATGTTTTACTTTAGTTTTTTGTAATTATGTACCTACGAGTATATCTATTTGTATTAAAGCAACTTACAGTTGCAATTGTTTTCAATCCCCATGCAACTTGATTTAATCGAGTAGGCAGGTAAAACAGGTAGTTAAATGGTGATTTTCTTTGCTTTCAAGAATTTTTATTGTTTTAAGGGATGCCCAATTCAGTCGCCTAGTCAGAAATTTTTATACAAATATGCCTATAATATGATTTGTCCAATTTTGTCTCAAAAAATATTTAGAAGTAGGCCTTGTCTTTTTAAAATAAAATGTACCGTTTTGCCCTAAAGTACAGTTTTTGATGACCTATCGTTAAAAGAAAACTCAATCAAAATAGAACTAGTTGTCCATGCCTGCACCTTAATTTCTTAAACCGCTAACTTTGAATATGATCTGACTCAGGCGCCTTCCAGTTGTGGATCTGCTTGGTAATATTTACTGGATATCTCGTTGCTCGTAAATGGCCCGTGTTGCAGCTGGCTATATAGTTCTGGCCTATCTCGCGCTCTTCATTTATACAACAGGCGTTGGCATTGCGTGGTGCTTGAGTCCCACTGATAATATATTTGGGTCATTAGGTGCCCTCTGCCTGCACCCTCCTATTGACAAACTCACTTCTAACTCCTATAATATCCTACATATTTAAGGAAACTCCAGATTTTCCGGTGCAGTCTTATCACTCTTATCTCCTGGCTCTGGTCTTGCACCATTTGTCTCTTGGCTTGATCGGACCTTGGCCGCCCTTTAGGGTAATAACTGCCATTGCGGTACTATCCATTAACATGTGGTATCGCTGAAACATAATTAGATAAAATTCCTACGTTCATCATATCGATCAAGATTGCAAGTTTCTTGGTAGCGGTGGTCTGCTTAGCGTGTCTGTGCCTTCGTATTAGAATATTGCCTTAATCATCTGTGCGTATAGGCTTTCAACGTTATATTCTTCGTTATCCGATTCTTGATTCTCAGGTGGTTACACCGCATATTTCACTTCCTGTTGTTGTAGTCTCCTGAATTTATCTGTAGTCGTTATCTATATCTATATGGGTTTGTTTCAACAAAAAAGTTGAACATTTTAATTTTAAAGAAGCACAATATAATTATTACATGACGAAAATGTAGATAGGTATATCTCTCTGAACAGCAAAAACACAACTAGCACCATCCACCACTAAACGACCAAAATTATGTTTTCAACGTTAGCATCATGTAAATCGCTTTACTTTAACCTAAGCAGACTCCCATGGAGCCTTGCCGATTCATTGCGGGACATCCCGTGTAGTCAAAAATAACACCGGAGAATCTACCAGGCTGTTCGCTTGAACACAGATAAAAAATACGAAGTTTCTAGATTTCTATAAAACCTACGTAGGCACGAGTAGCAGCTATTGGCATTGGGAGAAACTAAAATAAATCCTAAAATAAGGACCCTCCGACAAAGGCTTCATGGCAGCGTCCGAAATTCTGAATAGATTTAAAAACAAAACAAAATACTCGCAATATTTACTAAAATAAACCTAAACTTGGAATAGGCAACATTAAAGTTGCTAAAGAGTTGTTCTAAAATTGTGCAAAGTACAGATTGCAACTGATATAATCATAAAATAATAATAATTCCACAAGGAGTATCCCGTATTAATTGCCTTAATTATCCCAAGAGGATCCCTAGAAGAAGTCAGTTAAAATGTTAGTGGTTGATCAGAATAAAATACCTAGTAGCTAAGACATTTCACAATAAATTATCAAATATCTGAAGAACAATAACCCAGATGCTAGTTTTCTATTACCAACTTTCCTGGTGGTTTAGATGTTCACCAATTCTTATACCGTCCAAATTATTAGCCAAAGACAGTGATGAGTGAAATATAGAGAACTTGGATTGGCTTTAGTTGTAGTGAAACACTATGCAAAAAGGGTATTTATTTATAAGGAAAATATTTAGTAATCATTAAAACAATCACTAAAAATTGGTCAACTATTATTTTGAATATACTCTGCGGCGCCCAATTTCAATATAAGCCAAAAATATTGTATTATGAAGTCTCATTATAATCATTGTATATATGCAAGCATGTATGATACTTCCCCCGCATTTACTAAATTTAATAGAATATTCTAAATTAGATTTTTATCAGCTTTCTGAAATATATTTCCCACCACCTAAAGGCGTCGACAAGGGGTCGACAAGGGGCTTCTTATCGCTTATAAAACTCCAGTAAAACTCTTATCCAGCCCCTGATAAGTTCCATTAGCTTGTTAGCGCGGTATTCCAACTTAAGCCTTTCCCGACCTCTGAACCCTCTTTATAAACTTTGACAAGTCTGTGATTTTAAGGTGGGCCCATATTAAATCCAAAGTTTATGCCTTACTAACATTTCTTGACTTAAATGTACTGAATAGAATGCAATATTTAAGACATACACAAAATTTTGATCAAGTCTTGACGCTCATAAGAAAGCGGGGAACTTCATTAGTTCATGGATTGAAACATCCGTTTTTTTTTCTTAAGTTTCGAGCGAGGGGTGTGACACTCAAGAAATCTGGTGTACACTTTGCCGAAAATCCGTGAAATCTCGCAGAATCTTCAGAATCTTACAGAATCTCGAAAATCTCACAGAATCCCTAAAATCTTTGCGAAATCTCAAAAATCTCTAGAAATCTCAGAAATCTCTCTAAATCCCTAAAATCTCGAGAAATCTCTAAAATGTTTAAAATCTTGAGCAAAATTTGAATCTTTAACCTTTAAAAATTATGATCCATAATATATTTTGGCGCCATTCACAAAGAAATCATGCGAATATAAACAACCAATAGGAGTCGTTCCCCTTCCAGTACCTAACCATGTCAGTCACGCGACAGGAGCGTGGCGACAGGAGCGTGGCGACAGGAGCACTGCAGCCGCGCGGCTATAGCCGCTGCATCCGCCTGATTGTCACTACTCCCACTCCACCTCTTAACAAATAAATTGTATATACAGGTTGATTCAGTCATGATGATAAAACATTTAAGGGTAGATTGAGGAAATAGTTTAATACCACTCTGAGTACGAATCTGAAATTTTTAAAAAATCTATAAACAACTAAACAAAAATAAAATAAAAAAATCCGATGATGTAGATGGTTGTAATTAAGTAAAACACTCGTATTTTCTCGTTTTGGTTTTAATTTTCCCCTTCATAATTCACATAAAATTTCACGGTACGCAGCGACGCGACGTACGCTCAAACATAAGAAAATTGCCATCTTTGGCAGACGATTCACCAACCCAACTCTCACCAGTGTTACCAGCAAAACTGGCGCCAAATAAAACTATACAGATTACAACGCCGAAATGTATTTAAACCCCTAATCAGTGGCGTAACCAGGGGGGGCTTTGGGGGCTTTAGCCCCCCCTCCCTCAAAGATCTGTCGCGTGGTATTTATTTCTAAATAAAATTTATTTTAAAACAATAGTTTAGCCCTAAATATTACCGAAGAATTTTTTTGAAATAATTGCTTCCCCCAAGGCAAGGAAGGAAAATATAAAATCTCTATTTATTTAAACAAAAAAACATACAAACAAAAACATACGCAGTCAAAAATTAAAATAAAATAATAAATATTTATGTACCAAGGCAGTGAAGTTCAACTTGTTATGACTCATGTGGAATTAAATTAAATTAACCACAATTCATGCACACCTTGCCACTGCCTCTAATAACCGGCGCTTATGGTGCGCCACCTATTGCTTAGTAGGCGAAGTAGGTACTCATCCTCAAGTCAAGAGACTCAATCCAGAGCTCAATCCAAAACATATTTTTTTAAAACTGTGTCGAAAACAAGGCGGTATGTCTGCAGTTCTCGAAATTCTCCGGGCGGAAAAGAACCTACCGAAAAATAAGAAATCATACATGCTCGTTTTGACCAGCATTAATCTTCAATATTTTGTGATTAATCTGTAGTCAAGTAGTTTCATAAGCCGCTATAATCAATGTAGATTTTATATAATATGGAAACTAAGGACTGGGAAACTGGAAATTTAACACCGAAATTTTCTTTACTAGTTTAAGTACCTAGAAAATAACTAAGAAATTGTTGTAACTTTTTTACAACAAAAATGTCGAACAAAATCTCAAATTTTATGTTCAAACGCTGTAATTCACTATTGTTATTTATAATCTGATAATAATACGGCAATCTGTATCGCAGGTGGAGCTGCCAGGTCGCCAGTCTTCTGGGATTTTAGAGGTTCTGCCCCATTTTTTAAAAGTGGCAGAATTTTTTTTAATGATTTTCGTCTATTTTATGTTGCTACCGATAATAGAGGTACGTGGTTAAATTTTCACGTCATAACTGAATCACTCTGTAGTAGATACAGCAGACATGCATTTTTTTTTTTAATATGTGATGAGGATGGAAAAAAGTATGAAAATCCGCTTATATGCAATAAATATGAGTTATTTAAAAAATATTTTTATGAAAATTGTTTGCCACGTAACATGTTTCACTTGTTTTCAGCTTTCGCGGTTTGGTTGCCATGGCAATCAACTTTTTTTTAATGGCACTATTTTTTTTTATTTTGGAAAGAGGGATGTTTTGTCTCTGTACAAATTAAATAGGTAATTTAGAAAAATGAGTAGCGGCAAATCACACTCCAGCCGGGATTGGAACTACGCGGCAGGTCCTTTTACCAGCTAAGAGCTATACGAATTGACTTGATGTAAAGTTGAAAAAGCGGCCTGTTGCGTCAGTTGATGACCCGTGAGTTCAAATCCCGGTTGGAATGTGATATAATAATAATAATAATAATAATTCTCACCCTCACAATACTCCAAACTAGGAGTACCCCAGAAGCAACCACATGCTTGTGCGGGGGAGGGGGGCAATTACTATTATTTTGTCTTCGTTGCCATTTGCAGCTAGGGCCGACTTTTTTCCGATAGAACTAGGATAGCATTCGCTCAAGTACTACGGAAAACCCTAGAAAACCGTAGCAATCCCAGTGAGTGTAGGACAATTATATAAATCACACGGATAAAGCTATTTAGGAGCAATACCGTGAACCCACATTTGTCCAGCGCTCTTGGCCACAGCGGTGTTTTTCTTTAAAGACAATGGGCATGCACCTGCCTCGAACCAAGGTCGATCGAAGGCAGAAAAACATGCAGTATATTTTTACAGACTAATTACAAACGAATCCACAAGAAAATTTTCTCACATTTTCTTATCCAATGAAGTATACAGTGTGTTCCAATTTGATACTGGACACCTCAGAACTATATGAAGGACAAGGAAAACAAATGATCTCTATTTTTTTATTGGTAGTCCCAAGGGAGAGTATCTCATAGGCTGTGGTGAAATCTCTCGGAATCCCTGAAATCTTCTAAAATCTCATGAAATCTCAAGATTTACAGAATCCCAGTAAATTTGTTCAAAGATTTTAGGGATTCTCAGAAGAAACAATGTAATCCCGAGCTAAATCTCAAATCTGGTGTACAAAATTTCTTGGAGTGTCATACCCCTCGGTTTCGAGGAAGTTTATTTACCGTTGGTTGTTAAAATTGGTTCGGTTAAATGCAGGGACTCTTTAAAGTAAGAGGACCCAGTATTATACTTTCCAAAGTGAGGCCTATTCTTTCCTCATTCTAATGGTATCAGTCATGCCAAGTATGCCATTTTATTGGAGAATCTATGAATATAACAGGTACTTTGATTGTTAGTAAAAATTAGACTTGACTTGACTTAATAATGATTTCCATGATTTCTAAAAATTAGACTTGACAATGTTGTGTATACAAGTGCAGAATGTGGCAACTGTCAAATGAGAGAAATTTATTTTATTGTAGAAATTGATTTCCAGCAATTATTTCCACGAATTAAGTAATAATTATGGTAAGTCAGTAGTGCCGATTTTGCTTATTTAAGAATTTGTCGCTATTGCACCTTGTTACCAGGTTCCTCAAACCATTTATAATATGCATACTTGAGCTTTCTTCCCTTGTTGAATGTATCTACCCAAAGAACTTTCACAGATTTCGGGATGGACTAATAAGATTAGGTCTAGTAGTTCTAATGATGTAGTTTTTCTCAGTGTTCATTATAAAATTTTTGTTATTTTATTTCTCTCCCAAGGTACCTAACAAACTTAAAATAAACTTGTAGTCATAGATAAAAACTCTTAAAAAACTGACTGAAGCTACCTGCTTAATAATTTAATATTTTCGAAATACGATTTTTGTTTTGAACTACCTACTTATACGTGATGCCCACGTAATGGGAATTGTAGATTACTAAAGATGGTACAGGAAAAATCGGGTTGCAATTATTGGGACTACTACAGGCGGCCGCGTTACCTTTCATTGCCTTATCTGAGTATCTGGAAGTTAGAAAAGTTAAAAATTGTGAATTATGATGGGAAATATTTTGCCTCCTTTAGAATCTATGGCACTGGCATGTCACATAAAACCTGATGGCAGTTGGACACTGTCATATAAACATAACCTTGTATCGGCTCCCTTGTGGTCTCCTTGGAGTCAACAGAAAACAAACTTCCCCTCAAGGCTTCACTTTTCCTATGTGATAGACTGTGACATGCTGGGCCCCCTTATTTTAAAAAGTCCCTGAGTTATTCCTTAAAAATATTTGTCTATTTAAGGCACTTAGCAATCAACAAGTAAAAAATTATTTAAATTATTGGACCTTTATCGACAAAGCCGCCATCTCAGATGATAATTTTGTTCTCACTGACTTGTAGGCATGTATGTAACTTTGTAAACCAATCTAGCAAATCGATTTTCACCCATTGTCGCATCGATCTGAAATTTTTCTGACTTATTCAGTTCCAGCTCAGAGAAATAACCAAGGATAGAGGGAGCAACAGCGTCAAAATGCACACGTTTGAAGTCAACCAACATATTATGCAAATTTACCGAAGTAAACAAACATAAGGGCCGTGTGTACAACGTTCACCTGAGCTAGGTTATATCCTGAGAAATATCAATTTAGCCAGACACCACACACTTTTTGCATCCAATTGTATACAAGATCAGTCACTATATCCTAAATACTAATAAATAGCCTATAAATTAACAGAAAAACAATTGAAAACACCAAAAATGCACATGTAAACAATCGGAAAACTTGACTTGCTAATAATTAGCTACTATAATTACAGCGCAATTTAGTTTTAGTGTATAATTGTTACATACAAGAAATTAATGACATTAGTAGAGATACTAAGAGAGCACCAGACCAAACTTGTCGAAACCTGTCTGGTCTGGTACTCTCCTAGGTTTTGCCCGTCTCCCCACTCCTATTGAAACAGCTATATAGGAGAGGTTCAACTAAGATCTCGACAGACACGCAGATCATTTACAACATGTCGTTATTAAATAATTTAAACAATTTGCTGGAGAAAAATCTGGTGAATGTTCGAGGTTTGGAAGTAAATAAAAAATTTGAGATCCAGTGTTTTAAGAGAATAAATACCAAGTTTGGTGAAAAGGTAGTGGTGGAATTTGCCGACTTCAAGACCATCCTGCCTCAGCGTTTTACGGAGCAACGAATTGAATGGTGACGACAAAAGGTATTTTTTAACAAGCTTGGGGCCCGTCGGCAAGACTACAAATATTATATTTTCTGAAGCATGAGCGAGAGACTGCGGCGATATATGGAGGCACTCGAAGAGCTGAGATGCTTGATTACTATGTATGAACTAACTAAAAAGTTTAGAAATGTAAAATTGTGAAAATAAAAAATATTATTTGTTTGTGTGTTTTTTATTTCGCTATATAAGAGGGTGTGATTGAATAAACTTGTGTCAATCCAATACTGGTTGTTAGGCAATTTTGATTCAATTATTATGTCCGGACACAAATATTCTGACATTTTAAACAGCAAAACATAAAAAAATTTCCAGCGAATTTTCCAAGGACAGTGAGAAAATATTCTACATAATATCCAATTGGGCAATTGCTCAATTGTCTTTACCGTCGGTCCTCCAAATTTCTCGAATATGCGTTTTTCCAAAATATTGTCTGTGTTTTTTACTTCGGATTTGAGGGGTATATCGATTGGTCTGGTGCTGCGGGGTGAGAGGTTCGATCAATAGAGAAGTAAAAAATTCGAGAGTTTTAAGAGGATAAATATTAACACGTTGACTGCCATGTGTATATATATTATGCACAGATTGGTCTGGTGCTGCGGGTCGATCAACAGAGAAGTAAAAAATTCGAGAGTTTTATGAGGATAAATATGAACACGTTGACTGCCATGTGTATATAATATTATGCACAGATTCGTCTGCTGCTGCGGTTCGATTAACAGAGAAGTAAACAATTCGAGAGATTTAAGAGGATAAATATTAGCACGTTGACTGCCATGTGTATATATATTATGCACAGATTGGACTGGTGCTGCGATTCGATCAACAGAGAAGTAAACAATTCGAGAGTTTTAAGAGGATAAATATTAACACGTTGACTGCCATGTGTATATATATGATGCACAGATTGGTCTGCTGCTGCGGTTCGATCAACAGAGAAGTAAAAAATTCGAGAGTTTTAAGAGGATAACTATTAACACGCCTTGTGTATATTATGCACGGGTCTGGTTCTGCGTTCGATCAGGTAAAAAATTCGAGAGTCTTAAGAGGATAGTGGTTGTCGAATTTGCATGAAAAAAATTTGTGTGAAAATTATTTATTTTTTACTACTCGATAATGGCTTTCAGGCTGCGGCCATGGAGGCATTGTCTGAGAAGCATGATTATGAGCGAAATAGAAAGTTTAAATTATGAAAATATTTGTTAATAATAGTTAAAATAGTCCTCAAGTTGTGTGAATTTCAGATGAGAGAACTTGTCAGGAAAAAATCAATACTACGGCAGAGCGCCCATAATCGGCCGCCGTAGGGCTCCGCATCATAAACCTTCAAAAGGGGATATTTACCGCAAAGGATTGCTTCAAGAAATTTGTCTGAAGTTGTAAACGTGGGAATATGTCGCGTATTTAGTTTTTCTACATAGATGATTTTAATTTGGTCTGTAGTACCATGATTGTTTAAATCTAAAAAATAACTTATTATTTGTTACATGAGTAGTACCATGATGGTTTAAATCTAAAAAATAACTTGTTTATTATTTATGAGTAGCACCGTGATTAAATCTGAAAAATAACTTTATATAGCTAACGCCCTCTGGGTGCCAGCGTCTGCTTTACTGGTCGAGAAATTTTAACCGTTACTAATGGCGGGGTGGATTTCTATTGAAACAGCTTGGAGACTATTCGAGCGCCGGTATTTTGTATTCTTTTTTCTTCCTCGGTCCGCCAGATGGGTCTATTGTGCAACTTCCCGACACGTGCTTGTTTCAAATAGATAAGTTCTTGTTCTGGACCTCTCAACGGTCGAGCTGGGGTTCAAAAGGTACAGCACTATTAGATATTAGTCAGTTATCAAGGAACCCCGAGCAGCTCCCCGCCCCCTCTTCGACACAATTCCGTCCAATCTGTACAGTTCCGGAAGGAATGGTCTGTCGGTTGGGGAACCGCCACCCTTTTTTGGGTGGCGGTGGTGGTTAATAAAAGCTCGAACTCCCCGCGCGAGGCTCGGCAATAATGTATCTACTAGATCCAGCTCTATGTTAAAAATGTTCGATCTAATGAAGTAAACATTTTTGCAGTCCTATTGGACTCTAAGTATATCCTGATTCGAAATATAACAGTCACATTCAAACAGGATTATGCAATAACTTTTTTCAATATCCAGGTATATCATCCGGTATATTGTCCGGCTGCGGCACGTGTCAAGCAAAGGATATTATCTAGACCCATAGACCTTACTCTCCCTTCAAGATTTATGACTTGGCAATTATAGCTTCTTCGATAAATATTCTTGGCGATAAAAACCTTAACACGTTGAGTGTCGAACTTGCCCAACGCGTATTGTGCATATTCAGGCAGCGCTTTATGTGAGGTTGCGTAATGTGCATATGTACCGTGCAGGAATCTGTTGGTGCGGCGTGGGATTAACACCATCTTAGTTGGTGATATCTTACTATTTTGATTTTTGTTAGATATTAGCTGTGGTAATATAAATAACTAAATACAGGGAAATAAATGAACTGCGGTGGTGGATGTTCGATCTTATTATTTTGTCAGTTTAGAAATCCTACTCTCCATTCAATAATAAAAACTTGGTGATTTTCAAACAAATTATAAAAGGAGCGTGCACGCTTGGATTCCCTGACTTAGAATAAAATTTAAAAGATTTGTTATACAATTTCGAATCTGACGCTGAACTTAATCTACTTGAAGTATTTTTTCAAAATATGAAGATAGTCAAATTCTAAACACATTTGCAAGTGATCTTGAATACACAATGTATTATTTCAAATGTTCGATCTAATATAATAAATTAAAAATTTTGACAGTTTACCCAATAGGACTCCAAATATGTCCACCTCCCAACTCGATAATCCAGCTATAAAAGTCGCATTCAGGATTATGCTTTTTCAATATCCAGGTATATCATCGCGGCACGTGCCGCACAGGGTATTAGACCCATAGACCTGTAATTATTATTCTCACTTCAAGATTTATGACTTAGCAATTATAGCTTCTTCGGTACAATAAGGCGCCGAGGTTGTAATACATATTCTTGGCGATATAAAGTCCAAAAACCTTAATAACGTATTCGAAGTTCTCAGATTGTAGCACCGTGTATGTTCTAAACATTGAAGTATGTTTAAAGAACATTAATAGGAAACTTAGCATAATAAAATACAGTAAAATTTTTAATTATTTATTAATGAAAAATATTCTTATTCTAATTTTGTCTCATATACAAGAGGATTGAGGCAAACTTTAATTTTAGAATCTATGCAATTTGAGTTCGATGTTGTCGATATTTATAGTCGAATTTAAATAATTACAACCTATTAAGTTTCACACATCACAAGTTTTACACAATTTGTAAGCAAAACCTTGTATGAATGTATGCAAAACCTTGAAAGTCGCAAAAATTGGACGCAACTCGCAAGCAACGCAAGATGTATGCAAATCCTTGAAAGACGCAAAAATTGGACTCGCAAGCTGTAGTACGCAATTAAAAGACATTTGACCTACCTTGAAAGCTAATGGACATTTTTTCGACTTTTAAGTGTTAACTACTATAGTTACTTTTCGAAAGAGAGAGTACCTGCGAGCTGTTTCAACAAACTGAGCGGTATAATACATGTAAAAAATTATAAGTTACGTTTATTTAAGCTTAGGAATCATTCATAATATAGCAATTTTCCGATTATGAATTCATACTTGCAAAAACATCTTAGTTTGAGGGAAGAGTCGCGTATAAACATAATAAGTACCACATACCCACCGAATATTTCACCAAAATTGTCATATTTTCTCACCTGTTGTGTGGAGAAATAAACAAAACATCATAGCCTCAAGGGAGCCGAAGACCCTGTGTAATTTCTGAAACCAAGTATCCAGTTGTGCCATCAAAGTTTTCCTCTTAAAATAAGCTACGGTTTTGCTAAATTTGTTTTTTATATTGTGCCGATTTGCAGCATCACTTAGCTGTCTACTGACACATCTTTAGGTTTTAGGATGCAAAATCGCGGTACTAAAAAATCATCCTGTATATAAAAGTTGATCGGTTAAAGTTACAAAAACAGATTCTAAAAAGAATAATATGAATCCAGATCCTGACGTTTCACTATGCATTAGTTATCACATTTACCACGAATTGCTCTTTCCCGTATACAGATTTCTGTTAATAGTTCCCAAATTATACTTATGTTTTTCTCTAGAAAGATCTATTGTCTATGCATTTTATCTCAGAATCAAGAACCACATTCAGATAGAAGATGGCATTCATTAACAGATAGTACAGACTATTGTTATTCAGTTCGGATAGCCCAGTGTATAAATCCAATATACTTTTTTAAGTACAGGACCAACCGTCGGAGCGGCCTCCCGCGGTGCTCGGGTTTAAACAAAAATTTAAACGAGTTTCTATAGTCTACTTGTCTTGGAAATTTGTAAATAATCTTTTTTCATCCTAGGCGTTTGTAAGGCAAAATACTAACCATACAGTATGCGCAGGTAAAATGTGAGACCTGTCATATCTAGAATCTATGTTTTATGGTAGAATTATGGTGTATTTAACTTATTCGTTTCCCAAAGCACCACATGTTTCATACAAGCTGGCGGTACAACTTTTTGAAGCAGGTGAAAGCGACGTTAATCTAGAACGATCCAGTTGCTATTGTATTATTTTTTGGACAAAATTTATGACGGCTTTACACTATCAGGTGAAGGGTACCCCTTCAGACGTATTGCCCACCATAAAGCATGTCACAAAAGTATATTGTCCGTTTTAGAAAGTCCAAACATCCCAAAGCGAGCTGTTTAAATATTAAATCATTTAGAATATACAGGCAATTTGTAGATATACATGTATCCTTTTTCCCTTAACTCGAGGTGCTTAGGTATAAACCTCAATAACTCTATGCAAAAAACATGTATATTTGCTACATATGCAGCATTTCGTACTCTAACTCGAGGTAATTATAAGACATATTTTTATTAAGATAGAAATGAACCCTAAAGAAAAATTTAGAACAAAATTCCTAAAATATAAACTAACCTCAGATGCTTTTAACTGAAAAAATCTTTGCTGTGTAAGACCAGAAGTTGTAACAAACAACATACTTATAAAAAATACTCTCAATTCATACAAAACCATCTATTTTTTAACATGTTGACTGTCATGTGCATATATGCACAGACAACTTGCACGCCATTTGTATATTCACAGCGCTTTATGCCAGGCCGCGTAATGTGCATACATACCGTGCATTTCTTATGGGGAATCTGTTGACATGTGATTAACACCATCTTAGTTGGTCTCGTGATATCTTACCATTTACGTTTTTTGTTACAAATTTTCAACTTTTAATTTCCGTCCATAGGATATTTTTGTAAATAACTAAATACTGGAAAATAAATGTACTACAATATTCCCCTTTCAAGTTATATTTTCTGTCGACAAGTTTTAGGCAAAAGTAAAAAATGTTGGCAACAAAAGATGGTTTTTCTGGTAACAAAAAATGTTTTTCTACATAGATTGACACAGAAATATACCTACTGTATACAAACAAAAAGATTATTTTAATTTTGACTTGTGAACAGTAAAAAAACATTCCACACAAATCGCTGGACTTCCCGGACAAGCTGGACATACGTAGAGAACTTGGTTACTGTGAGCTATAGCGTATTTTCTGTCATGGTCTTTTGCGTGCTTTTTATAACAAAACTTACATCGGTGTCTATTTTCTGATCTGATGTCTGCATTTTATGATCTGTATTGTTTTCTTCTGGGATCGGTTGTTTATAACTCTCCAATAATAGCATTCAAAGTTTTTCTCTAAAAGTTGTAATCTGCATAGATGAATTATTAACAACTTTGTACAAATGCCAAGCATTTACCATCGATATTTCTGTCAATACCTCTACGGCTATCTTACGAAACCATTTTACCGACCTATGCAATGAAGTAGAATATGAAGACATTTGGTCAGCCACATCTATGTATGGTTTTGCAGAATTATAAACACAAATAGCTGTTGCCTTCATTGGGATACCTTCTCTGGCAGGAACTTCTGTTAATTCATCACCATTATTAGCTACTGGCATGCCATCTGTTTTCTCAAATCCACAATAAACTTTTAGATGATATGAGTAACCACCTTTTATGCCCAATTTAAAAACTTTAAAGTTAAACTTGTGCCTCTTTCCTTTCACATATTGTTTGAAAGATATTCGACCACGGAACGGTACCATGCTTTCATCAATACAAACATTTTTTGCAGGAACCATACAAACTTTAATGTTTTTATTTATAACGTCGATGAGTGGTTGTATTTTATGAAGTCTGTCTGCAGGAGGACATTCTTCAGGACATTGCAATAGTATTTCAAAACGATTTCTTGGTATCAGTTTCGAAATTTGATTTGCATAAAGAGAAGATCGACTCCAGTAATCTTTCAAAGTAGGTTTTCGGTCCAGTCCCATCCAAATAATTATTCCCAGAAACATTTTCATTTCAGCTGCATTCGTAGGTATCCAGTTATTGAGTCTTGATTTTCTTCCTATACTGTTATGAACAATTTTCTCGACAATCTTCTGCTCGGCATAGATATTAGTTTGCTGCGCCATTAACTCAAAAACTTCTTCAGTCGCAATTTTTAAGAAACAATCCAATTCGTTAAGACCTCTAAGTTCCTTTTTAAGATCTACAGGTATATCGACAGGTACATCAAATGCAAAATCTTTAAATTTTCTTTCAATGGGTCCCCAGCTGGCTACGTTCGGTATATCATCAATATCCTCGCTATCGGAGAGAGAACTTGAATCTGAGCTACTGCTACTTACTGTATTTGAAGTTAAAGGAACGGATGGTCTAATATCAATTTTCTGTTTCTTTCTTGGTACTTGTTGCCCTGACTCTGAACCACTACTTTCACTTTCTTGCACATATTCCTGATCGCCATCAGAGTCAGCGGCAAACGGCTCTTCATCACTCATGTCACAGTCCTTCAAACATTCTTCCATTAGTGCTTCTAACCTTCTTATTTTCTTTTCTTGACTTGCGAGCGACATGATCACTACTAATAAGTTATTAGTAACTAATAACTGCCGATAGAAACAACAATAAGACGATTTTACTGACAACAATACGACGATTTTACTGTCACGTGTAAACGTCAAACACACGTCTAAACAGCGCACGCGATCAGCGCCCTCTGACTTGGCGCAACCCAGGGACTCTTTAAAATAAGGGGACCCAGCATTTCACAGTTTATCACATAGGAAAAGTGAAGCCTTGAGGGGAAGTTTGTTTTCTGTATACTCCAAGGAGACCACATAAGTGGGCTGGTTATGTTATATGTCAGTGTTCAACTGCCATCAGGCTTTATGTAATAGATAGTGCCATAGATTCTAAAGGAGACAAAAAATTTCCCATCATAATTCACAATTTTTAAGTTTTCTAACTTTCAGACATTCAGATTTGACAAAATTAAAGAATTTCAGCTATACAATAAATTTGTTTCATTTGACAGTTGCCATATTCTGTAATTGTAGACACAACATTGTCAAGTCTAATTTTTAGAAATCATGGAAACCATTATTAATTTTTACTAACAATCAAAGTACCTGTTATATTCAGAGATTCTCCAATAAACTGGCATACTTGATACCATTAGAATGTTGAAAGAATAGGCCTCACTTTGGAAAGTATAATGCTGGATCCCCTTATTTTAAAGAGTCCCTGGCGCAACCGGTTACTCGCTTCTTCACCAATGATTCAATATGTTTGATATTAACAAGTTTTATGCTGTTATAACTTGTATATGATTTAAATATCTTAATTAGTAACAATTTAAGTCCACATATTTCCTAAAACTTCTAGTAGCATTATAAAACTTTAAAAAGATATAGAAAGAGCGATTATTTGAAGATCTATCAAAACTGATTCACTGTATAAGTATGAAAAATCAATCGGATGCAATTGAGCACACGATGAAGTTACCTACCTAGTACTTAGGTCAACCTTCCTGCAGTTCGGAGAACCTCCTGCATTTGATATCTGATGTTCTGAGTCCTGTTAAGACATGATGGCAAATGTCCTGAATTTTACCCAAACAAAAAATATAACATTGAAATCACAATCTGCAAAGCATCAGCGACCCTCGCTTATTGTTGATCTACATAGTACCTAATTAATAGATATTTTGTATGAATCAGGTGCAGAAATTGTAGAAAAGTTAGTAGCACTGTGTTTTTTTTTATTATTATTTATACCTAACAAGCACATGTCAAATCAGGTCAAAAATAGATTAAAAAAAGTAGTTTTGTATGACTTGAGATACTGTATTTTTTATAAATAAGTATATTGTTTTTGTTTAATACACCTTCTGGTCTTACGCAGTTAAAAATATCTGATAGTTTATATTTTAGGAATGAACAAAATGTTATATTTGTTCTAAATTTTTCATTAGGGTTCTTCAAGTTTGCAACCCTACTAGCCAGCGGATCCTTCACAAATATCTCAGTTTAGATTTGAATGTTTGTAAAAATGTTTTTTTATTGTATATTTTTTTGAGATAGATGTATACAGAAACTTGATACTGCTTTCTTCTTTTTAAACATTTTTGAAAATTTATTTTTGCCAGGTATTTAATGTGTGAAATTAAAACAAGAGAAATATATTTATGTTTTATATAAAAAAATATATATATATACAATAAACACTAATTTCTAAATATATACACACATCTAATTGGATAAAATAATGAAACTTATTTATAAATATACGTATAACTAAATATATTTAGGGGAGATTTTTTTTTCATGCGTTCAGTTTTTCAACTTCATTCATACATGATGATGCACGGTATGTATGCACATTACGCGGCCTGACATAAAGCGATGTGAATATACAAATGGCGTGCAAGTTGTCTGTGCATATATGCACAAGACAGTCAACATGTTAAAAAATAGATGGTTTTGTATGAATTGAGAGTATTTTTTATAAGTATGTTGTTTGTTACAACTTCTGGTCTTACACAGCAAAGATTTTTTCAGTTAAAAGCATCTGAGGTTAGTTTATATTTTAGGAATTTTGTTCTAAATTTTTCTTTAGGGTTCATTTCTATCTTAATAAAAATATGTCTTATAATTACCTCGAGTTAGAGTACGAAATGCTGCATATGTAGCAAATATACATGTTTTTTGCATAGAGTTATTGAGGTTTATACCTAAGCACCTCGAGTTAAGGGAAAAAGGATACATGTATATCTACAAATTGCCTGTATATTCTAAATGATTTAATATTTAAACAGCTCGCTTTGGGATGTTTGGACTTTCTAAAACGGACAATATACTTTTGTGACATGCTTTATGGTGGGCAATACGTCTGAAGGGGTACCCTTCACCTGATAGTGTAAAGCCGTCATAAATTTTGTCCAAAAAATAATACAATAGCAACTGGATCGTTCTAGATTAACGTCGCTTTCACCTGCTTCAAAAAGTTGTACCGCCAGCTTGTACGAAACATGTGGTGCTTTGGGAAACGAATAAGTTAAATACACCATAATTCTACCATAAAACATAGATTCTAGGTATGACAGGTCTCACATTTTACCTGCGCATACTGTATGGTTAGTATTTTGCCTTACAAACGCCTAGGATGAAAAAAGATTATCTACAAATTTCCAAGACAAGTAGACTATAGAAACTCGTTTAAATTTTTGTTTAAACCCGAGCACCGCGGGAGGCCGCTCCGACGGTTGGTCCTGTACTTAAAAAAGTATATTGGATTTATACACTGGGCTCGTCGAATGGCACACAAGTAGAAACTATCCGAACTGAATAACAATAGTCTGTACTATCTGTTAATGAATGCCATCTTCTATCTGAATGTGGTTCTTGATTCTGAGATAAAATGCATAGACAATAGATCTTTCTAGAGAAAAACATAAGTATAATTTGGGAACTATTAACAGAAATCTGTATACGGGAAAGAGCAATTCGTGGTAAATGTGATAACTAATGCATAGTGAAACGTCAGGATCTGGATTCATATTATTCTTTTTAGAATCTGTTTTTGTAACTTTAACCGATCAACTTTTATATACAGGATGATTTTTTAGTACCGCGATTTTGCATCCTAAAACCCAAAGATGTGTCAGTAGACAGCTAAGTGATGATGCAAATCGGCACAATATAAAAAACAAATTTAGCAAAACCGTAGCTTATTTTAAGAGGAAAACTTTGATGGCACAACTGGATACTTGGTTTCAGAAATTACACAGGGTCTTCGGCTCCCTTGAGGCTATGATGTTTTGTTTATTTCTCCACACAACAGGTGAGAAAATATGACAATTTTGGTGAAATATTTGGTGGGTATGTGGTACTTATTATGTTTATACGCGACTCTTCCCTCAAACTAAGATGTTTTTGCAAGTATGAATTCATAATCGGAAAATTGCTATATTATGAATGATTCCTAAGCTTAAATAAACGTAACTTATAATTTTTTACATGTATTATACCGCTCAGTTTGTTGAAACAGCTCGCAGGTACTCTCTCTTTCGAAAAGTAACTATAGTAGTTAACACTTAAAAGTCGAAAAAATGTCCATTAGCTTTCAAGGTAGGTCAAATGTCTTTTAATTGCGTACTACAGCTTGCGAGTCCAATTTTTGCGTCTTTCAAGGATTTGCATACATCTTGCGTTGCTTGCGAGTTGCGTCCAATTTTTGCGACTTTCAAGGTTTTGCATACATTCATACAAGGTTTTGCTTACAAATTGTGTAAAACTTGTGATGTGTGAAACTTAATAGGTTGTAATTATTTAAATTCGACTATAAATATCGACAACATCGAACTCAAATTGCATAGATTCTAAAATTAAAGTTTGCCTCAATCCTCTTGTATATGAGACAAAATTAGAATAAGAATATTTTTCATTAATAAATAATTAAAAATTTTACTGTATTTTATTATGCTAAGTTTCCTATTAATGTTCTTTAAACATACTTCAATGTTTAGAACATACACGGTGCTACAATCTGAGAACTTCGAATACGTTATTAAGGTTTTTGGACTTTATATCGCCAAGAATATTTGTTACAACCTCGGCGCCTTATTGTACCGAAGAAGCTATAATTGCTAAGTCATAAATCTTGAAGTGAGAATAATAATTACAGGTCTATGGGTCTAATACCCTCTGCGGCACGTGCCGCGATGATATACCTGGATATTGAAAAAGCATAATCCTGAATGCTACTTTTATAGCTGGATTATCGAGTTGGGAGGTGGACATACTTGGAGTCCTATTGGGTAAACTGTCAAAATTTTTAATTTATTATATTAGATCGAACATTTGAAATAATACATTGTGTATTCAAACATGTGATGATCACTTGCAAATGTGTTTAGAATTTGACTATCTTCATATTTTAAAAAAATACTTCAAGTAGATTAAGTTCAGCGTCAGATTCGAAATTGTATAACAAATTTTTTAAATTTTATTCTAAGTCAGGGAATCTAAGCGTGCACGCTCCTTTTATAATTTGTTTGAAAATCACCAAGTTTTTATTATTGAATGGAGAGTAGGATTTCTAAACTGACAAAATAATAAGATCGAACATCCACCACCGCAGTTCATTTATTTCCCTGTATTTAGTTATTTATATTACCACAGCTAATATCTAACAAAAATCAAAATAGTAAGATATCACCAACTAAGATGGTGTTAATCCCACGCCGCACCAACAGATTCCTGCACATTACGCAACCTCACATAAAGCGCTGCCTGAATATGCACAATACGCGTTGGGCAAGTTCGACACTCAACGTGTTAAGGTTTTTATCGCCAAGAATATTTATTACGTACCTTATTGTACCGAAGAAGCTATAATTGCCAAGTCATAAATCTTGAAGGGAGAGTAAGGTCTATGGGTCTAGATAATATCCTTTGCTTGGCACGTGCCGCAGCCGGACAATATACCGGATGATATACCTGGATATTGAAAAAAGTTATTGCATAATCCTGTTTGAATGTGACTGTTATATTTCGAATCAGGATATACTTAGAGTCCAATAGGACTGCAAAAATGTTTACTTCATTAGATCGAACATTTTTAACATAGAGCTGGATCTAGCAGATACATTATTGCCGAGCCTCGCGCGGGGGTTCGAGCTTTTATTAACCACCACCGCCACCCAAAAAAGGGTGGCGGTTCCCCAACCGACAGACCATTCCTTCCGGAACTGTACAGATCGGACGGAATTGTGTCGAAGAGGGGGCGGGGAGCTGATTGGGGTTCCTTGATAACTGACTAATATCTAATAGTGCTGTACCTTTTGAACCCCAGCTCGACCGTTGAGAGCTCCAGGACAAGAACTTATCTATTTCAAACAAGCTCGTGTCGGGAAGTTGCACAATAGACCCATCTGGCGGACCGAGGAAGAAAAAAGAATACAAAATACCGGCGCTCGAATAGTCTCCAAGCTGTTTCAATAGAAATCCACCCCGCCATTAGTAACGGTTAAAATTTCTCGACCAGTAAAGCAGACGCTGGCACCCAGAGGGCGTTAGCTATATAAAGTTATTTTTCGGATTTAATCACGGTGCTACTCATAAATAATAAACAAGTTATTTTTTAGATTTAAACCATCATGGTACTACTCATGTAACAAATAATAAGTTATTTTTTAGATTTAAACAACCATGGTACTACAGACCAAATTAAAATCATCTATGTAGAAAAACTAAATACGCGACATATTCCCACGTTTAAAACTTCAGACAAAATTCTTGAAGCAATCCTTTGCGGTAAATGGCCCCTTTAGAGGGTTTATGATGCGGAGCCCTACGGCGGCCGATTATGGGCGCTCTGCCGTAATATTGATTTTTTCCTGACAAGTTCTATCATCTGAAATTCACACAACTTGAGGACTATTTTAACTATTATTAACAAATATTTTCATAATTTAAACTTTTTATTTCGCTCATAATCATGCTTCTCAGACAATGCCTCCATGGCCGCAGCCTGAAAGCCATTATTGAGTGGTAAAAAACACATAATTTTCACACAAATTTTTTTCATGCAAATTCGACAACCACTATCCTCTTAAGACTCTCGAATTTTTTACCTGCTCGAACGCAGAACCAGACCCGTGCATAATATACACAAGGCGTGTTAATAGTTATCCTCTTAAAACTCTCGAATTTTTTACTTCGCTGTTGATCGAACCGCAGCACCAGACCACTCTGTGCATAATATATATACACATGACAGCCAGCGTGTTAATATTTATCCTCTTAAAACTCTCGAATTTTTTACTCCTCTGTTGATCGAACCGCAGCAGCAGACCAATCTGTGCATAATATATATACACATGACAGCCAGCGTGTTAATATTTATCCTCTTAAAACTCTCGAATTTTTTACTCCTCTGTTGATCGAACCGCAGCAATCTGTGCATCATATATATACACAAGGCGTGTTAATATTTATCCTCTTAAAACTCTCGAATTTTTTACTTCTCTGTTAATCGAACCGCAGCAGCAGACGAATCTGTGCATAATATTATATACACATGGCAGTCAACGTGTTCATATTTATCCTCATAAAACTCTCGAACTTTTTACTTCTCTGTTGATGGACTCGCAGCACCAGACCAATCTGTGCATAATATATATACACATGGCAGTCAACGTGTTAATATTTATCCTCTTAAAACTCTCGAATTTTTTACTTCTCTATTGATCGAACCTCTCACCCCGCAGCACCAGACCAATCGATATACCCCTCAAATCCGAAGTAAAAAACACAGACAATATTTTGGAAAAACGCATATTCGAGAAATTTGGAGGACCGACGGTAAAGACAATTGAGCAATTGCCCAATTGGATATTATGTAGAATATTTTCTCACTGTCCTTGGAAAATTCGCTGGAAAATTTTTTATGTTTTGCTGTTTAAAATGTCAGAATATTTGTGTCCGGACATAATAATTGAAGCAAAATTGCCTAACAACCAGTATTGGATTGACACAAGTTTATTCAATCACACCCTCTTATATAGCGAAATAAAAAACACACAAACAAATAATATTTTTTATTTTCACAATTTTACATTTCTAAACTTTTTAGTTAGTTCATACATAGTAATCAAGCATCTCAGCTCTTCGAGTGCCTCCATATATCGCCGCAGTCTCTCGCTCATGCTTCAGAAAATATAATATTTGTAGTCTTGCCGACGGGCCCCAAGCTTGTTAAAAAATACCTTTTGTCGTCACCATTCAATTCGTTGCTCCGTAAAACGCTGAGGCAGGATGGTCTTGAAGTCGGCAAATTCCACCACTACCTTTTCACCAAACTTGGTATTTATTCTCTTAAAACACTGGATCTCAAATTTTTTATTTACTTCCAAATCTCGAACATTCACCAGATTTTTCTCCAGCAAATTGTTTAAATTATTTAAGAACGACATGTTCTAAATGATCTGCGTGTCTGTCGAGATCTTAGTTGAACCTCTCCTATATAGCTGTTTCAATAGGAGTGGGGAGACGGGCAAAACCTAGGAGAGTACCAGACCAGACAGGTTTCGACAAGTTTGGTCTGGTGCTCTCTTAGTATCTCTACTGACATTTGTTAATTTAGCATTATGGGAGGTGTGCCTTCATTTAATCCTATTATTAAACACTTCTATTTTTAAATGAAATTCTGTAAACAATGGAGTACGTGGCATCACTCAAAAAGATGTTGGCTCTATTTACTTTTTGTTTTTACTCCCTCTATCCTTGGTTATTTCTCTGAGAGTTTCAATACAATATTGTGCACGAGGTTTCGTGATCACGGTGAAAGGAGGGAATTGGGGGAAATATAAATTCATTGACTAGTGAAAGTCCAGGTCCAGATAAGCAGTAGCCCCTCTTCCATGTAATTTGTGCTGTCCTAATATTTAGTTGTTTTGTACTTATAGTTATACTATTGACCACTAGGGATGTTATAGGCAGCTGAGATTCGTCGCGACAGTCAGCAGGCGATCGTCGTAATCTCATGCCTCTTCCCCCCTTCTCCCTCGTCTTTTATGCCCCCTCGTCCGTTATTATTTCAAACGCTGATCATCCCGTAGCGGTCGTCCCGAATCGGCGAATCGGTAAAAGAAATGCGGAAAGACGCGGCGGCGTCCGTATACCTAAAATAAATTTGAACTTTCAATAATAAATTGCCGCATCGGGTCCCACGTATGGAATATAGGAAATTCTTGATTTATGGAAATAGTTGATTTATTTATTGATTTCCATATAAATTTATTGACATTTTGACATTTACCTATTTTTTCATTTTAGTTTTTCTGATTAATGAACATATATATTTTAAACTTTTTAAAATAAAAATCGAAAATAAATTTACTCCTTATTTTAATTTTAAAAAAATCTTAGCACATACCTATGATACAGGGTGTTTCGGGAGGAAATGTAAATATTTAAAGGACATTTCTAGAAATCCAAAATAAGCAAAATAAGCTCATATCGTTGAGTGAATCACCCAACGCTCATATGTTCAAATCCGATTTTCACTTTTTAAGTTAATCAAGTTAACGTTGATAACTAAAGGGCGGAATATACAGGGTGATTTATTCATAACTACATTAATTTTAACAGTGGGTAGGGAAAAATATCCTGAACGCGAAGTCGCAATTAAAAAAATTCCAACTTTTTTCTTAAAGCCGGAATTAATTTTTTCTAAACCGCATTTTTACCTATTTGGCCCCCTATTTGCAGCTGCCAATGACTTTCTTTCAGGGCGCATGAGGCATCAGACTACGCTTGCCGTCATGCGCGTCAGCATGGTTGCCAGATGTACGAAACTTTCATAAGTTTAAAGGAATGTTTCAGTACATAATTATTTGCATTGTACGCGAATGTTCTGCAAAATGCATGCGGAAATTATGGACACTTAGGTACCTACCTCTTGTTAACGGTTAGTTTTGGCCTAAGACACCTTAAGGGATAAATGCCAACGAGAAAAATAAATGAAACGACTGCTTACGTGACCTTATGATTTTTGGATGCTTTATTAAGTACTCAACTAGGGGGCTTACATGATTTCGTGGTCCTCGACACCACCGAGGACGATCTTTTTCTTGATAGAACAAACTTCATTCACTTTCACTTCGCGCACTAATTTTTCCGCTCACTAGTTCACTGATAATCCTTTTTACTGCACCGAGACGCTCTTAGAGATGTGTTCTGTGGGTGTTTGTCTTCCTCTGAAATAAGAACGTCAACATTAGTCAACATATCTGGGGCCTAATTGCTTAAACTTACCGTATACATTCCGCTTACGTTGTATCGAACACGAACGACACATATTTCTCAGTCCTTTCTTCCTCGTTATGTTTTGCAATAGAATCGAAATTTTTGAAACAGTTTCAGTATTTTCCAATCACTGTTTGTTGAAACTGTGTGCGTCTCGTGCTTGTGATGGCAAAAATAGCGGCGAAAGTTCCCCACGATGTACCTACGCAGCCCCCGTTTTTTTATTGTGGCTACCCTTCCTATTTTCGAGGTCCCTGAACACGAATCTGACCTTAGTTTTTTTTGCTCGGACGTAGTTTCCGAGAAAATGAATTTTCAAATTTCCTTTTCACATCTCACTTTTCACGGCGATATTTATTTGTCGTTCTAATCCGCATGAATTTTTACTGTACGCAGCTCAAACTGATCACCATACTATTTCGCACCTTTTGAAACATCCACACTTCGCGAAAACCCACGGAAAACAGGAAATGTCCAAGATTTACACATTGTTTTCACGGCGTTTGCCGTAACCTAAAACCTAATGCCCTGTACGGCTTTGACTTTGACGCATACGAAGTGACGTTTGTGTAGCAAAGTACCACCGATATTGATATTAAGAGAAGTAAACTGGAGCACTTGTTTGGCATGATAGAGCCAACATAATGTTGGTATAAATGCTCTTAAAAAGACCAAAAAACCGTAGTCTCCAAATTAAACCTGTGAAATACGCATTGCGGCGATAGTTATAAGAATAAACCTTAAGAAAGATTTAAGTAGGTATGCCGTGTTTACTTAGGCTATTTTCGCCCGACATTCAGCATGAGCGTAGTTTAAAGAAGGGTCATTTTTCTTTTTTGTATTTCGCAGATTTAATTTGGAAACTATTTACGGTCTTTTTAAGAGTATTTACCAACCTTATGTTAGATCGTAGGCCTCTATCAACACCAATTTAAATAGTGTTATTGACAAAGCTGGGTGCTGGACTGGGCGCTGGGCCTACAAAGTTCAAAATACGCACTTAAAAGCAGAAGGTACTTCTTCAAAAAAGGAAGGGTAATTCTTCATTACGTAAAGCATTGAATGCCAAATTCCCTTGTGCGGATTTTGAGAACAAGTGCTCCAGTTTACTTATCTTAATATCGGTGGTGCTTTAAATCAGGCCCCTCCCACTCACACGTCAGGCGCAGGCGTCAAACAGAAGAGCAATGGTTTGTTTGAGAATCAGCTTGAAACTGTCGGGAGCATGCGCAGTTTCAGTTTTGGAACGTCAAAATGAATCTGCGCATGTTCCTGACAGTTTCAAATTTCAAATTCTGCCGAAACAGAACAGACCTAATAGCGGATAGCGGATAGCGGATAGCGAACAGGGCCCGGGAAAACAATGCATGTTGAATATTTTCTGTTTTCCCGCAGGTTTTCGCGAAATATCGATGTTGCAAAAGGTGCAAAATAGTGTAGGGATTAGTTTGAGCAGCGTACAGTAAAAAATCACCCCGATTATAACCACAAATATCGCCGTAAAAAGTGAGATGTGGAAAGGACATTTGAACATTCATTTTCTCGGAAACTACGTCCGAACACCAAAAACTAAGGTCAGATTCGTGTACAGAGACCTCTAAAATAGGGGGGGGGGGGTAGCCACAATTTAAAAAAAAACAGGGCTGCGTACACAGTGGGGAACTTTTTCCAAAATTGCTTCTTGTATTGTTAGATCTCCTGCTTTGTGCAGTGAAAAGTGTAGTGACGTTCTCGAGGAATATGTGTCAGTTAAACGCGGAAAGTCCAAGGTGTGCTAACACTCTGATTGTCCAACCAACCAGAGGTAAATTCATAAACTCCATATTTTTTCTTATTTAAATTATGACAACTAAACGGCAACGTCGCGGCCGGCGACTTGTGCCCCACCAGAAAGCCTCATTTACGTGCATTCAGGTGCGCCTTGTTACGTGGGATTAGGGATAAATTGCCCCATTATTGAAACATGCAGGGAAAAATATTTTTTCGCGTTTTCGGCATATATATACCTCCCTGATGACGTGGTTAAAATTATTGTATTTACGAATAAATCACCCTGGATGCAAATTGCATATATATGCATTTTTTGCATATTTTATTCAATTTCGCAAAACATTGCATATTTCTGGAAAAACTATATTTTTGTGCATATTTGCATGTTTTTCCTATACTTATTTATAGATATAAGATATAACCAAGATTATGAGAGCCCAGAGACAACTCGCAGTGTGTAGTGCAAAGTCAAGAAATCCTGAAAAATGCGGATGCAGCTAACCAACTTGTTTTTATAGAAAGTAGAAATTTAGGTTTAGGCGAATAGGTTGATTTTGTTCAAGCATTTTCCGCTAAATGTAGAAAGGTTCCCGGTGATGTAGGTATTAAAGTTAGAAAAAAATTAGAAGCTCCACTGTTGAAGAATGAAGGGTTCAAATCTTTAATGGCAGTAAAGAGTATTTTTGATGGTAAATCATCCAACGAAGTTGCACCTTGGCCATACACCTTACTACACAAATGAAAATATTGTCCTATTACATCGGTAGATGTTGAGAGAAGCTTTTCTATATATAAACATATTTTTACCGACAGAAGGCAAAGATTTTTATTGGAAAACTTTGAAAAGTTAATCATAAATTCCTACTGGGTATACAATTTCAAATTAAAATGTTTTTATAATTCTGCTTTAATATAGGTATTTTACAAGGTATTTTATGTAGGTATTTGGTTTCCTTTCATTTTTCTTAAAATAAACCCTTTCTCTAAAACCAGTTTTGGTGTTTTTTTAAGGTATTTGTACATATAATATAAATGCATATTATTGCATATTTGGCCAAATAAATGCATATTATTGCATATTTTAAATAAAAATGATGCATATATATGCGCATATTTCGATTGAAATTAAATGCATATATTCCGCCCTTTATTGATAACATTTCACTTTATAAAATGCAACTTGTTGTACGACAAGTTGTAATAAAACCCATGTATATTCAACCGTCCAAACGATAATTGCATATAATATTTGTGATATTGTTCAACAAGCCGAACGACCCAGTTGGATCGTATCAAAGAGCATAATATTCGAATTATGATCTTTGATCGTATGGAAGTTTGGCTAGTTAAAATTTTGTTGAACAACCGCGTTTGATGGACGACAGATTGCATAGTGTGTGCGCGCGTCTTGTATTATTTCGACTTGTTGAGACAATTTCAAAAGCTGTACAATTATTACTATGCACGGAATCTACTTTTACACATATACAAATCCATAAAATCTGTATAGGCATCTGGGCATCAATTTAAGTGTGCCATGGAAACCCCTCAAAACAATTAAATGGTCAAAGGACCACTCAAAATGTTGTTGTGCAAAGATCCAATAAAAAATATACAGTGTGTCTTTTTCTATGTCATCTCAAAATACTGAATTTTTATGGTAAAAAGTCGAGTATATAAAAACTATCCCAGATACTATAAATGAACTAAATCTAAAAAATACAAAAGCCTGCCAGTCGGTAAGTATCCATATGAGTTAAAGTGATTGCTGTGACACAACTGGAAATGCACAGAAAATGTATCATAGACGACTTTGTTGAGGAAGGTCCAATAATTTAAATTGTTTTTATTTGCTGGTTGTAAAAAAAATATTTTTGTGTTTATTAATAGTTTTTCAATAATTCCAGAGCACTCTTGATCGATATAAGGTTTCATAAAATTCAGAAATTTGAGATGGTTTAGAGAAAAATACCCTGTATATTTTTTGTCTTTAATTTTTGCACACCAACACTGTGAGCGGTCCTGTTGAAAAAAAAAAAAACTGTTTCGAAGTAATTCCATGGCACACTTGACTCGCCTCGCCAGATGCCTTTAACATTCCCATTTTGCTCAATTTTGACACCCTGCAGAATGGAACTCCCTGTATATTTTTTGTTCTAATTTGGTTGTCAGGGTTTTGGGGTACCCTGGTTAACGGGTTGTATGATTTTAAATAAAATAATCGCTACATGGTTTCCGTGAAATTCGGGGGTATAAAAAAATTGTAACTGGGCTCTATGCATTTGCATTTAAACAACGATGGGAAGTTGAAAAGAATGGGTTTTTAAGACCTTTCAAACAAAAAAATGTTCAGGCGAATATCCCCAAAAATAAAGTTTTTTTGGATTTATAAAAATATAAAAATGTAGTCAGTTACAATATAAGCTGATATATTATGCAACATCCTTACATATTATAAAAATATGCCATAAAAGTTGAATTGTTACTTTGTAATTACCCAATGCACAGTGTAATTTGCAGCACAAGTTTTTGAAACTATCCCCACCTAAGAATATTTTTAAACCTTGGCAAGGCCAAGTTCCGACACAATTTTTCCCATTTTTTCCTTGAACAAAGATCGTAGCCTGCTCTAGATTTGCATTTTGAAAATGGTAGGAAGGTCAAAAGAAGCGGTTTTTAAAGGCCTTTCAAACAAATGGAAGTTCAGACGATTATCTTCAAAAACAAAGATTTTATGGATTTGTACTTTCACCTGTCAGCATTGTATGTTATTAGTTTAGTAGATGTGTGGGCCCAATCTTGCAACTGAATTTTAAACCAGTTCCACCCAACCGATTGGGCTCAAATTTTGCACAATTTTGGTTTTAGTGACAATACTCAACATTGTAATTGACTCAAAATGGCCGCCATTTCAAGTTGGCGAATTACCTTTTTCTTTACAACCCCGTTATGGTTGTCAAATGAAAGGGTTTGTCAAGCAGAATACGTGACATCATTCTAATTTCAATATGGAGGATGCCCCTAGATGGTAGCTCAAAACTCACAGGAAAAAAGCCCAACCAAATTTATAGTTAAAAAAAAGCGTTTTTATTGTTAACTAAAAAGTAAAAATAATCGATTTTTTAATATGAAATTATTTAATGTAAAGGCGTGGGTTTGTATGGACAAATCCTAGAAATCGTTATAATAAGTTAACACGATAAAGTCCCAAAAAGGTCCTCACACTTTTACATGAAATAATTTCGTACTAAGAAATATCAAGCATATTATCAAATCAATTATTAAAAGGTTGCTTCTTCAGTTTTTTTCCTAAACAAGGAAAGAGAGAGTACACCGCGCTTGCCTACCCTGCCGTGTGTAGATTTTGCTACGTCGTTTTGAACGGCGGTCATTCTATATGTGGCGGACAAAGCGAGTACGTTGTGAGTTAATTTCGTGAATTTGTGAATTAAAAGTAACGGTGATTAAGGGGAAAATATACTCTTACGAAGGTGAATTGTTCAGCGTTTGGTTGTAAAAGCAGAAGTGAAAAGCAAGAGCCAGGAATTTTGTTTCACAGGTAAATATTTAACAAGCTACCTTTGAAATGCCCTAAAACTTTATTTTTTCTTAATATAACTCCTTCAAATTACTTCTACCTTTTAGTATGATAAAGTACATTGTTTTATTTGTGAATAAGACCAATGTAATTATTTTTTAACATCGTTTATATTGAAAATGATTATGATGATAGTTTCATAAAATATGGGCCGGTTTCCATGGGCGTGCCTACGAAATCGCAGCAAATAAATATATTTCAGTACTTGACAGTAGCTTTACATTTGGAAAATTATCTGCAAATAAATACCAATATTTCAAATTACATGTGAGTAAAATTAACTACCAACCTTTTCATTTTTAACATTTTTGTGATATTGGCTAAGAACGCGTTTCATGCTACGCCACTGGAGAAAAACAGTGACTATAAAAAATGAGTAGCTGGAGATATTGGTTATACTCAATTTAAGAAAAATTGTTGTCTGCCTCAGAGTGTAAAGGTTTTCTGCCATTGTATTTTTCCGGTCGTTTTGTATATGTAATAGTAATTATTATTATGTACATATCCGATTTTTCACTATAAGTTAACAGCATTTTTTACACGGAACACGGCTGAGCGCTACATAAGAACATAACATATATAACAAATGCAACAAACTGACAGTTTGGTGTATTTGTTTTGCCAGACTTATCATGGCCAACTTAGTGTTAGGTAAAAACAATGCTTTTAAGTGTTAACAACTAATAAAAATCATTAGTGTGACACATTACTGGGAAGAGGATTTCGTGTAGATTTCAAATTTTAACAAATTCAAGATAGCGTCCATGAGAAAATCAAAAGTTGTGTGTCATATCTCGAAAACAAAAACCTTTTTCAAAAAACTGACATCACCCCAAAAAGGATGGATAAAAGTGTCTTAATAATTTCAAAGCCCAGTCTTTGTATAAGCATCGGTTTCTAAGATATTTAGCAAGAACAAAAATGCAAAAATTAACTTTTTTGGAAATATTTCGAAAACGATCTGTTAGCCTTGATTTCTCAGCGGAGTCAGGTTGGCCATAAAGTTGTTTAAAACTTTCCCTATTCTCTATGTCTTGTCGTTACCGAGATCCCAATGGCGAGAGTCGAATTTGGGACACACTGTATATACTTTATTTGACCAAATTTCCGTTACAGTACGTCGCGCTCCAACCGCCTTTACGAATGGTTGCTTATCTCAGACATAGCTCCTTTTGCTTCTCGACCCATCAAGCCCTGCGGAGGTTCCGAACTGCGATAAGGCCCATTACCTCATTTGCCCGCCCCAAACTCTACTTACTCCCTTCTCGCCCTTGGAAACTACAAACTTTTATTCCGGGAGTGAACCCCTGATGAACATGAAGAGATTTTCAAAGACGGCTGAGATGATCGAAGGTATATAGGGCACTTTGAGGAGATTGCTTGTAATGAAT
Organism: Pseudeuparius sepicola; assembly: GCA_963920635.1. Classification (NCBI taxonomy): domain Eukaryota; kingdom Metazoa; phylum Arthropoda; class Insecta; order Coleoptera; family Anthribidae; genus Pseudeuparius; species Pseudeuparius sepicola. The sequence goes on along the minus strand of OY987304.1, from coordinate 28,522,617 downwards.
GGTCATATGGAACCTAGCTATTATAGTAAATAGGTATCCGACATGCGCAGGGCGGCAAATTTAAGTGGCTCACTCAAAAATAAAACAAAAAAGATTTCATATTGTGCTACCTGGGCTAAATTGGTAAAAAAACTAATTTCAATTATCCAATATGATTTGGGCTAATGCAGCAGCTATATACCTAAGTAATAGCGCCGTCTACCGGTAAAACGAAAACGGATGGCACATGTCCATGATACTTTTAATCTATAAGTATAAGCGCATATTTGACGTTTTGGAGACCAAGACATGTAATTTTAAGATGGTTTGTTAAGCCTCTATAGCCTATTCAATTACACATTATATTAGAAGAAGCGCAAATTTCTGTTTTTTAATTATCGCCTCTGATACCGACCATTAGCCGGTCCCGCGCGCCCGTGTTGCCTAGAAGAAAGTTAAAAAGGAGCAAGTTAAAGATTGGTTCGACAAATGATCATATCTTAATATTTATAGTATCCTGGCATATGCGTATCTTTTGTTATAAAAACATAAACGCCGAACTCTTCAACCCAAGTATACCCAATGTTCCAAAAATATCGGAAAGGATTAAGATACAATGGGTCTCTTTTGGCTTCAGTAATTTCGAGCCTTGTCGAATTCTTTATGGGACATCCCGCAGAATCGACCAGACTGTGACGAGCCAATGACAGTTCTTCTAAAATATTTAAAAGAAAAACTTTTTTCAAAATTCTCGAGATAAGGGGATAGGACATGATATGTGGGCCACCCTATAAATGGCTTAAGGTTCACTAGACCCACATTTTGCAGATCCAAAGTCAGAAAGTCATACCTACCTTTATGCCCTCAGGCATAAAAATAATTTTTCTTGAAATCGACAGTGAAGTGTCCCAAAATCGTCATTAAAAGCTCAGAAATCGGGACTGAAGTAACCCATTATCACAGACATATATATATGTCTGTGCCATTATTGTACGATTTTTTCAATAAGCAGGCCTTGGCGAGATGTAATCATCAAACGTCAGACGCGGAGCCATCGCCCGTTAAAAGTGACCAAATATTCAAAACCCTGCCTATAAAGGCCCATTTAACTATTCGTACACATTGCGAAATTGTTATCTATAGCAGCGCAATCTTTCAGGATAAATATTTTAGTAAGTTTGAATATCAATAGATTTGTTATGGAGGCTGCACAACAAGCAGCAGTTTGGTTTTTCTGTTGACCTAGGTAGAGCGATCGTCAAACTAAAGCAACGCCGCGCGCAGTTGGTTCATGGACGGGTGATCCCGTATGATTGTTTTCTTCTCTAATAAATCAATCATAAAATTAGCCATACCTCTTTTATTTTTTATAATAACTATGCCGAGTATTATATCTTTGGAAAGCTCAAAAACTGGCCGATTTTATAAGGCCACAGCCAACTATGATTTACATTAAAAAAAACACAAGTTTATGTCATATCTCAAAAATCACAAATAACATAAAAAATTGGATCAGATTATCTTATTAAGCCCAGAATTATCTACAATTTTTGTCTCTACAGTTTTTCTGTATAATCAGAAATAACGGAGCTACAGAGATCTGATGAAATAGCAAAAAATCACTCTTTTCAAAATATCCAGTGAGCCATAAACTTTTTCAAAAATCCAGAAGGGGCATTAGATTGAGCATTCAAAACTTCAATTCTTTCTCTATTTAACCTTTGTTCTAGCTCTGCTAGTTTCCGAGATCCCCATAGTGGGCATCGAAAAAAACTCACCCTGTATACACTTATTTGAAGCAAATAATAATTCTTATTGGAGCAAATAGACTTTCTACCTGCCACTACAAGATAACTTTGCTGTGGTTAATAGATGGACCTATTAACTTTCTTATGGCAAATAAGTGGACCTATTTACTGCTAATTAGTGTTTTTATTTTTTAGAATTACAGTTCTGTCAACATTGTCATCAGGTATTCAAATTTCCGTAGTCCAGTCTTGTTCAAAAAATGTCACAATCCGTGGTATAATTTTTGTATTATCACTTCCACGTTTTGTATATATGATGAATTACGATATCTGCAGATCTTTAAATGTTTTGGTTGTTGAAGTTCCAAAGTATGACACAAGGCTTGGATCATTTTATTTAACAGTCGAGATACAGCAGTGGCAACGAGTTAAAGTTTATCAGAGTTGTCCACCAATTTTATAAACACGGCGTGGCAAGCGGCGTACTTGTACTTCAGACGGCTCAAACGAAACTGATCGAACTGTTGACATGGTGAAGAAAGTACACAAATCGCATGCGCATTAGCCATTACCAAATAACCTTCTTATTTGCTGCAGGTAGGTTCCTATTTGTAGCTAATAAGAGTCGATTTAGGGTCTCCATTTACCGCTAATAGGATATCTTAGCAAGATAAACCTATTTGTCTCAAATAGAGATCTTGCTCCCACAAATAAGGACTTATTTGTAGCAAATAGGTTCGTGTATTTTTACATTAACCTCAATTAGATATCTATTTGTGGCAGCAAAATGATTTTAGCAAGAAGTTTTTTGCTGCTACAGCAATTTCGGTTATTTGTGGCAAATCTGTGCTGTGCTGCTACAAATAGAAATCTATTAACCCCAAATCGGTTGGACTCAAATAGAAACTTTATTTGGTCCATTTTCCTCAGTGTTGCAGGTCCATCATTTTAGTGCATCTTTTCATTCTGCAACAAAAAGGTATAACTACTGTTTCATAACAATAAAATCAACCGTTTCCATTGAAACTGGCAAAATGTACCCCAAAACACCTGTCTGCTCCAACAGAAATTTTTCAACTACCGCTTTTAAATGTTACAGATCTACTGTACCATTTAAAGTGAGAAAAAACTTTATGAACAATGTACCAAAAACTTTTCACTTTTAAACTGGAACGGATTTGAATTGGCAAAATTTAGCACCCTATTTCAAGAAAACGAATAGAAATTTAGGCAATGCCTACATTTGGCATTTTTTCTTCATGTTGAATGTACAGTTGATATGTAATAATTTTAAAGCGGTTTCGAATGTTGGAGTTATTAGGTATTTTGAAGCCGCATTTTGCTAATTTCAACGCAAACGGTTCATTTTGTCGTCATGAAACTAGAGTACTTTTTTGTTGCAGAATGGAAATGATGGACCTGCAACACCAAAAAGATAACCGTAAAAGATTTACCAAAAAAAGCACGATCCAAAGGCAGCGTAAGTGACGCAATGCCAAACTTCGGTTCAGCAGCTTGATTATTTTGGGAGATGTACGAGTATAATTCAATTCAAAAAATTAAAATTCTACGGCCTGTATCTCAGTAACCATTGAGATTTGACCGGTACCTACTTAATCGTATTATTTGGCACAACATATACGAAACTGTTTTACGTGCTATTTTTAACAGGATACGTGTATAATACGTAGATATTTGCTTTTCGCTTTGGCAAGATATTATGTCGACTTAAATTTACAAAAAAATCGTTTGAAAGATCGCAGATAGCCATGAAATGCATACGGATTTTTTTATAGACGTTTGAATCCGACCATTTCTCCTTATTACAATAATAATTTTTTCTATATGGATGGGAAATCGTTCCATTTCAATGGAAATAATCATCGAACCATATCGGACAATAGATAATGATTTCCAACGGTGGAAATTCCTACCAGGGGGATAATAACTCGTTGGGAATTAATTAACACGCCGATAGAGGTCCTAAATTGGAGCCAACCGGAAGGCTTCGAGCGACGTAAATAGGGTGGGTAGGGAAAGTATGCAGTTAGTAAAATTATAGCTAATAGTTACTTCTTGTACAAGTTATTTTCAGTCTTTCTATTTGACACTATTACCTCATAATTATTCCAGAAGAATTAGTATTAGGTGGGCATCTTCTGATTTATTTTTTTATTTATATTGGCATCCGAAATCCGAAGATTTTGATTTTTGGGATAAAAACTGGGAGACGAGCGCCCCTGCATCTCTCCCCGATACTAAGACCCCTGTCTGTAGTATGACTATTTAAAATAATCCTAAATTAGCCAGAAAAAAGTTAACAAGTTGTTTTTTAATTCATTTATTTGCAAACTTGGGGCACTCCAGATCAGGTCTCAGATCGTAATTCGTGGTACCTAAGTATAAGTTTATTATTTTATTCCATTTGACTAGTTGTGTATGTTAATTATTATATTTCCTTCTCTTTATAAAGTTTATTTGAAGAGATTGTCACAGTTAAACATTTTAACTGATAGTTACCTAAGCAATAAAGCAATTACGAATTTTTCGATTAGAGTCCTTACTGGAGCATGCTTCCTATCAAGGCAGGCCTGTCATGGTCCCTTTTGCCTCTATGATAGTTAGAAAAGTTTTGCAAAGGCTTTTCCGGGGCAAGAGGTGAATTTAAAAGGCCTATTTAAAGTGAGTTAACCTCGACAGTGATGTTGTTGTCTCAAACCACGCAATGCTTATCTGAAAGCCTCCCTTAGTGCCGTTTTTTTTACAAGTTTTTCTACGGTATATATCGCGGCATGGATATAAGCAACTCCACGCTGTTTGTTTTTTACTCGCCTATAAGTCTAAAATTGTTTTCTCGACATACAAGTATATTCATCTTTTCTTTTGGAATACCTCCGTGTACTAATATCTACTTAGTTTTCTACAAACAGAAAAACAGCTGAAAGTTTCTTCTGGCAATTTCCCGATGTTTGTCGTTTTCTTTGTCATAAAAAGTTCTTGAAGATACGTCGTTGCCATTTTTGCATAAATAAGCATACTATGGTTTCTTACATCACTTTCGCCTTAATTTGGTAGTTGGTGCCTGATAACTTGGATAACTCCACACACCTATAGGGTCGATCGCACACTATATGAGAGACAGCATTGTGACTTCTGTAAATTCCACACATATCATACCGAGGATTCTTCTCCCAGATTGATACGACTGGATAAGCTTGCCTAGGACCAGATAACCTCGCCTAAACTACAAAAGTTTGATCGAAAACTAGATAAGTCTGCCTAAAGTAAGTTAACTAAAATGCTGATTTTGTTTGGTCAAAAGAACATTTTTATTAAACCTGTTAAAGTAGTAGTCGCGCTGAAACCGCGGCAGGCTTATAAACGCCTACGCAGATTTTTTTTGCGATGCCATTGTCGCTTGTCACAGCACTCCTACAAGTTTTTTCTATACTCCTACATCCCATACCTATTCCACACAAATCTTTGAGATATATATATTTGCACAACAATTTCAGAATTTTCTTCTTTGGGATTTTTTTGCGAAGCCACCGTCGTTTGTTACGGCACCCATACAGGTTTTTTCGATACACCTAAATCCCCTACGAGTTTCTCACAAATGTCTTTGAAATTCAGATTAAAAAACACAGAATTTTGTTACAATTTTTTGTGACGCCACTGTCGTTTACCACGGCATCCCTACAGATTTTTTCAATACTCCTACGCGTCCCCACAAAACATATTTCAAATTGAGATTGATTTACACAAAAAAGTTTTCTTTAGGATTTTTTGCGAAGCCACTGTTGTTTGTCACAGCAACTCTACAGTTTTTTTCTGTATTACTACATCCCCTATGCGTCTTCCAAAAATACCTATGAGATTAAGATTGATTTAGGTACACAAAAATAAGATTATTGAGATTTTTTGCGACGCCAATGTCGTTTGTCTCGACACCTCCTACAGGTTTTTCTATATTACTACATTCCCTATGCGTCTCCCAAAAATATCTTTGAGACTGAGTATGATTTACACAAAAATATGATTTTTGGGATTTCTTTGAAAAAATGCCTTAATAATGTTTAACTTATAAATGTCCAGCGCCATTCATTTTCGTTTAAAAAAATAAAAACGAAAACGCCAATTTTCAGTTTTTTCGCATTATTTTAAAAACGAAAAGGACCAGCCAAAATTTCTTTTTACCATGTTGATCGGCATTAAATTCCGCAACTTTGCCCCAATTTAACCGACCTCGTATCTCTTAAGATAACCAAGATCCCCATGCATAGACTCGAAATACGGTCACCCTGTATGCATTTTTCATCTACCCACTTTGTCTAGTTAAGTTTTTGTTTTGAGCAGAAGTGCAAAAAGTTGCAAGATATTAAAGTATGCCTTAGTTGATAGACAAACATAGATTACAACAACACCAAAATAAAGGCTCGGACAAACTTGGAACTAAACTAAACGTCCTATTGTTTTTTTTTTGGAAAATCGAAAATAGATGGTCGATTTACACTGGTCTATTAAAACTGTATTAACAATGCCACAGAAATAGTTTTCACCAAAATATACCGGTATGAATATCGCACGTTAAATCACTTAAGCGTTAACGCCAATGCGATCTCCACAGTAAGCTGTTTTTGACCGAGTGTAGCAAGTAGGCTTATCGCGCTATGAGTCCAAAGTGTATGTTTTCTTGTAAACATGCATATTAAGTACCGGGATACCGACAGATTGATTTGGTTCATGCTATTTTATATTTATAATTTATGCCAAGTTTAAAGCTTCTCGGCGCGCCAAATTCTACTCCCTCCCCGACGCGTACCAAATCGGAAAATGGCTCAAACGGCGAAAGGGCTTTTCCGCTTCTAGCGCGCTTCAATACCGATGTCGCACTTATTGTTTGCGGCCCCAGACGAAATTTGGATTTTAAATATCGAAAACTGCGCCCGATAGCCGTGACCAAAGAAAAGCTTTACATACTTACTACATTTTTTAGAAGCGAGGGCTACTATAAACACCTAGGAGGTCCGGCAGGACCGGACTAGGCGTTTATAACAAGACAAGAACAAATTTGCAAGAGTCCTGTGAAATATTATTTCAGCCTGTCTCAACCACTTCCTTTTTATAATATTGTCTAAAATGCTCCTGGTAACAATGATTAAGTACTAGTTTTGTTGACTAAAAAGTACTGAAATTGCGAGAAATAAATAATATTTGTTTTCATCCCCCTGTTTCCACCTCTTCGCGTAGAGCCATTTAAACTGATTTAGGGAATAAGGAAATTTTTAATTTTTTTGCTCAGCACGTGGTGAAATATAATACATTTATATCACGTATCTAGTATGGCATAGGAAAGATGATTCAGGTAAAATGTTATGATCTAAAAAGGTTAAATTTTTAGCCCCAAACAAACATTTATCCTTATTCAAGGTCATTCCTTCAGCATCTATCCTTCTTAAAACTTCATTCACTATTTTATCATGTTCCTCTACCGTCTGGGCGTGTATGAGAATGTCATCGATATGGCTAATTACTCCTTCTATTCCTTGGAGAATTTTATGGAGTAAGATAAAAAATATTCAGGAGCACAGGTAATACCGAATGGTACCCGTTTAAATAAAAATCGACCAAATGGCGTTATAAAAGTTGTAAGGTGTTGAGACTCTTTTTTTAAGAGTAGGTATTTGATAAAATCCAGATGTAGTATCTAGCTCACTAAAAATCTTCGATCCTTGTATTTTTGATAAAAGGGTTTCTACTTTTCCGATGGGAAAATAGGTACGTAGAACCGCCTTATTTAAATGGGTATAATCTACACACAACCGAATTTTTGATTTTTTTGTACGTCCACGATAGGACTTACCCATGGGTTATGATAGTCAACAGGTTCTATAATCTTCAACTTTGTTAACCTATCTAACTCTTCCTTAAGAAGTTTCAATAACGGGATCGGGACTTCCCTAGGTGTAGATTGGACATAAGGCAGAACGCCTTCTCGTAAATTAATGTCCATTTCGGTTTTAAAAGTTCCCACTTCGCTAAACACTTTAGGATATTTTTTAATAAATATTTGCTTTTGATTAGCATTAGCGTCACACCTGAATGCTGATATGGTAGCTATTGAGGTCGTCTCCCTCATCTAACCTAACTATCCCAAACTTCAGCAACGCACTTCTTAACATAAGACCCTGTGTCTATAAGAAACTCAAAACTTTTGTCTATTTTTGACACAAATACCGAAGTAACCCAACCTTTAGTACCTAAATTGTTTATCATGATGGACCCCACAAACTCTACCTTCTGTTCTAGATTCAAGGTACTTGTATCGGCACCGGGATCTTCCACTTGGACAGATCTTACCTGGAATCTCTTGCAGACCGATGCCCAATGCCAGACTTTCCGACATTTACACGTAGATTTAGCTGTTGGAAAATGCTGCCGAGGATGATTCGTCAATCCACAGAAATAGCAGCAATTTTCCATTTTCGACGTTACTTGTCCCGATCCGGCAACGTTGGTTGTATAGGCGTTCTGACACCTGTCCCCCTCGACGTCGGACTACGGCGAGGCCGCCGCCCACCTTCGACATACTGGCAACGTGTACTTGACGCAGTTTCGCTTCGCTTTGCAGCTCTCGGCTTTGATTGGCCTGAATTTCAGCCTGCTTTGCAGCCAAAATACATTCACTTAGGGTTAACTTGGCTTGTAGCTGTAGCCTTTCTGATGTTTTGCGGTCCAATATTCCAACTACTATTCGATCGATTAATTCTTCTTTTAATGGTCCGTATTCACAGTGTTCAGCCAAGGAATGCAAGCTAGTAATGAATAATTCCATAGTCATAGTCCTTGAATTGAATTTAAACCATTCAAATATCACATTTCTCCGAGGAATGAAGTGATTTTCGAAGCCTTGCAACGTTTCTTCATAGGTTGCCGGCGCTTTGACAAATTGCAGCAGAATTTATTCGGCCTCTTCTTCCATTATGTATATTAATATGCTGCTTTTTTCATCGTCTAACTAACTGTTTTGGCCTGAGACGGTCATATAACGTTCAAAACGCTTACGCCACTGGGGCCACGCTTAAGGCATTAAAATGTTAAACTTCCCCGACTCACATTCATAGCATGCATTGTATTCAGCATTATATTTGGCACCGGCACGGCAGGATTTTGATCGTCGGCCATTTTCTAAGTTTCGTTGCTCCGCGGCACTGAATCGAACCGTCTAACTTCACCGTTCTGCTGCTGTTACGCGCAAACACGGTACACCACCGCTGCCACCATGTTCTATCGGGGTGTAGGCGTACGGGAGTTACAATAGATTTAGACACTGCAATATAGCGAGAAACGACCTTTATTTAGGTACCATAACATCGAGGACCGGGTCGCCGCGAGCCTCCCAGCTGAGCGACTGACTTCTCGTCACCTCTCGCGGCGTTGCCGGGTTTACAATTTCCTTAGCCCTAATACAACAAATAAGAGATGTTTCTGAGATACACCGTATTAACCCCCGTGAGAACTCTTAATAATTCTCACCCAACGCTATAAAGCTTGCCCTTTGTAAAATCAAGACAGAATACCCCAAAATGCAGATGAAAGATACAGTGGCGTACCCAGGCATTGGCCTTGGGGAGGGGGATAAAGAGGTCCCTGAACACGAATCTGACCTTAGTTTTTAACGCTCGGACGTAGTTTCCGAAAAAAATAATTTTCAAATTTACATTTGACACCTCACTTTTTTCGTCGATATTTGTGGTTATAATCGGGATGAATTTAGATCAAACTGATCACCACACTATTCATTCGGCGCGCGCCGTATGTCGGGCGAAAATAGCGGACGGGCCGCATAAATGGCGTACGTAAACACGACATAAATCTTTCAAAATTTCGGGTTTTCCGTGTCGATGTTGCAGAAGGTGCAAAATAGTGTGGTGATTAATTTGAGCTGCGTGCCGTAAAAATTCATCCGGATTATAACCACAAATATCGCCTGTGAGGTGTCAAAGGAAATTTGAAAATTCGTTTTCTCGGACACTACGCCCGAGCACCAAAAACTAAGGTGAGACACCGTCCGATATACGGCGTCACTTGGCGGCACCTGCAGCAGCAGCAGCACCTGTTTCAGTACAGAATTCAGTAGTGATCCGTGACCCTACTGACGGTGTTCCGACGGAGCGTCGCGTCACTCTGCTCTACAGGCGAGGAAATCTGGTCTTAGGTCGCAGTTATAACCGTTGATCATCAGCGAAACCGCAGTGACTAACCGCCAGCCTAGCCCAGTCTAGCGTCTTTTTGATCACTGCGTGTCGGTTATTTTGACATTTGGATCACCGGTGTTGCCGGTGATATCGAAATCACCGGTTCTAAATTCAAAATATCGCTCATCTCCATTATCATTATGCCGACTAACATCATAGTACCTACATAGTAGGAAACCTGTTTTTAAACTCTGCCGCAAAAACCCTCATCATAATTTTGAGGCAAACGACATATTTATTTATTAACTTACTTCTTACCTACACCTGTATGTAGTTGATTTAATAATTATTATAAGGCGTTTATTTGGAGGTAAGTTTGGGGAACTGGTGAAACTTCCTGGGGGGGATATATAACCCCCTTGGGTACGCCACTGGAAATGTAGGTATTTCTAATTTATTCAGTTTCACCTTCCACAAAAAAAAATGATTGAAATGTGGCAACATAGCTCTCCAGTGTCAACCTCGACGGTTGACATTGCAGCAGAAGCGTCGAGTTATTCTGGTATTAAGGTTCATTTGCCTCACGTTTTAAACTTCGAGAAAAAAAATTCTTTCGCATTTTCCTTTTTAGTTAAAATTTTTTACTTCTTGACTGAATCGCCCTGTACAAAAATTCGCGACTGGGTGTATACCTACCTATACAGTAAGCGAGATAGATCGGTCCTTATAAAATGTGAGGCTTATTTTGAGTTAACGTTTTGAAATGAAATTATTTTTGGGATTATTTTAAGATTTTAGTACCTACTTTGAAATAAATTGGATTCCTAGTGGTACCTTCATGTTCTGAGTTCCACTGCTAGCTAGTCGGTCTCAGACCAACTAAAATACTTGGCCGGCCTCTACGTGAATTTCTGCTCAAGTTTTCGTCGAGTTCATTAATCATTGATTTGATAATTTTTTAAAAGAGTGATCGATTAGTGGATTATTTTTCGATTAATAATTGATTATTTTAACCATTCCTGGTTTAGGGTGAAGGAAACTGCGCGCAGCGAGGCAATAAATCTTTCGGAGATCAGGCCGGCGTGAATTGGAATTAATTACACTCGATCGGGGGCCTAAACCCCAAATTGGGTCTGGGCGGACGGCAGGACTCCATGGGCCCACAATCTCACCAGCAGCTTATTACTTCGAGGATAAAATCGTTTGTTTTTCAGTTTTCCGACAACTACAAATTTTTGTACGGATAATTATTGAGGGTAATTAAAAGCGGTGTCATACCGTCCTGGTTCGCCGCATAAAATTTTTGATGTCACACCATCCGGTTTACTTGCGTCAAAGATATATATATATATCTATATCTTTGCTTGCGTCTATTGGATGCGGTTGCATTGCGGTGTTTTAAAATACCTTTCCCTCAGAAAAGATTCAAAAGTTTTCTCAACTTTTATTGTGGTATAAGAAAACATGAAACAATTTTTTCTCAATATTACTGCTAACTATAAATTCATTGGACGGATTATTTAATATTCTCCGTGGGCATTATTTAGGAAAAACTCATCTTCATGTTGCACAATTTCGACAAATTTATCGGAACAGGACGATGCGACACCTTATAATTTGATGAAATAACCGAGACCGACGGTCAAGTGGTTTTCCCTAAGAGAATTATTTATGTCGAATCTACTGAATCTACTCATGTTGTTTTTCGTTTGGAATCAATGGATTGACGTACGTTACTATAACACCCTGTTCATTAAGAATAAACGGTTATTGTTTCATCGTGCTTCATTTTGGTATGGTTTTAGTAAGGCTGAAAATGAAGTTTAAAATAAAAAAATTCGTTATCGTGGGCCCAATGGGCTGTTTTCCGCTTTTCTGAACATGCTGCCAATAATAAGTATATAAAGATTGTCTTGCTATAAAACTGCCGCAGAAAAGATGGCATACCGTTTGCGTATGCCCAAGCACAGGGACTCTTTAAAATAATTGGACCCAGCATGTCACAGTCTATCACATAGGAAAAGTGAAGCCTTGAGGGGAAGTTTGTTTTCAGTTGACTCCAAAGAGACCACGATAGTCCGGCAGCGGAACCGTTTTTTTTTTGCCTGAAGTGCGAAATTTGGGACGAAGTTCTATTTTTAACGGATTCTTTCAGATTTGAATGTCTATTAACCATATCCGACTGATGACATGCTGGCGTCATTGAGCAATTTGATATACAGGGTATCTCAAATATTAGACCGTAAATATTGGATAATATTTCTATCTAAATCTTACTATTTAGCTGTTGTTATTATTATATTATTGTATAAATTAATTTCGTTACAGTTATCATTAATATACAAGGTGTTTTAAAAACATGTGTTATGAATTTGAAATATTCATGAATTTCTCTGTATAACATTTCCTATCTAAGTTAAAAAACTAAAAAAATTATAAAAATGGGTATGTTTAGAGATAAAGCTACATGACAGGTACAGGGCGTCTTCAGTTTGATGCTTTGTCCACTCTGCAGCCAAATGAGCATTTTTTTGCCTAAACTCAAATTTAAATTACGTAATTTTTCCTAATTTAATGTACGTAATTTAATGGCATATAACGGTATATTATAATATCCAGAAATGAGATGAGAATTATGGGGAAGGACTAATAGCAATTAGGCCTACGTATAAAACCCTTTTATTGGTTGTTAAATGTTTATTTCCTGTGTTATATTACTAGTCCCTCATCCCCTTTCCAAAACTCACCTTCTTGTTTCTAAGAAACGAAAAACGCGCTTTTTCTGAGACTCTAAAGAGATTGCCTCATTGCATTGTATGTTCGTTTTTAACTGAGAAATGTAAGTAATTGTGTATAACATCATTTTAGAAACCCGTGCGGAAATGTTACCTATTGTTCACGGGTTGCAACAGCAAACTGCGCGGGAGTGTCATTGTGCAATCAGATTTAAGAGAAGTAGTTGGGGGCCTTGGAAAAAAGCTCGCGTCTAAAGTCTATCCAAGTTACAGCGGCAGTAGATATAAACAAAGTCACATGACCGACTTGTGATCGATTACCAGGGTTAGACTAATATGAGATTCCAAGTGGCTTGTAATTCTGAACTAATTCTTTTAGAAGTTCTAAAATTTCTGTTTCTACCTTTCGTGGATCTTTATAAATTTCCTTAAATTAAGTAGCAAAATAAATTTACAGAATACACTGCTCGCGATACGATCTAAAATATGCAGGAAACTCGACGGAGGGAAGAGTCGGCCCTGCATTATGCTCCGCGTAAACACTTGATATTTTATGACGGCCAGACCAATAAGAGAATAGGTCACGTGGTGGCCAATGTTTTGATCCACTCCCTCCGTAACTTGGATAGACTTTAGTTGTTTATTTAAACAGCCTTATCATCTCTTGTGGCACAACTATAATAGGGTTTTGTTTCTCAGATACTGGAACTCCAACTGTAAAAAATCAGCGGCATTCAGAAGTGACAAAGTTTAATTTTAGAGATCAAGGTTTGTACTGTGGACAAAAGTGCGATTTAGAAAAAATAAAAAAATCTTCAATGATGGCCATCGTTCAGAGTCGTGGAAGACAAGAATATGAAAAAGCAATGAAGGAAGCTATTTTACAAACATGTGTGGAACATAATGATACCTGGGCTGCTGATGTTCGATTACGATGGTTTGCTGTTACAGTGAATAGTAATGAGTCACCTAAAAAACATACACTTTGTATACCAGGGGGTCCATTTAAAGGTGGTTAGTGGGTATTATTGATAGTACAGTGTGTACAAAGTTTGGTTTGGTTTGGCACCGCTTTTCTGAACAACCTGTATAAAAATAAATAAACGCTGAAAAGAGCTTGCTTTTTTTGTATCTGAAACTTTTTTCCTAACCTCAAAAATATATAAAATAAGGGGGTGTAAAAATATACGTGATCACATGGTACCTATTAAAAGGACACCCTGTATCTCAAATTGCTCCAGGATGACAGTTTGTCATCACTTGGATATCAAAACTAGAAGTCCTAGAGATGTCAAATCCGTTTAAAAAAAAAAATTCGTCCCATATTTTTGGGTTTACCCCGTGGCTGCCGGACTACAAGGGGGCTGATACAAGGTTATGTTATATGTCAGTTAGGTTTTATGTGACATGCCAGAGCCATAGATTCTAATAAGGAGACAAAAGATTTCCCATCATTATTCACAATTTTTAAGTTTTCTAACTTCCAGATATCCAGATGTGTCAATTAAAGGTAATGCGGCCGCCTGTAGTAGTAGTCCCAATAATTGCAACTAGATTTTTCCTATATCACCTTTAGTAATCCTACAATTCCCATTACGTGGGCATTACGTATAAGTAGGTAGTTCAAAACAAATCGTATTTCGAAAATTTTAAATTACTAAGCAGTTAGCTTCAGTCAAGTCTTTTTTTAAAGAGTTTTTATCTACGACTACAAGTTTATTTTAAGTTTGTGAGGTACCTACCTTGGGAGAGAAATAAAATCACAAAAATTTTATAATGAACACCGAGAAAAACTACATCATTAGAACTACTAGTCCTAATCTTATTAGTCCATCCCGAAATCTGTGAAAGTTCTTTGGGTAGATACATTCACCGAGGAAAGAAAGTTCAATAGTATACATATTACAAATAATGGAATGAGGAACCCGGTAACAAGGTGCAATAGCGACAAATTCTTAAATAAGCAAAATCGGCACTGACTTACCATACTTATATTACTTAAATTCGTGGAAATAATTGCTGGAAATCGATTTCAACTATAAAATAAATTTTTTTCATTTGACAGTTGCCATTCTGTAGTTGTATACACAATGTCAAGTCTAATTTTTAAAAATCATGGAAACCATTATTAATTTTTACTAACAATCAAAGAATCTGTACCCTTAGATCAAAGTACCTGTACCCCTGTAATTTTAGTCGACACTGATAAAAAAATAAGTAGGTAGGTATATTATGTTTAAACAAGGAAGTAGCCTACAAAGAAAAATATATGAAATATAAAACAAATAAACAACACTTTCTGAAGAAAAAAGTGAGAAGTACTTGTATTCATTTGAATTTGCAAAACGCTCACATCAGCTTGACGTCACTGCCGCAGCTGGGAAGCGCTTCCGTCCTTGTCCTGTGAGCATATTATCACAGTTAAAACTCAAGTATAAATAGGCTGTAGTTTCTGTATTTCCACAATAGGCGCCGTAGAACTGCAGATAATAGGATCTGTATACAACGTGCCATGGGACATAGTGACGTGCCAAATTCTTTGTTTCCATTTTGATCTATTTCGATAAGAACTTTATATAAAACGGTGTTACAATTGATACATGTTTATAGAGGCATATAGGTAAATATCGATTTTCGAATCGTAAATTAGTGAGCACATACCCTTATACATAATATGGGCATACGCAAACAGTTTGCCATATTTCACGAACTGAATGGTATACGAGTGTCCGAAAAAAAAAACAGACGTATTCGCACCCCAGCATAAACTTTTTAATTTTAGTTTTTGAGCCCATAATTATAGTTATGTTTCTCTAATTTACATGGGCGCTATTCCGGAAAGTATAGTCGGCTAAATTGTGGCAGCGAGCATGTTAAAATAAAATCTAAGCTTCTCGCAATCATTGTGTTGTTCCTTTACATCCCTCTAGAGAAATAGCAAACCTCAGCATTTTGTTGCCTCATAATAAGCATTACTTCTGCTCTGTGTTTACATTAAGATGGCTTTCAGCTGTCCCAAAACATTAAGAGATCCCAGAATTAGGCTCGTAAAGTAATTAACTATGGGTATTTTTTAGAGCCAGCTTTATTAAATCCCTGCTTAGAATTCGGATGTACGTCGGGGTTAATGCTTCCGCTTATAAAAATACTCACCCAAAAGAGTTCTGCGAGTTACGGCCAGTGCAGTGTTTATATTATGCCGCTATGCTCACTTTAAATACAAATGCGAAAACGAACTGTCTATGTATACGGTGCGTGAGTTGGTGTGAGAAATTACAGTAAGGCTTCATACAAGTTATAAATACCCATCATCCACAAAACGAAGTTAAGTTTAATCTCGTATGAAAATTATCTTTAGCTTTAGCTTCAGCTGCATGATTTTCACTATGAAATGCTGGGTTGTATTTTACAGAGGTTGCCTATAAGGATTTATATCTATACATCTCTATTTTGCCGAATAAAGTACTGAAGCCAAGTTAAAAAAATCCTCGCTCTCATATTGTAACTATGGCACTGGGCAGTCTGTAAGATTGTCTCATCGTCATTGCGGTTGGTTTTTTATCCATCTCGTACGTGGGTTTCAATCCTTTGCAATAAGAACCAATTATGGAAGAAAACAAAAGTTAAGGCCATGGAAAGAGCCAAATTCCATTTCGACTTCCTTACGAGAGATTTGTGTAACTTCAAAGATGTATGGTGGTACAACAGTATCTTAGAATCTAAAGGTGGATTTATAAACTCGACGTTTGCGTTGACGCTCGCCGTTGCCGTTTGCGTCGAAAATTCAATCCCTATATTTTACGTGTAACCGTTTATAAACGTCTTTGAACGTCACCGTCTGCGTCGGATGCCGTCCGAGATAAACCAATTTCATGTTTCACGTCCCGCCGTTCGTAGCAATTCGACGTAGTCCAATAAAAATTAAGTTCAGAGGTCACGTGGTGTTTTGGTTAGCTGACATTTCTGGACGCAAACGGAAAGTTTATAAAATATCTGCTACGGAAGGCAACGACGAAGGTCACCTTCAACCGCGAGCGCCAACGCAAACGTCGAGTTTATAAATCCACCTTGAACAATGTAAAACTTTCTGGTATTCTGGTGGCCTTTTCGGCTAGTTCATAATTTGGAAAATACCAACATTTTTGCAGCCAAGATTTTTTGTGTATTTAATAATAACATTAATAACTAAAAACGCCAGTACTGAACACAAACAGATCGACAAAGTTCAACCGATCCGCTTAATGTAGTGGTAGAATGCAAATATTGTATGTATGTGTAAATAAAAAAAATTCGAATCCGAATCCGTTCGCCTATCAAGCGAGAGGTCCCGGGTTCGACCTCCGGCGCTGGAGAATATCCTTTTTAATTTTTCTGAGATAATGTCTATTTTTCTTTCTTTCATGTTCATTAATCTACGTCCTTTACGTATGAAAGTTCTTCTCCATTTTAATTTTCCTCTTTCTAGCTTCTTGGATTTAGCTTTGAGCATAGGTATAACATTCGAAAAGATAAACATTTCAAACTTTTACTTCAAATTTCCTCCTACGGTCACTTGGCTGGTAAGAGAACCGGAGAACTTCCTTGCCCCTTAGTTTGGGTAATATTGCAATAGAAATATGTACAGAATGTAAAGAAACACGTGACAGTGGACCATAGACAGCACTGTTTCGGGACAAAACAAAGAAACCCTTTTGTTGTAATTGAAAAGACCACTTTAAAAAAAATTCACTCTTTTTACCTTTGTACAGCGTAGATATCCCTACCTTTCCAGACCGAGTGGGTGTAAGCATTTGAAACCTAGATCGAATAAAATGGAAGGGATGGAAGAACTGTTTCGGTTCTGGGGATTCCAATTTGTGAAAATAAAACGAGGATAATTGAGACTGGGGGAGAATAGAGAGAAGAACGATTCTCGTGAAGAATTTAAATAAAATGGGGGGTGGTTTGCGATAACTTAACTTGACATCAGAAGGTTTAAGTCCCATTCCGTAAAGTTTATCGCTAACAGGTCATCTCATTTCAGTGTCACTGAAGTAAACAAAATACGCATAGCACGACGGATACAATCCATATTCTTGAAGAATTGTGCACATTTTGAAAATAATTATTTGTGTATCCTCCTGCGGATAGTTTGAAGAGCGGAGGGCATTGAAATGTATGGTATAATATACATACCGGGTTGGTAACTCTATAAGTGTCGTCTAGAGAATAAGAAATCAAGTAAGTAAGGAGAGATAAGTGTGAACCTAGCTCTCTTATACTTATTAGAATTTTTATTGCGGCTCTATTCTATTTACGACACATTTAGACTTGTGCCAGACCGTCCTGTTTCTGACCCGTTCCACCGGACGGATACAACACGCTGATTACCTACAATATAATTTGATAAAACCGTATCGTCGGACGTCGGATGCGGCGACAGCGCTGCCGCATCTAGCTGTGGCACAAAAATGCGGAATAAAAACTTTCCTTTCTATAATATTGTACGGAATGTCAACAATAATAGTCCAAATTAGTTGCCTTGGTTACCACCATTATTGTTTAGCCTGCTCAAATAAATTTGTCACATACTGACCAAGAATATTCTCTCTGCTCCAAAATTCACACTAAATCGCGTTCTAACCTTTAGCTTCCCCCCAGGCCCAATTCCCAGAGCTTATACAGTGTGTCCCAATTTGATACTGGGCACCTCAGAACTGTATGAAGGACAAGAGAAACAAATGATCTCTATTTTTTTATTGATAGTCCCAAGGGAGAGTATCTCATAGGCGGTGATAGTTGGATGGGGTAATTATTTCATGGCCTGCTATGATTTTTTAAAATAGTAAATTTTCAATAAACCCTATTAGGGTTTTTTACGACAAAATATTATTAAGAAAACTTGTTCAGAATGAAAAACTGAGTAGAATTGCAAAATTTCAAAAGTCTAGGCCTACTTTGATATTTAGCTTTTTCGCCTTTTTTCCCACTTTTTCTTAGAAATGTGTCTTTTCTGGAGCTTTCACGTCAAAATATTATTAAGGAAAATTGACTATCGTGAAAAAATAAAATTTTGACGTGAAAGCTCCAGAAAGGACACTTCTAAAAAAAGTGGGAGATAAATCAAAAATCAAAGTAAGCCTAGCCTTTTGAAATTTTGCGAATCTACTCAATTTTTCATTCTGAACAAGTTTTCTTAATAACATTTGGTCGTAAAAAAACCTTAGTGGGGTTTCCTGAAAATTTGCTATTTTAAAAAATCATAGCAAGCCATGAAATAATTACCCCATCCAAATACCACTGCCTATGAGATATTCTCCCTTGGTACTACCTATGGAGGGTAGTGGTAAGGAGGACCATCTCTGTGTTATTAAATTGTCAATCAAAACCCCGGACTTTGCTACTTTCCACTCTGCTAGAGATGTGTCAATCGTGAATCACTGTGATTCGATCACTGTAAAGTATTGATTGACCGAATCTCAACATATCGAAAAGATCCAATCATGAAGCAGTCGGTTATTTATTACCGACACTCCACACATCGAACGAAATGATTTGATCTTTTTTGAAATCGGTCACCGATCGATTCGGTCGTAGTAAAATGAACGGACTTACCAATCTCTACTACAACCACTAAGTTCGGGTCATACCCGAATGCTTTTAGACGACAGTTTTTGAGCCGAATACCCCTATAAGATGGTCCTCCTTACCTCTACCCTCCATAGTACTACCAATAAAAAATAGAGACCATTTGTTTTCCTTGCCCTTCATATATTTCTAAGGTGTCCAGTATCAAATTGGGACACACTGTATACCCACTCAAATGGAAGACTGGAGACTACTCTCGAATATTCCTGGCCAATGATAGATGCACAAATCATAAAGTTCTAGCACATTTCTAGAAACTTATGGAAACTTATATGCAAGCTCTACAGGGTAAACAATGAAATTAAAAGAAAATGCGGCCCTGGTGGTCTCAGGACAAATATATATGACGGAAAATGCCTCCAAACTAATCATACAAATTATAAAACTGTAAGTAGAATACCGAAACTTAAAATTTATCTGCCAAATCTTTGAGTATGTTAGAAAACAGTGCAAACATATTCATTGAAAGCTGATATAACAACTTTTCCGGATAGAACTAGGATAGCATTCGCTCAAGTACTTCGGAAAAACCTAAAAAAAGCGTAGTAATCCCAGTGAGTGTTGGATAATAATTAGTAAATCACACTAATAAAGCTATTAAGAAGCAGTACCGTGAATCCACAATTTGTCCATCGCTCTTGGCCATCAGGGGTGTTTTTCTATAAAGACAGACATGTATGCATGCATTTGCCTCGACCTCGGTTCGAACCAAGGTCGATCGAAGTCAGAAAAACATGCAGTCTAAATAGTTCGGCGACGCTACGAACGTCGCCACCGAGGCCCCAGAGAAATATAGTGGCCCATAGAGAAATAATAATGAGAAAATTACATACTTTCGGCTTTGATGCAGAGGGTCTAAAACGCTATTTTCAAAAGAGAAAGACGAAAATTGTTCTTCAATTTTGGATTCTGGGAAATATTTTGGACGGCAGAGTCATCTCCGAGGACAAGCATTATGCTGGGTCTGTATTTTTCGAGACAAAATGGACTTTCTTTTATCCTAAATAGCAAGAAATATGGAAATCATAATGTCGCAATAAACAATATCTTCGAACACCGCCAGCCAGCACACAGATAGAAATACAATTCTTCATAGAAAAATATTTGTTGTTTGATCAAGAATTATTTGCCAGAAATAATATTTATTTCCGTAAAAACTATGTTATTTAAACGAAGATTTATTTTTTTTTCAATTAAAAAATAAGTGTTTTTTAGGTAAGGTATTTAATTTGTTTGACACATTATTGTTTAGTGGAAGCATATATTATTTTCCTGAAATAAGGTATTAATTGGTGCAAACAAGAATATTTTTTATTTATTGTTTATACCTTTTGGTTGTTTGGATCAACCACATTGATATTTGGTTTAAATTTGACCTTATTTGAGTTAAATAATACTGCGTACCATTTTATAGCTATCTCACTCCAGAGAATGAAAAATAGAAAGAAAGAGAAAATATGGGAGGCATAGAGGGCGCACTCTAGTGTCGGCGTTCAGCGCTGTTCGGTGTCCGTGAAAGTAGTACCCGCCTGCAGGATCCCTGGAGGTTTTGTGCACGCAGTTTTATTATCATTTATAGTTGCCGAGTAGCCGAGTGTAGTGTGGTGTACTATGTGTAGTGTGTATTGCGTTTTTCAACCTATTTTGTAAGTACACGCATAAACAATAATAGAAACAAATCTCAAAGAATCTACTTGAAATATATCATATAGACCACCTCTATGATGGTATGTTGGTATGTTTTGCATAGTTTCTTTTTATACCAAATAAAGTTTATTTTAATTGTATTTAAATAAATATTTTTATAGCATTACAATTTATCGTGTTTTTCTAATCCACTTCCCATCTTTATGAATCGAGTAAACTTAATGTTTTTTATGAATGGACAAAAACTGAAATTTGTAAATAATGATAAAGATAAAGGTTGCTTTACTTTAAATAAATAATATTTTATTTGAGTGAATACCCTGAATGGGTAATTCAACCCACCACAGTTGTTTGGCGCAACTTTCTTAATTTTTTAAATAGAATAAATGTTTTTTAACATTATATATTTGTTCCTTCGAAATATATCATTTATTCAATTCAAATCATTTGTATCTCCATGGGATTAAAAATTAATTTCTTCCAAATAATATTTTATGTCCCAAATTAAATGCTGTTTTTAAATTGAAACAAACCAAATGTTTTATTCAAAGTCAGTCTAGGGTTCGCCGTATACAAGCATCAAATTTGTTTGAGTTAAATCAATTTTATTTGATTCAAGTGTCTCTTTCTATCTGTGCAGTTACGCGGCTGTCAAACTAGTAGAGGGTAATAAATTGTCGCGTTTCCACAAGTAGCATTTTTTAGCCCGTCATTGGCACTTAGATTTAAACAAAAATGTAATTCAAATTAATATACGACTCCTCATTATTCTCCTCACGTGTACTCATTACAATATTAAGCCTGATATTACCCACACTTGATTAGTTATACTTATTTAATTTTGCTGTATATTTGTTATAAGGAAAAATATTTACAATTGTTTAAAATCTCAATTATTGCTTGATTAAGAAAATGAGCTATGATATTGAATCAAAATTCCAAAAAGAAATATGGTTTCAAATTTTAATAAAAGCTGACATTTAATAATTATTCAACGAACACGTGTAATTATTAATAAAAGCGATTAATAATAACAATACTTAAACTATTTTTTAACTCAATTAGGATAGGTATTCTATATAGTCGTAAGACGTGCAATACATATTTGTGAACAATACATTTTTATGATATTGTAACGAAAAATGCCTCTAACGTTGTTATATCAGCTTTCAATGAACTCAAAGATTCAAAGATTTAGCAGATACCAACCGTAAAATTAGGGTACATGTAATTTCGGCACCAAGTACCTACCTACCTGTTTCTCAACACCACATTTTAGATAAGGGTAAAAAGTAGGATTATGTCAATTTAAACTCTATATTAAGATATATTGTTATAATGAAAAACAGACTGCTCAAATTTTAATCTGGTTATTTCTGAAGTTTTATATTTCGTTAAGAGCGGGTTTAAAGTGCTTAATTTTTTTTTCACTGAATTGTCTTTTATTTTACATGGTTTGTCTAAGCTTTGTAACGTAAGGCTCAATGTACAGCACGTGCGTGGTGATCCAATATGTTGACCCATAAAATGGCTTTTTTCGATCTGTAGAGAGCAACACGCATAATTTTAAACTTTTGGTCAATACAAATTTTATTCTAAGTCATTACTCACATTTTGAGAAAAAAAATTATTTAAAAAGATTGATCACAATCGTTGTTATTAGCATTTACGCAATAAGCCTAATAACTGCCATTGTGATAAATATTTCTAAATAATTTTTGTCTCAAAATGTGAGTAATTATTTAGATTAAAATTTGTATTGACCAAAAATTTAAAATTATGCGTGTTGCTCGCTACAGATCGAAAAAAGCCATTTTATGGGTCAAAATGTTGAATCACCACGCACGTGGTGTACATTCAGTCTTAACATAAGTATCTACTTTAAATTCTCTTAATTTTTCTATAAATACATACAAAGATGGATGTGCGGAATAAAAAGATGAATTAAATCTGGAATGAAATTATTCACAGGCGTTCGTTGTACGCATAGTTGAGACCTCTTCTTTGGCCCACAGGACTTGTTTGACAACGGCATCTTGTGATATGTGCGTTTCTACTAAATAATCTACGTACACATGTAGTCTTTCATCGGATGGCTTATATGCGATCAGAATAAAAACGAAGCACTCTTCAACATCTTCAGGCTTCAAATATGTTAACCCGAACGTATGTTTTGATCCAAAGACCTATCTCGGTTTTATTTTCATATTCCTGTTTGGGTCCTGCCGATATTGAACTTTTCGAAACCATGCTTGGTGAAGGTGAAGCCGACATCCATTTATTATTACATCTGGCCAATTATTTTTTAACGCTTTCTGAATAGCACTCTCAAAATCAACGAAAATTTCATGCGGCGTCCAAATTATATTACACACTTCAAAAGTCTTCCGACGAAGAAGTTAAAATAATGTCGTATATGTTCTGGCCGCCTTATCGGGCAATAAGCAAAACAGTAATGGCATAATGGCCGTTTTGAGCCCATGAACTGTAAACAATTGCAAGAAATACTTGGTACAAAACGAGAAAGTACCATCCATGTAAACTGTAAACCGCATCCATCTCGCAGTCTAAATGAATTAATAATCCACTGCCTGCATAATTAGGTTAGTGTGGAAAATACATGTAGGAATATTTCACCCTTTCTTAAACACAGGTAAAGGGGACGGTTTTGTGTCGAGATTACGCCCGCCCGTATCCGGTGTTGCGGGGAACGTAGGTACTAAAGACTTTTGACGCCAATTATTGTTGCCGGAGTCTACTCTGCTCTGAAAATACCCCTGGAGGATCGACTTTATATCCTCTAGGAATTCAATAACGCCTCAAACACACACAGGCTTCAGTTATACAATTCGGAGATTAAATCGGGTTGATATTTTAACAACTAAACCCATTTTTGGCGATATATTTTTTTAAATGTCATTTTTGACGGATAACGAAAGTCACATGACCACGTTTGAATGGGTCATTTTTCATCTTTTTTAAAGCAAAAGGTAACCCCAAAAATAAATTTCAAAATAAAACGTTAATTAAAAATTTCCCCCCTATGGTGCGAACTTTTTGGAGGACACTGTATGTATAATCAATTCGTGAAAAAAGCAGAGGGCGCCAAAGTTGCCAAAAATCGGTTTTCCTGATTTTCTTGCCCCAAAACATTATTTTAGCGCCACACTGCAAATGCAAGAGTTGTGCAGCAAGAAAAACCTACAAAAATATATAAATCTAAAAAGCCACAGGCTGGCTTATATACACGTAGATAAAAATATAAAATTTGTTGTCTGTATTTTCTGCTCGTGTGTGGAATAAGGTTGATGTAACATTCGATTTCTATTGAAGGATAAATATGGAATGATACCACTGCTTGATAAGTATGTGGGCGGGCTGTTTACGGAAGTTGAATTCTGGCCACGGAAGCGAGCAGTGGAGGGGGCAAATAATATGGAATGATCAGCGGGCGAAGGGCACCCTCCCACCTACGGAATAATGGAAGCCATAAACTGGTGGGGGCATCGGACAATTTGAATTTGGCCATGATCACTGGATAATACTTCTCGTTAGAAGAAGAGAGATAGGGCGTCTAATCATAACAACATAATAATAATAAGAAGATATAGCTATGCGGTTGCGTTGGTCCCAGCCGGCCCGCCCACGTGGCCTATTTTGCAGGTGGGGGAAGGCAGACCGGATCCGACGGAATTGATTTGGCGATTGTATCATTTCACTGCAACCTAGCGTCGGGTGTGTTTCATAAAATATTTCTTCTGAAATATCGAAAAATGTTACATTTCTCAAAGTGCGGAATTGGCTGCAGGGGGCAACCATCAGGAAAAAGCTCTACCTGAAGGAATAGTTGAAAGGGAGGTGACGGCTTGTGCCCTTGAGGAAGCTAGTGAAGCTGGTTAACAAGCTCCTACCGGTCCTGCCGGACCAATAGGCCTTGTTATGGCGTTTACTCCTGTGTAGTACCTACTTTATCGTCTACATGTCGCAGTTTTGCGATTTTTCGAGGCCAAATTTGGCAGACGGCTGACCGAGCTCATGGACAAGAAGGCTTTTGATGGGCATCCCAATCGGAAGATCCGTTCGGCCCCGGATTTTTTTTCGATTTTTTTCGGAAAAAATGGCTAGGGATTTGAACGGAGAGCGCCGGTCGAGTTCAATTTTCGCGTGGCGCCGCTGAGGGATATGGCCTCTCGCCTGCATACATCGTGGCCGCGGCGCACGCGCGGTATTGGGAAACATCGGCTGACGTTTGGATTTATGTTGGTGTTGAAGATTTTCAAATTTCGTGGCGATTTGAGACTTATGTTATTCCATTGGTGACTTTTTCAGGTACTGGCGCGCTGTATTTTTATGTAAAATCTCGTAGAATATTTTAGAAAACGCCACGGGAGACCAACTAGCCCTTATAGGGCTGTACCTTTGAATCGTAATAGGTAGACACTTGAAATTTTCACAGAATATGTACCACTATGGCCGCCATAACAACAAATAATAAAAGTAAAATAAAGTTAATGTAATATTTTCAATTTTCGTTAACAATGATGACACGGCTAACTAGGGTTAGTATAAAACATTTCTGAAAGAGCGGAGTGGCGCAGTGGAAGCATGGTGGGCTCATAATTCAGAGGTCCGGGGTTCGAAACCACGCTCTGGGACAAACTTTTTTATTTCTTTTTTTACCAAAGTATTTTTTAAAAAAATATGTTGTGTTAAAAATTGTACGGTGGTACGGAACCCTTGGTGTGCGAGTTCGACTCGCACTTGGCCGATTTTTAACTTTTTACCTACTTACTTGTGTATTGTTATAGATAGTTGCAGTATTTGGCATTGCAGGAGCAAGCCGCAGAGACGAGTTACAGAAATTACCATTGAATGATATTAACGACATGGATTCTATCATAACTGTGAAAATTCCCGATAGCAAGACAAACAAACCTCGATCATTTGTAATAAGCTGAAAAATTAGAAGTTTTAATTTTGTTGAAATGTATTGCACATATGCATCCCTTCGTCCCCAGTCTACCAGTCACGCTAGATTTTTTATAAAATTTTATAAAGGAAAATGCCCCGTTCAACCTGTTGGTGTAAATACATTTAGTACAATTCCAAGTGATATTGCAAAATACCTAAAGATTGAAAATCCAACGCAATACACAGGACACTGTTTTCGCAGATCTTCTGCAACATTGCTTGTGGAATCTGGGGCAGATCTGTTAACATTAACCCATTAGTGCATGAGGTTATAATTTAAGAAAAATTAACTTTAATTTTGCTTATATATTTATTGAAAGATACCTAAAAACACACAAAAAAATATAAACTAGAGAACATACTGAAATTTTCAAAAATAAGAGACGTCCCTTTTAAGGGACCTCATGCGCAATGTAACTATCGAGTATGATAGGACCTAAAGCATTCTTTAGGATGTAACCGTATGTTGCATTTAGTACAAATAAAATTTGACTTTTTCCCACATAAGGCACATCTTCGATTAGTCTGGGAATAATCAACCAAATGATCTGATCAAATCTCACATCTGGATGTTGTGGAATAACTTTTCCTTTGTTGGATTTGACACCGTATAAATGTAATAAAATAAAATGGCAATATTTCTTGTAAATGGTAGAAAACTGGCACAGACGGGATTGTCAGGGTGGATTTTCCTCATTAACAACCAAGCATTGACAACACTCATGTCAAAAAGGTAAGCAAAAATTGGCCACCACCACTTGCATTGTCTCATCCGAGTTCTCTAATTTGCTACCATATTGTCCAACTTATCTAGTCCTCTCATTCCAAGGTTGTAATTATATATTGCACCTGGTTGAGGAACTTTTATTTTGGATTTAGTTTCCCGAGAATACCGCATGACAGATCTTGTCGATAAAGATGATTCTGTGCCAAAGTTTGATGCTACGATTACAACCTTGTTGTCCCTTCACTGGACAATAATCACATCATCAAAGTTCTGGAGACATAGGTTCTGGACTTTTAGTGGTTATGTAATGTGACAGGGGAATTTCATCATCCGAGTCAAATTCTGGAGAAGTTTTTGTGCGAATTATAGCTTCACACTCGGCTCTGAGGGTTGCTGCACCAAAATGATTCGGATCAGCTTCGTGTTCATCATCGGATTTATCGCTGTCGGCATCTGTCAGGTCACCATCTTCATCGGGAGGCACCATAAATATGTCAGCACTTTCCGTGTTATCCTATTTTATAATTGCTAATGGTTGATGCAAAGCCAACCTGAAATAGGTTGTAAAATGTCAGTGGTATTTACTGCATGACGTCCCTTGTAAGGGACAATGAATTTTTGGGCTACAAAAACGACACTGCGGTTCATCAACTACCACCAAACAATAAGTTATCCATTTGTCTGTACATTATAGTGTACAGAAAACTAAAATTTGTAAATAAATCTACAAAGTATATAATAAAAAACTCAATATCACTTACCCGCCGCGCCTAGTTGAATACAAACTTGGATCCATGACAGATTCATACTGTATCTTTCACAATCAAAACACAAATTGCACTTGATTTTCAAAATACAGTGGATGTGACAACGTCAAAATATGCCTCTCACAAATTCTAGGTTAAGTTGGCTGAATAGTGTGAGCCTGGTTCACTAAGAAATTGCCGTCCCTTTAAGGGGACATTATGCACTAATGAGTTAAAATGCCATGGAGGATGGAAATCTTCAACTGTATCTGAGGGCTACATGGAGGAGTAAATTTCTAAAAAACTGACAGCTTTCAAAAAAAGTAAATAACTAATTTTATAAAAATAACGTTTGTTTAAACTGTTAAACTGTTTAAACTGCACTCAGCATGTTTTCTGCTCTCGACTGCGTCTTGAGCTGAAAACTTCATGCCTCTTGCAACAAATATGCACTTGTTGCACTAGTTATACAAATAACTATTTTTCTAAGTATAATAGAATTGTGATTTTCAAATTGCAAAAAGGGAAACTTTTTCAGGGTAAGTATTATATGGGGGGTCTCAAATTAAGTCCGATTATATCCTTAGTTCTGGAAATAAGAAGACCAGCTTAAAACCAGGATGATGCAGTTTTTTCTGGGGAATCCGAATATAACTTCAGAATTTATATATAGGGTGTTCTCGAAAAGTTAAGGACAAAACTACAGGGTGTCGAGGGCCACTCGAGAAAATCTTGACAAATATGCATTTTTATTTTATTTAAAAAAAAATGCTTCTTTGATGAGGTAACTTTGCGTAAAAACACACTTGAGATCCATGGCCTACTTTCCGAGATATTTTTCAAAATCCCGAAAATCGCCGAAATTTCTTCGCCATATAACTTTTTTTTAAGAGTTACCGAAGAAATTTCTTAATGAAATTTGTGGGCAAAACTGATTGCTTTAAATCCAGTTTATCAGAATTAGAATTTGGAAACATACCATGGTTTGTTGTGTCCTCTCTTAACACTTATTTTTTTATAGCTGTCATGCATACTAGAAAATTTTAAAAATGTGCAAGATACCGATACCTCGCAAGAAATTTCCAAGATTTCCAATGTAGTCTGTTGGGAAAAAAGTACCTAAAACATGAAGGTAGGTAGCTACAGGAGTCGAGGCCACTGCTCGCTACAATAAAATGGGCACATTTTTTTTTCGGTGGGTACTAAGAAAGCACCCATTAAACCGTGGCATTGTTTTAAATTCTGATAAAGTAGGCTTTAAAAACAATTAGGTTTGCCCACCAATGTCATTGGGAAACATTTTTCGGTAACTCTTGAAACAAAAAAGCTACAAACCGAAGAAATTTCGGCAGTTTTCGGGTTTTTCAAAAATATCTCTGAAAGTAGGCCACGGATCTCAAATGTTACACAAAGTTACCCTATCAAAAAGCAATCATTTATTTCAAACAAAGTTCTCGGAAAATAAATTGTAAGATTTGTTGAGAGATTTGTTGGGCGAAAATTGTTATTTGCAACACAGGCTTTAATAAAAGGAGTATTGTGTGTAGACGCTTGTAAGCCTGCCGTGGTTTCAGCACAGCCACAACTGGGCACTCCTCAAGCTGGTGGCGCTCCGAGGTCGGTAGGTACTTGTTCGAGTAGCGTATTTCAGAACAACTTCATATTTCTAGCAGGACAGTACAGAATATTTTAAAACGAAATAATTAGGTAGGTACAGGTATTTTAGGGTACAGGAGAGGCAGGAAATTTTTCCTGACGACAATTTCCAACGACTTTAGTTTTGTGAGGCCATGAGGGAGAAGTGTGACAATGACGAGCACTTTTTAGAACGTTTTCTGTTTACAGACGAGTCCTCATTTTCTCTCCATGGCACTCACAATCACTCAGTCATCCGATATTTATCTCAGGAAAATTGCCACTTAAGGGGGGGGTTGCCCACAGAGAAAGTGAGGTTAGATTTCGTATTTTTTTAAGTTGCATAGCATAAAATCTAATAACATTTTACCGGGCAAAAATTTAGTACAAACATTTGTGTCTTCATTTTAATCATAAGATCTTAAAAGCATATGCACTGGAATTATTATTTTCCCCAAGGTTTTCATAACCTATAAAACAAAACACTGCTTATAAGATCTTATGATCCAAATTAAGACAGAAATGTTTGTGCTAAATTTTTGCCAGGTAAAATGTTATTAGGTTTTATGCGATACAACTTAAAAAAATACGAAATCTAACCTCACTTTCTCTGTTGGCAACCCCCTCTTAAGTGTACCTACTACAAAACCCAGTACCTACGCAAGATAAATGTCTGGACGGCTGTCCGGCTCACAATTACCTCCAAGTGATCTTTCTCGACCGCGTTATTGCGACGAGAGGCACAATCTGTTGGCCCCCAAGGTCCCCAGACCTATCGCCTAGCGATTTTTTCCTTTGGGCACAGAATAAATAGTAGTCTGTGCTCTCTCTACGGGCATGAATACGAAAGAGCCGGGACATTGGAAATATTGCGGGATAAAATAATGCAATTATGCAGCAATATTTCTCCTGAAACTTTAGGCAATGCCTGTAGAGAATTTTACGATCGTTTGGGGTACTGTCAGGTCCGACAAGGAGGTATTTTTGAACCTCCCATTAAGTAGTTTTTATTCTTTATTTTTCCATTTTTCAGAATTATGTTTTATTTAAACCTCGAGTCTAGGGCGGGGTCTAGAGCCGCATGGTTTCGCAGACTCTAAAAAACATTTTACCAACAGTGTGTGTGGTTCACTCAAAATACCTCGGCTATTTTTTGACAGAAAAATCGATGGCGGGTGCGATCGATAGCTCTTCCAGGCTGCCTTCTTTTGTCATAATGAAAGTTGCTGTCCATGCCACCTATGAAAACTATGGCCAAAAATGTAAAAAATCAACATTTATTTTTAAACGACTGTAACTTTTCTATTTCTAGAGGTACACATAAAGTATAGCATGAAAATTGTTTGCAAGAACTCTGAAAATCCAGATATGACAAAATTTTGGCTATCTGGAGAAAAATAATCTGGAAAAATTTTAATTTCACTTTTTTTATAAAGCCAAATATCCCATTCAATTTGATGTGTCACCCTTGCCAGTTTTTTATGTATTTAGATAGTATACAAATTATATTACAAACAAACAAAAATAATCGATTATATTATACAGGGTGTTTCATAATTGAATGCTAATCCTACAAGACGATAATCCTGGGATGAATCTAAGAATTATTTTTATATGAACATAGGACCGCAACCAAGGAGATACAAGGTGTTGAAATTTAACAGAAAAATTAGTTTTCCCCCAATATCTTTAAAACCCTTTTGTATTTTTTTTTTTTGGTACATGCAAAGTACGCATAAAAATACATTTTCTTTAAGATAAAGGTTTTTCAATTTTCATCAGTAGCGTCGCTGTTAACGTGCCCTGAAATATTTTTAATCAATGAAATAATATGCCAGTTTTTTTAATAAATATTAATTTTACAATTGCCCTCAATCTACTCACAAAAAACGGTCTCTTGGCTTTTTTCGTTTGGGGGACGGTTTCCGATTTAAAAATAAAATCCATTCATTTGCTTGTCTCTATGCGATTTTTTCTCTTAGTCTCAATTTCACAATTTGTGGTAACCAAAGCATCTAGGCAAGATTTATAGTAACTATTATTTAGTTTTAGTAATAAGTTCAAACAAAAATACAATGCGGTTTTACAGATATTGAGGAAAAACTGTTTTCTTGTAAATTTCAACACCCTGTATCTCGGAAATAATAAACAGGTTGCGGAATTATGTTCATATAAAAAAATATTAAAATGATCCAAGGTTATCGCCCTGTTGGATCGGCATCCAATTATGAAACGCCCTGTCCAGGGTGTCCCAGTTCTAAACCACAATTTTGGAAATAGACGACCAGACAATTTGATTTTGAGCAAAAAGTTTATTTTTTAAACGCTTTTTTTTAATATTTAAAAAAAATACAAACGGCATTAACTTGAAGCTTGGTGCACAATATACGGGTATAAAATGAGATAAACTGAAGCTATCAGCGTTTTGTTGTCATAACCAGTGGCGTACGGGAAGGAGAGATACGCCCCCTTTTCAAAAATAGTTTCTTAGTCTATGGCTTTTTGGTAAATTTTACAGCATTTTGGAATTGTCCATTCATTTTTACATGAGAAATTTGTCCTAAAATTACTGCATGTTGAGCAAACACAGCAAATTCAATTTGCTGCACAGAAAAAGTGATAACTTACGGAATGTTTTCACCTCTGTATTTTTTAGAATACAACAAATTTAAGGAAATCGATTATTTTTTTAATTAATTTATTAATTTGCATGCCCTTCAAACCTCTGCAATTAATTGTTTGCATCAAATGAACAAAAAAGTGCTTATACACGTAGGCCCCAAAATGTAGATATCGTTTACTGAATCCATTCCCGAAATTAGGTATCAGTTTTTCTGAGCAGCAACTTGAATTTATCTACTTTGTTTTCTCAAAATATACTAGTTTAAAGGCAAATGTACAAGAGGAAGTTTTTTTATGTAAAAATGAAAGGGCAAGTCAAAAATTCAGTCGAATTTACCAAAAAACCATGTGCGTAGTAATTATTTTTGGGAGGGGGGCATATGCTACCTTCCCGTACGCCACTGGCTATGACAACAAAGCGCTGGCAGCTTCACTTTATTGCATTTTATTTCCGCATACTGTGTACCAAACTTTAAGTTAATATCATTTATCGTTTTTTGAGATATTATAAAAAAGCAGCTTACAAAAATCAAGTTCAACACCTTGTTATAAACGCATAGTCTGGCCCTGTCGGACCTCCTAGGTGTTTATAGTCGCCCCCGCTGCAGGCCGTATGTATGTGTGTGTGTATGTGTGTACCTAAAACCACTTTCCCACTTTCCCACCACTTCCACAGCCTCTACAGGGCACAGTTTTCGATATTTCGAGTCGAAATTTCGCGTAGGGCAGCGCATGCGTGCCGAAGGGCGCCCCGATCGGAAAAGCCATTCGGCCGCTTGGACAATTTTTCCGACTCTGGGCTTCGCGATCGGCGAGGCCGGAAGCAGAGATCACGCTGTATATACAGACCCGATCGTAATTCGTCATTCGGCACGGTTTGGTTTCTCGTTCGGTTGCTGTCGGCTCCTCCTGCAGAGGGCAATCAATGGCAATGGCGGCTTGCACAATGTAAATAATACAACTATCTGGATGCCGTTACCTACTTCTGGTAGAATGTTTTTATCGGACAGACCGGAATGATTATATAGATAATGCCATCAATTTTTTTTTACCAGATTGGAAGAGCGTGGTCCAAAATGAGGAAACGAAATGACTTTAAAGTGAGATTCTATTGGAGAATGCGTCAGCGCCATCTCTTTCCCAGGACTTGAAGCTCTATCCGTGAAAATACGTCAGTCGGCAGTGGGTAGGTACCTAACAGGTTTTTAATATCGGAAGCACTGGTAACTTTATCGAAATCTATATTTTCTCTCTAGAAAAACTATAAAGTGTGAAAACAAAGTCCCTGAAAAATAAACCCGGGAGAAAACCGTACGTACAGGGTTATCCAACGAAATTTTTATTTTTGACTCCAGAAACAAAATTTCAATATAAAAGTTGTAAAGAGATTAAGTAAGTAAGTAAGTAAAGTAAATTTTATTTGCACATATTACTAGGAATCACAATTTCAATATACATACATAATAACCAAAACAAAACAATAATCGAAAGGTCGCATGGCCTAGGCATGACTGCCTGTATTGCCATTCGACCCATTCAATTACTATTCTACCTTATCCTATTCTTTACCCGCATGATAACAGGCAGATTAAATCATTAACAAGACAGTTCATATATATATATATATATAATTACAAGAAAAGGTGATAATGGGCAAACACTCAAAGTTAACAAAAAGAAAATCTAGTAACCGCATACACGTGTTTCATGCTATTTGGCAATCATCAGTACGGTGTAACATTAACCAAATCAAAAGATAGGCATGATTTGGGAAGCAACAAATGAAGTCCAGGCAGGAGCCAACAGCACATTTGCAGATTGTTTGCTTGGTTCCAACTTGACGGCTGTCCTGCACATTTTCACCGAAATGTGAGGAACTGGTTAAATAATAACTTTCCAAATAGGTGGATCGGACGAGGGGGACCGGTCGTTTGGGCACCACGTTCTCCGGACATAACACCTCTGGACTTCTTCGTATGGGGATTTTTAAAAGAACAAGTCTATGCGACTCCTGTAGAAACAAGGGAACAACTTATTGATCGTATCAGAAATGCGTGCGATGAATTGAGAAATGGCAATTTAATCGATGCTGTTCAATCCGTTAGGCGTCGAAGTGAATTATGTGTGCAACAGAATGGATCACATTTTGAACAATTGTTGAATGTTGTACAAATTTAGAATTATAAAAATTATTAAGAAATAATACTAGATTTGATAAAAATGTTAAAATGATAATAAAGTAATGTACCTCAAACCAAGTGCCAGTTTATTTTTAAAATTGTTTCCATAAAATTAAAAATAAAATAGCTGAATCCGATAAGTGTTCCATAATTAATTTCTGTTATTTGCGATATTTATCAATAATCTTAGAAAACACATTTTTAGGCAAAAAAGGCTGAGATGGAAACGAAATAATTTATTTACTACACAACCGTGGCAGATACAAAAAAATGTCAAGATACACTTTTTGTAGAGAATTGAAAGAACTTTACGAAAAAAAATTTACGTTGATGTGAGACAGGTCCGTACTAATTACTTTTTAAATTTAGTGATAGTGAAAACCCATAACTCCACCACTGGTTATTTCAGGACCTTCATATTATCACTAAATATCGTAGTCAAAAAGGTGGTACTACACATCAAATTTGGTTTAAATATCTCCACTGGTTCGGACAGTGTAAAAAATACTTCATATTTTTTCCAACACCTCAACGCCCTGTATCTCGGAAACTAAGCTTTCCCCGATATATGTTGATATAAAATTTTCATTTTAGATTATCTTTTTCTATCTAATGTTAAAGTCCTACCACATAAAAGTGAACCACCCTGTATATATATTGATGTAAGATTAGCGAGTGTAAATGTAATAATTACAAGAAAAGGTGATAATGGGCAAACACTCAATATACATTGGTATAAGTGAAAAGCAATTTTATGTTTAGGATACCCGATTCTTGATATAAAGATACAACTTATTTTTTCTGAAACTTATTTTGAGTAGAGTATTCTGCGTTACTTGTATGATTCTCAAGGCAGTATTAAATGTACCTCCCCAAGCCACAATACAATAGCGCAGGATCGATTCGACTAATGAGTTATAGAGAACAATTAAGTTCTTACGAGATAGGACATCCCGAAGCTGATAAAATTTATGCACTAACATTCTTAGACGTTTGTTGACATTGGCAACATGATTATACCATCTTACATTCTGATCCAAAACTACTCCCAAATACTTAATATTCGTTACTTTTTCTATTTTAGGGCATTGGCAAGTGAACATCTCTTCGCCATAGCAAAGTGGACAATGTAGTTTCAGTGGGATGTCGGTGGGTTGGTTAGCGTTGGTCGGAGTGAAAGCCATGAATTTGGTCTTCGTAACATTTAAGGTAAGTAGATTGTAATTTAACCATATTTGTATTTTTCGTAAATCCGCCTCTGCGGCCTCCACAACTTCATGCCAGTGCTTCCCTTTAAAAATCAACACGGTATCGTCAGCATAGCATATGGCACTACCTTCAAAGTTTTTTATTTTGGCTATGCTGTTCATATAAACAAGGAACAGTATTGTACCCAGCACCGTTCCCTGCGGCACCCCGGTAGTTAACCACGGACTCTGAGCTCAGTTCGTTGCCTATTTTCACTTTTTGAGTTCTATTCTTTAAGTAATCAGTAAAGAGCTCCAGTGCCACCCCTCGTACACCACAGCTGTCTAGTTTATTTAGTAATATTTTATGGGAGACAGTATCAAAGGCCTTTGCGAGGTCTAGGAACACTGCTAAGCACTTCGAAGATTCATCACAGGTCTGTACTATTTGTTGCAAGAAATCAATTAATGCATTCTCTGTGTTAGAATTTTTTATGAAGCCGTATTGCTTCTCTGTTAAGATCTTGTGCTCATTGAAATAATCCATTATCCTATTTTTTAACGCTTGTTCAAAGATTTTCGCAAAATTATTAATAACTGATATAGGCCTGTAATTTGTCAGTTTATTAGGATCCCCTGATTTATATACTGGGGTTATGATAGTCTCTTTCCATTGTTGTGGTATCCTTGTGGTTGAGAAACATAAGTTTATTATGTGTACAAGGGGAGTTGTAATATGATGATGCACTCTCTTCAATAATTTAACCGCAATTTTGTCTGGACCAGCCGAACATTTATTTTTTAAATTCGATATTAAGGTAATGATTTCGTTTTTTGTTACAGGTGCAAGGAAGATTGTGGACCTTGAAATATCGTCTTCCAAGAAATTTTCAGGTAAGTCAGTTTTGTGGATTTTATTTGCCATGTTACTACCCAAGTTCGTAAAGAAATCATTAAAAATTTCGGCTTTCTCTTTATTCATTTTTTTGTTTTTTTAATTAAAGATGTTAAACTATTTCTATACTTTTTGTATTTCAGCTCTCCTTCGATTGAATAGTTTTTTAATAAATTTTTTTTCAGGACATCTCTGTGTTTAATGGAGGAAATGATACCTATCGTTATCCACGGCTTTATCTTTCTCTTGTATTTGGTTTTTATAACCTTTTTCTCCGCTGAGTTAGATATATAATTGTTCAATTTGTTAATAAATATATCGTAAGACCGCGTTGGTTCATTACACTCCAACACTTCATTCCAGACTTTCCCAACCATCAGACGGTCTAATTTGTCATAGTTTATTCTATTCATTGTGTACTCCATGTCCAAATTGTTATCGTTAGAGTGCTTGCTAGCTGGAAAATATAAGAACAATGCCGGGGAGAAATGATCGGTCATATGCATCCGGAAAATAATTGAATCCACATCGATATCTTTTTGTAAACTATTTTGTAATCTCACAAAAATATGATCTATAATTGATTCTGAATTTCCTGTTACTCTGGTGGGTTTATTTATGCAGGATGTGAAACCATTCAGGTTCATTATATTTACATAATTGTTTGTGTCAGCAGATTCCGTTTTCGACAAGTCAATGTTTATATCTCCTAAATAAACCTCTAGCCTTTCTTTTTGTAAATCTGTTAAATAAGTTTCCAGATTATGTATGTATTCTCTCAAGTCAGTCGATGGAAGTCTATAAAACGCGGTGATGCCTATTTTACTATTTTTTCGCAGGTGGGGAGATGTGACAACTAGTCTGAGAAATTTAGTGCTGTCATTCACGGTTATTGTGTTCGCTTTCACAGACAAGCTACTCTTAGTGTAGATCAAAACACCATCACATTTATTAAGAAAAGATTCATTATAGTAAATATTATAATTTGGAATAGAGAAATCATTGGTGTTTTCTATCTCTCCAGTTTCTGAAAGTACAACAATATCGAAATCATTTTGAGCCATCTCAATATAGACTAACAGTTCATCAAAATGTTTTCGAATGCTACGTATGTTAAAGTGTACAATGCCTATGCTCTCACACCCAGCCCTCCCCCTCTGCAAACGATAGTCGTCCACTTCTTCAAATATTTTTGTATCGATTTCAGCACTGTGATCCAGTTGATTAAGAAATTCAATCATGGTTCACAAAAAAAATATTTTTCCTTCTAAACAGCTTAAGCAAAACAACACACTTTAAGAAGTAATTCTAATAGAAGACAAAAGAACAAAGTACAGATTATTTCTAATTAAATGTATCTTCAAAAACCTAGTTGGTCTTCTGACTAGTAGATCTCAATTGTTTTCTCATGGATGGCTTCTTTGATAGTCGTTCGGGTACCAGCTCTGGGTCAGTGGGTTTTTTTGCCTTTTCCACTTCCTTTAAATCTTGAGACCTGGATGGAGGCTCCACCTCAGACTGGTTTGAATGACTTGCGCACTGTTCTTGTTCCTCAAGATGTAGTTTCTTCGGAAATACTGTTGGCGTATTTGGTTCGCTATGAGTTCTTCTAGTGGGGTTAGGTGAGTAAGACCCTCGGAGTGGCGATGGTAGTTTATTCCCTTCTTGAATGTCCTGGTAGGAAAAAGTTTGGTTGTCGATCACTATCTTGCTTCCTTTTCGTCAAGATCGTCAAGAAACTATTAAAAAAAAATTCCTAAAATATTGAGGGCGACTTTTATAACGGAATTTTAGTAATGACTGGAAGTGTGTATTACTTTGACAATTATGTGATTTTTTTTAAATCTGGAAATTTCCAAAATGTTACGGAAAATTTCTCGAACATTTTTCGATTTTTAATTCGTCGCAAAAAAACGAAAGGAAAAATTTGATTCTTTTTGTGTAGATCAATCTCAACAAGATATGTTTGAGGGACCCGTAAGGGATGTATAGGAGTCTAGAGTATACCTCCAGAGGTGGCGTGACAAACGACAGTGGCGTCGCAAAAAAATCACAAAAAATCTGATTTTTGTGTGTAAATCAAATGTTAGTCTCAAAGATACCATTTCTAGGGGACACGTGGGGGATGTAGGAGTAGGTATAGAAAAAACCTGTAAGGGTGCCGTGACTGCCGTGAGTAACGACAGTGGTAACGCAAATATAAAAAAATCTTATTTTTCTCTAATTCAAAGTCAGTCTCAAAGATATTTTTAGGGGACACGTAGGGGATGTAGGAGTAGATATAGAAAAAAACCTGTAGGGATGCAGTGAGTAACGACAGTGGCGTCGCAAAAAATCCAAGAAAAAATCTTTTTTTTTGTGTGCAAATCAATCTTAATCTCAATGATATTTTTGGTAGATGCATAGGGGATGTGGTAATATAGAAAAAAAACTGTAGGGGGTGCCATGAGTATCGACAGTGGCGTCGCAAAAATCCAATAAAAGAATCTTATTTTGTGTAAATCAATCTTACTCTCAACGATATTTTTAGGAGCCGCATAAGAGATGTAGTAGTATAGAAAAAATCTGTAGGGGGTACCGTGACAACGACAGGGGCTTCGCAAAAAATCACAAAAAATCTTATTTCTTTGTGTAAATCAATGTCAGTCTCAAATATATTTTTAGGGGCCACGTAGGGGATGTAGGAGTAGGTATAGAAAAAAACTGTAAGGGTGCCGTGACTGCCGTGAGTAACGACAGTGGTAACGCAAATATAAAAAAATCTTATTTTTCTCTAATTCAAAGTCAGTCTCAAAGATATTTTTAGGGGACACGTAGGGGATGTAGGAGTAGATATAGAAAAAAACCTGTAGGGATGCAGTGAGTAACGACAGTGGCGTCGCAAAAAATCCAAGAAAAAATCTTTTTTTTTGTGTGCAAATCAATCTTAATCTCAATGATATTTTTGGTAGATGCATAGGGGATGTGGTAATATAGAAAAAAAACTGTAGGGGGTGCCATGAGTATCGACAGTGGCGTCGCAAAAATCCAATAAAAGAATCTTATTTTGTGTAAATCAATCTTACTCTCAACGATATTTTTAGGAGCCGCATAAGAGATGTAGTAGTATAGAAAAAATCTGTAGGGGGTACCGTGACAACGACAGGGGCTTCGCAAAAAATCACAAAAAATCTTATTTCTTTGTGTAAATCAATGTCAGTCTCAAATATATTTTTAGGGGCCACGTAGGGGATGTAGGAGTAGGTATAGAAAAAAACTGTAGGGGTGCCGTGAGTAACGACAGTGGCGTCGCAAAAAATCCAAGAACAAATCTCATTTTTTTGTGTAAATCAATTTTATTCTCAATGATATTTTTGGGAGATGTATAGGGGATGTGGTAATATAAAAAAAACTGTAGGGGGTGCCATGACAGAGGCGACGCAAAAAATCCAAGAAAAAAATCTTATTTTTGTGTAAATCAATATAAACGTCAACGATATTTTTTTGGGGAGACGCATAGGGGATGTAGTAGTATAGAAAAAAAAAACTGTAGGGGTTGCCGGTGTCAAGCGACAGTGGCCTCGCAAAAATCATAAAAAATCTGATTCTTTTTGTGCAAATCAATGTCAGTCTCAAAGATATTTTTAGGGGACACATAGGGGATGTAGGAGTAGGTATAGAAAAAACTGTAATATAGAAAAAACCTGTAAGAGGTGAGGTGACAAAAGACATTGGCGTCGCAAAAAATTCCAAAAAATCTTATTTTTGTGTAAAATCTCAAAGATATTTTTGGGAGACGCATAGGGGATGTAGTAATATAGAAAATTCCTGTAGGAGATGCCGTGACGAACGATAATCTTGATTTTTTTGTGTAAATCAATCTCAATCTCAAAGATATTTTTGAGTGACGCATAGGTGATGTAGTAGTATAGAAGAAACCTGTAGAGGTGGTGTAACAAACAACAGTGGCATCGCAAAAAAATCCCAAAGAAAGATTTTTTGTGTAAATCAATCTCAATTTGAAACATATTTTGTGTAAATGAATCTGCATCTCAAAGATATTTGTGGGAAACTCGTAGGGGATGTAGGAGTATAGAAAAAACCTGTATGGGTGCCTTGACAAAAAACAGTGGCTTCGCAAAAAAATCACAAAGAAAATTCTGAAATTTTTGTGCAAATCCATCTCAAAGATTTGTGGGGGACCGGAAGGGGATATAGGAGTAGAGAGAGAACTTATAGGGGTGCTGTGACAAGCGACAGAGGCATCGCAAAAAAAATAATCCGCGTAAGCGTTTATAAGCCTGCCGCGGTTTCAGCGCGGAGACAACTTGGCACCCCACAAGTTGGTGGCGCTTCGAGGTCTCTACTTGTATCTTTTTTATTAGCACTTCCGGGCTAATGTTCACGTGAACTTTTTTTGCTTAAAACCAAATTTTCTATGGTTTATTGCAAAAATGTGGTTAACAACTAGGACCCTCTCTAGGTATATGTATAAAATTTACACGTTCGTGCATTAAAAAAGTAACAACTTCAAATATCATACTTAATATGTAAAGGATACCCCAGTTTTTAAATTTTGGTTTCAAATTGTCGTCAAAATAAAATAATAAATGCTTCATAAACTGAAATCTCTCTTTAGCTGTACACTAGAAATTACATTTCTTAATTTGGTAATACTTGGGGAAGAGGTCTAACCTTAACCTTGATATTCTATGGTTCTAACCTAACTTCAAACACAGAGACAATAACTGTAGGCTTTTTCTGTTCTTCGAAGAACAGAGTTTACCTAATGTTAACAATAAATTAATTTCTATCTATTCAAATTTAGGATTCGTGTGGGTAATACGTAAATTCTGTTGATTACGACCCTGTCCTCCGTCTCATGTAAAAATGAATGGACAATTCAAAAATGCTGTAAAATTTACATTAAATATTTACATGTCACAATCTAGTGTACAGTTAAACAGAGATTTTGGTATATTGTTTGTTTTTATACATAAGTACATTAATGTTTGAATGTACCGGGGAATGTACTATTCGTATAGTAAAAGATTGAGTTTAGAGTAGTAATGTGTTGAGCATAATTTGTAGTTTAAACGAGCGTGATTTTTTTCTGGACTATTGGTTACCCATACCCATACCCAAACCGAAAGAAGTCACCCCTCAAGTTCTTAATTTGATTGAGGAAAATAAATAGATGTACCCGAGATATATTCAAAATAAAATAAAACATACATACAGTAATAATAAAGATTGCAAAAATAAAAAAAAACGATTGAGATTACATATAAAAACTACAAAGGAATTTAGTAGGTATACTTGCTCTAAGATATTGCAGAGTAAAAATGTGTAAGTATATCGATTATTTCAAACGTCGACTATAATGTCCCTATAGTTTAAAATGTTTCCCCATCTCTTGCTATTTTATAACTAAACCAATGAGCGTTGGGTGAAGATTTAAACTTCAGTCAACGCAATGAGTCTTTCTTCTGGCGTAGGAAATATCAAGTGATCAGGGCTGTTCCTGGGGTATCGGCTGCCCGCGTGCAAACCCAAGGAGGTGTTCCCCCCCTCCCCCTACCAATAATAACTTAGAACTTTTTGTTGAGGACAAAAAAATATACCTGAAATTATTATAACGATACTTATATTGAAGAAATAAGATATATAATAAATAATATAATAATAATACAAACAGTTTAATTGAATGGAGAAAATATTCGAAGTAACCTGACGTCGTGGGCAACTGGTGCTAATTTTTTTCCTTAACTTTCATCATCATTTTGTAAACCAAAAGGGTCCTATTTTCTTTTATAAAAAGGACAAAAGTTTTTACAAAATTACTGTCTGTTGTTAATTTTTAACTAGAAATTCAGTTACTACGAGTATAAATAACAACTCTCCATTAGACTTAGATATGTGCAAGTAAAAATATTAAGTTAGAAATTATAACATTTCTGCGACAACCTATAAACTATCATGTCCTTTTCTCAAAGAGCCACATAATATAATATCTAACCTTTGCATAAAACACATACTATATACTAAGGAAGTATAGGTTTGTCCATTAAAATGCACCGCAGGCGAAATTTTTTGGAAATATGAAGGACAGATTGTATAAATGACGCACAGGAAATTACAACATCACATCATGTTCTATTTTCCTTTTTTTTTTCTAAATATAGGAGGGGGTTGTATATTTTTACTATTTCTTTATTTTACAGCATAACGCCACTCTCGCA
Organism: Pseudeuparius sepicola; assembly: GCA_963920635.1. Taxonomy (NCBI): domain Eukaryota; kingdom Metazoa; phylum Arthropoda; class Insecta; order Coleoptera; family Anthribidae; genus Pseudeuparius; species Pseudeuparius sepicola. The sequence goes on along the minus strand of OY987304.1, from coordinate 28,480,499 downwards.
TACCTATATATTTATTTATGGTGTAGCTTTTATTTTAAAATTTCAGCTGGCATGCGAATTTTTTCTGACATAGTAAACAAACACACACACAGGAGCTGAGGCGACTGTAAACACCTAGAAGGTCCGTCAGGCCCTGACATATAACAAGTAGTTTTAAATCGGCACTGCAGTCATTATTGAACGTTTTTCTTTCTATAAGTCGGCCTTGGCAAGATTTGAGAACCAAACGTCATAACTTCGTCCGCCAAACGTGGCCAAATATTCCACATAACGCCTAAAATATAATGGAAAGTGAGCGGTCATTTCTGAAAGAGTTTTATAGGCAACCAGTAATACTGTGACAGGTGTGCAAATACCTGTTTTCGAATCTAAATGCAGTAATTATTTTAATATAAAAGAGGAATATTTTTCCAAAATTATACAACTAACACCCGGAGGTACTTATCTTAATTTGCGTTATTAAGACACCACGCGGTTTTTTTGTATTCTTAGTTTATTATTGGGTTATTCTTATATTTTTCTAGTCATTTAATATAGTATATTTTTTATTGGGAAAAATTGCCGATTATTATTTTTTACCTTGGATCTCCCCTGGATTTACAAAATAACAGGTATACCTAGCTGGGGTTGCAAGCGAATCCTCGTACGCCCTTAACAATTAAACATCAACTGAGATCCAAATGGCCAATTATCTAGTTTTTTTTCATTATTCAAATAAGGTGGTGACAGCGTGCCAACATTAGATTGTTAGTTTCTTGTGTTTTTCGTGATCGAAGACCTTCCAACTCGACCTGCTGGTAACAATACAACTGATACAATAGTAAGGATAATATCCACTGCTCACTGCTCGCGTCGACTTTTCAACAATCGACTCAACAATCCACAGAATACCCTCTCGACAACAATCGCTTGTCTCTGCATAACATCTAAAAAGTCATCGAGAAGATTCGACGAAGATGCGATACTGTACACGGGCCTTGTATTTCCATTTCCACTTCACAAAAAATTCAAAAAATTCAAAACTATTGTATGCGCTTTATTTTTATTTTTTAAGGATAGCAATTGGCTCAACATGTCAAACATACTACACACTATTACATAGTGCATTTCTGTATCATAAAATAATAATTTTTCAAAAACCGTCTTATTTGTACCGGAAAATTAGTTTCAGAAGTGACGTGCACAACCTTAACATCAGATTTCGAGGAACTTTGACACCACCTGTTCACAAAACTTCGGCATACGAACGGTCCTTTACACACAATATTTGCAAAATATATAACGGCATCAACTCCACACTGAAATCTTTGTCTGTTAATGCCTTCAAAATTCGGTTTATGAAGTACCTAATGACCCTGCAATGCAATGATACAGGGCCCACTGGCCTAAGGGGCCCTCGACCAATAAAAAAAAGAAATAAAAATATTTCTGCTTCGATTTGGTTACTACTTCAAACTTAAAATTAAATTATTTTCTTTTAACATTTGTATGCATCATAGACATAATGAAACGAAATTTATGAGTTTTTCTTTACAGTAAGTATCTAATTACAGTTATAACGCACAAGGCCCCTGTTATCCTTTTATTTTTGGGATTTAAAAGTCGGCGGGCAGGTTTATTTCTGTAGGTATTATTTATAAATAATGATATGCTGTTCTGGAGAATATAGATTTTATTAGCTTAGCCTTTGATTCAGGCAGGGCCGTATATAAGGGGGGGTTAGGGGGTTCAACCCCCCCATGATGGTATACAGGATGATTTTTTTAGGTCTACCACCGCGATTTTCTCGCTTATTTTGCGCCCTACAAAAAAAGCGTAAGAAACAAAAATGTTGCAATTTTGGACAGCTAAGTGGTGCTGCAAAAGAAATCGGCATCCATGGCCAACTTGTCGCGCAATATTAATAAAACCTCAAATTGAGCAAAACTATTAATAGCCGTGGAATGTTTATTTTAAGAGACAGAGGAAAACTTTTATAATATTGAAAATTGATAGCACTGAGAAGCTTTATCCACCCAGGTGCTCAGATAGTTTCAGCAAATTACACAGGGTCTTCGGCTCTCTTGAGACCATGAAAATTTTGGTGGATTTAAAGTTTTTTTTAGTACACAGCGAAAAGTTGGGCATGGAGGCCCGTTCCTTTTTTAAAGTCGCCTCGCTGACCAAAATGGCCATATTTTGTTTTCTTACGTATTTTCTGTGCGGCCTAAAATAAGCGAGAAAATCGCTTAATAAAAAATAAACAAAAAAAATTTCATAACCTCAAGAGAGCCGAAGACCCTGTGTAATTTGCTGAAACTATCTGACTACGTGGATGGATAAAGCTTCTCAGTGCCATCAATTTTCAATATAAAAGTTTTCCTCTGTCTCTTAAAATAAACATTCCACAGCTATTGATAGTTTTGCCCAATTTGAGGTTTTTTAATATTGCGCGACAAGTTGGCCATGGATGCCGATTTCTTTTGCAGCACCACTTAGCTGTCCAAAATTGCAACATTTTTGTTTCCTACGCTTTTTTTGTAGGGCGTAAAATAAGCGAGGAAATGGCGGTGGTAGACCTAAAAAATCATCCTGTATATAAAATTAATTAACACGCCCGGCGCCCGCCAAAATGGAAAAATAAATAATCGTGCTGACCGATTGTACTGCTTGGACGATTGTTGTACTGGTTGGATGATTGTAACATGTAACATGCCATCAAGGTCAAGCGTTTGCGTCTGGCAATATATATTTCAGGATAATGCTCAAAAAGTTAACCTTAAACCTAAATCTCCCCCATGGAAAACCCCTAGCTACGGCCCTATACAGGGCCAACTCAAAGCTAGCTAGCTACGCCACTGGTTTATCGTCAACCATATAGAAAATGTGTAGTTCCTGGCTGTAAAGATATGTGCAGCAAAATACATACTTTTCCAAAGAATAATGCTGTGTTGTTTGATAAGTGGATTCAGCAAGTGCAATCTCCAGTCTTAAACAATAAAAGCCATGAACAAATTTATAAGTCATATTTGGTGTGTGATTTACATTTTTCTGATTATGACCGGGTGCCGGGAACCAAAAGGGACTTAAGGAAAACAGCTTTTCCAACTAAGCATGTACCATATGAGACCATATAAGTAAAAATATTATAATATCCAAAATAAAGTACACATAACACCTAAAAAGCGCCTACTTTACGCTCTAGGCTCTAGATACCTACCTCTATCTATATACTTACATAAATAACTATAAACAAAACAATTCTATTTTTAGATCTGATGAGCCAAACAAAAATATTAAACCCTGAAATCCACCCTAATGTAACCAAGGAACAAGCTGCGGATTCTTTACTTGGAATAGAGGGCAATAAAGGTTTGTTTATTTTCAAAAATGTGGCCTATGAATTCGCCCATAAAATTTTAAAATAGGCTTTATTCTTATATACCTTCAAGAATATCTAAATATAGTTTAGTCATCATTAGATTAATAAGTTGCTATTGCTTTTAGTAGTAAAAGTTTAAGGTGATCTTCCAACTTTTTTACAAAATATTTTTTTAAGGTTCAAACATGATGGTCAAAAATGTTTTGCTGGAGATTATGCGGCGGAAAGTGAAATTTATCATTATTTAAAGCAAGTGGAAAGGGATACCGGTTCTTGTCGAAAATATTTTCTTTGCCTTCAAGAAAAACTTAGACGAATTTGCTGAGCCAAATGTACCTATGCAAGTTTTCAGCTACTAAGTTGGTTGCAATGTGCAATTTTATATTTGTATTGGTTATTTACAGGGAAAACTGATAGGACAAATATAGAAGCAACTGCAGAAGATACCGCCGAGCTCTCCTGTTTTAGATTTTAGACAAACTGTTCGATAGTCTTAACGCAAATTCTAAGGTACCACCTTCGACAAAGCCTCTCAAGGGCGGGGTTAGCAAAGATAGCGAACATGGGGACTTCTGGAGAATGGATATAAAAGTCCTAGAATCGATGAGGTTTTTAATAAAGAAAAGAAATGTTTTGTCAAGGTACCTACCATCTCTAAAAAACCTTATCCGCACTATAAAAGGTTTTATACGCCTTAAAGCCATCCTGCTTAAAAAAAAACATTTTAAATTTTTTTAACTCCATTTTTTAATCAAGACCCTTTGGAAAATTTTTTTAGTTATATTAGAAGTAAGAAATAATTCTCCAGGTCCAACACAATTTACGTCAAGTCACCCTTTTCTAATTGTGATTGTGAACATGATGATTGTACAAAGCTGTTAAGCAATATGAAAAGTTTTTTTATCAGATTTGAAAATGACCAATTCAAACGTACGGGTAGAACACAATAATTTGAATTTTGAACATAATTTGCCAGATTTTGTGTCTCTGCATAAAAAATCTAAAGTGGACCGACGTACGATAGCATTCGCTCAAGTACTACGGAAAACCCTAGAAAACCGTAGTAATCCCAGTGAGTGTAGGACAATTAATAAATCACACGGATAAAGCCTATTTAGGAGCTATACCGTGAACCCACATTTGTCCAGTGCTCTTGGCCATAGCGGTGTTTTTCTTTAAAGACATATTATGCATGCGCCTGCCTCAAACCAAGGTCGATCGAAGGCAGAAAAGCATGCAGTCTAAAAAGTCAGCGCCGGTACGAGCGACGCCACCGCGGCCAAGTCAAAATTGTTTTTAAGACCCGGATCATTTCTCACGTTTATTGTAAGTCAGTCTGTGCCTACTTTATATTATTTAATACTCCGTATAGCGCACATGAACGATATTTCTAAAATATTAAAGAATGTGTTACTAAAAAAATGATATTAAGCCCATAAATTTTTCAAAACATAATTTGATGGACAAAATTTGTTTCGTTCTTATAAGATGTGCAATTTATTTTTGGTGCAGAAAAATCATAAACATTTTATGGGAAATGATTCAAAATTTTTGAGGGTTCTGACCACTTCAAACACTTCAAACAAAATCCAAATTGATCCATTAAAAATAAGGGCCTTCAAAAAATGGGAAAATAAACGGAAATTAAGGAAGAAATACAATAAAATTTAATGAATTTCTAACACAACTTGATTTTACTTCATTGGCACATTGAGGTATACCTAATCAATTTCTTTCTTAGCTTCCCCTATTTCAAACTCATTTTTCTGAGTCAGTAAATTAAGTAGCATTTTGTTAACAGTAAATATTTTTTCTTGAAATCGGCATTAATATGTCCCAAAATCGTCATTAAAAGCACAGAAATCGTACAATAATGTAGCCCATTATTCTACGATTTTTTCAATAAGTAGGCCTTGGCGAGATGTAAACATCAAACGTCAGACGCGGAGAAATCGCCCGTCAAAAGTGACCAAATATTCAAAACCCGGCCTATAAAGGCTCATTTAACTTTTCGTACACATTGCGAAATTGTTTCCTATAGAAACGCAATCCTTCAGTATACATATTTTAGTAAATTTGAAAATCAATAGATTTGTTGTGTAGGCTGCACAAGAAGCAGCAGTTTGGTTTTTCTGTCAGAAGGTGCCGTACATCATTATACTTGTCCTAGGTAGAGCGATCGGTAAAGTCAAGCAACGCCGCGCGTAGTCGGTTCGTGGACGGGTGATCCCTTATTATTATTTTCTTGCCTAATAAAACTTTTTTTTTCCGATAAATATAATATGTACCTCGGCACTGAAGTTCTTTTTATGACTCATGTGGTTTATTTGCCTCGGCCAGAGGCCTCAGCAACTAAACTCCACATGAGTCATAAAAAGTTGAACTTCAGTGCCTTGGTACATAAATAACTATTATATCCTTATCTATTTGCAATAATCTTACATTTCTTGTATGTTTTGTAAGCCAAAAATTGTCATAAAATTTACCATTAACAATGTTATAAAAGGTACATAAAAGAATAATTGTAATATTGTCACACAAGTTTACGTGGGAGACGCGTGGTGCAGCTTGAAGACTGCGCGCCTCCACCACGTGTCACAACTGAGTGCCTCCACACGGAGCCTTTACCATGTGACGCACTACTTGTGTATGCCGGAGGGTTGGATTAACCCTCACAGCTTGCCGGGATCACTGGGTGCGGGAGTCGCAAAGCGCAGAAGAAAGACAGCAGGTACAAACTAGGGTGATGTTTATTCTTGCACTCACAGATATGCCTCAGTATCTGGACCATGGCGGAGGTAGCGCGGACTGTGGACCGACGCGACCGAGAGTACGTGGAAGTGACCGGGACGCGAGCTGCGCCCTTGACCCGACGCGACGGCGGGGTGCCGCTACTGACCCACTGACGTCTTCAACAGTGCCCAGGGGCGCTGTCGTCTGCCCCTCGGAGCCCGACCTGAACAAGGAGGCTATTTAAGCGGGATCCATTGCCAGGTCAGACCACCGAGGGTGGTCAGTGATCGAGTAGCTGCTAATAAGCGGGGCTTACTCATGCTCAGCCTGTGGCTGGTGCTGGATTTATACTCGCAGATTTTGCCGACTCGGCGATTGGACTTTGATTTATCTAATGTTTATCTTATCGAGTAATCCTCGTATATTTTGTTATTGATTGTCCCCTGTATTTTGTATAATGTTATCTTTTATTTGTTATGATTCAGTAGAAGTAAGTTTGAGTAGTTTGGTCATCGGTCCACAGATGTCACTTTGTTGACAATATACACATAAAATAAAAAGTTAAAAACAAATAAACGTATTTCATTATAGCGGAAATTATAGCTACATTATGGTTTAAATAAAATAGGTATAAAAATGTATTCTTCATTTTCGACAAAAAGCGATTTTTTATAAAAATATTTGCTTGCCCTGAAATGTTGAAAATTAGTATTATAAATTGAGATCTTTTCTCTCAAAATGACGGCATAACCGTAAGAGCAAAATTCTTTAAAAATGCGATTTTATCACCCCCCAGTTCAACAGTTTTTCTCTAGAGGCTTTTTTAAATTATATAAGTACCTAAATAAATATAAAAAGCCACTTTACTCTTGACACAATTTTGGTTTTTCCAATTTTCTGAACTTCTAATATAGGTACTAATAATTTTCAAAGTTTAAAGCAAGCAGTAATTTTTATAAAGAATGACTGTCGAAAAATGAAAAATAAAATTGTTTGTATTCCAGGGGCACACGGTATAAGGTACCCAATAGATGGCGCTGTCACAAAAATAAGTTTCCTGTAAAATGAAATAATCATAATAATGGAGCTTAGGTACATATCCGCTTTATGGCGCTGGAGAATAGTCCAACAATAGCAAAGTATTGTGTTGCCATTATATTTTAGGTGTTATGTGCAAATATTCAAAACCCGGCCAAAAAAGTAGAATTCAACTTCATTGCAGAACTGTTACCTATAACAACGTAATTGCGTAATTTCAGTGTGAGCAGATCGGTCGGTTTGAACAACGATAATATTCTGTATGTATACTGCAAGAGATTGGACAGAGGACGCCCATAGATCGATTGCACAACAGTCCGTCAGGCTCGATCTATATTAAGAACGACATGTAATGTATGTGGAAACTTTGTTGTTTGTGAATATTGTCGATTTCGGTAAAAACATTTTGATATGGTGGTGGTAGCTTTGCAACCCTATGGCAAAACACTTCGTTGGATGGCCACGATGTGTTTAAATTTTTCTTTTCTCCAGCGCAGACTGACTGTTCACTGACAGCATTTCCTTAGACATCCGTTGCTTTACAACTTCACAACATATTATATACTAAAATCGATAAACTAAATCTAAATACATTGTGGTATTCTAGTTACTTCTGTGTATAGGGTGTATATGTAGGTACATATCTACTATCCCAGTAACATGATACACCTTGTTAGGGCCCAGTGGAATAAATTATTAAAATTCATTCGATTTTTCACTATACCTACCTAAAATGTATGGAAAAATTTGTATTGTTTGCTATCCAGGCGCAAATAATGCTATTTCATTGTCGATGATGACATTTAGTTTTACCAATAAAACAAACAGTACAGGATGATTCAGTTTTCATTCGGGAAACTTTGTCAGTGCATTAAGCACCACAAAAATAAGAAAAAAGTTCATATACCTATACATATGATAAAAGAGAATTCATTGGTGTAGAGTAGACTGTAGAAAGACATTTTCTCTGAGTAGCGATTGTGAAGAAAATTCCATACCTACCTTTCTCTAGGCAGCAGGAGGTGATTACAGCGGAATTTTTTTGACAGATGTCATTATTATAATGTGACATAGTAACATATACTCAACAAAAATTTTGATAATAATTTCGTTTAATTTACGTGTAGGATGGAATTTTCTTATTGAATCCCCCACGTTCTTGAATTAATATCCAGAAATTTTTCTCTAACACGATTTTTTTTTTAGAAAATTCGTGTACTCGAAAAATTTCCGGCAATAATTCAAGCACTAGTGAAAAAATCCCTATGGTTCGAAATTGAGAAATTTTGGGATTCTTCCTCAAAACCGCTTCCCCGCTAAAGCAAATATCTTTCTATTGCAATGAATTGTACGTAAAAAAATTAATAGAAATATTTTTACCGAAATTAAAAATACTCACGAACAAAAATATTATGGTATGTTTAAGAAACGCGAAGAACGAAAAACGCCCTGCATCCTATAAACTAATCGAGATATCTAAATACGGTTGGCGGCACTCAAATGCCGCTTAAAATCGAACTCTAGACACCCAATAGCTACTTTTTATCTACTTTTTCTGGACATAGGAGAAATCCCCCCCCCCCCCCCCAAAAAAGCATCAAATTTGGAACACCCTGTACTATTTCGATCGGGAATTTTTTAATTGGTTATAGGATGATAATTTATTCTTATCAATTATTGTTATCATACCCGGTGATGAAAAACGTTGTAATTAAAAAAATAAAAAATTCTTACTGTGATAACAATCAACTGGAATGTCGGCGAAAAAACGCATTAGAGTTTTTCCCCCAAAGCGAGAAAAAGAGAAGACAGGATGCGCCGGACCGGAAACAGAGATTTCGCTTTCTATACTGTTTTTTTGTCGTATTCCTGATGGTTACAAGCATTCACTTCTTTTGTCTCTAGCCTAGTTTTGTAAACGCTTCTAGTTGAATTCCTTTATGTTCATGATATTCAATATACAATACGTACACTAAAATGCAGCCATAATCTAGGCAGATATTCGAGGTGGATTATACAGTGACCGGCAGAAAGTTGGACACAAATGGAAAACTTTTTTATATTAATTTCTCAGAAAATTTTATTCTTGATAAAAGTTGGTGCATCATTTCAGACTCAAAGCGCATATATGAAAATTTAAATATATCTTTTTGGATACAAGGTAGATTCAAAAATGTCAAAATAACTCATTAGTAAAGTACCCTTATTTTTTAAAATAGGGTAAAAAGTTACTTATAAAAGTTGTTTGGAATCAAAGGTGGATGTCAGATTTAATGTCACAGCCACCTAGTAAAAAAAAAGAAATTTAACATTTTTTTATATTTTATTCGACCACCCTGTGTATTACAAAAAAAAAACAAAATACCGCAAGCACAACTTATCATCAGATAACACATGAATTTGCTACTAAACTTTAATTTTGTTCTATTAGCAGCTAGAAATTTAAATTAATCGAAATCAGAGTTTAAAAATATTAAATTTTTGTGTCCAACTTTCTGCCGGTCACTGTATATATATATATATATATATATATTGCTATTTTTACTATATATATATATTAATATTTAAGTGGATTTATATATATATATATATATATATATATATACAGTACTATATATATATATATTAATATTTAAGTGGATTTATGCGTCTTTCTATAAAAAAAAGTAAATATAGCAATATATATATATATATATATATATATATATATATATATATATATATAATTATAAAATAATAAATTATAAAATATATAAAATATATATATATATATATATATATATATATACAGTGACCGGCAGAAAGTTGGACACAAAAATTTAATATTTTTAAACTCTGATTTCGATTAATTTAAATTTCTAGCTGCTAATAGAACAAAATTAAAGTTTAGTAGCAAATTCATGTGTTATCTGATGATAAGTTGTGCTTGCGGTATTTTGTTTTTTTTTTGTAATACACAGGGTGGTCGAATAAAATATAAAAAAATGTTAAATTTCTTTTTTTTTACTAGGTGGCTGTGACATATATATATATATATATATATATATATATATATATATATATATATATATATATATATATATATATATATTACAAGAAAAGGTGATAATGGGCAAGCACTCAAAGTTAACAAAAAGAAAAAACTAGTAACCGCATACACGTGTTTCATGCTATTTGGCAATCATCAGTACGGTGTAACATTAACCAAATCAAAAGATAGGCATGATTTGGGAAGCAACAAATGAAGTCCAGACAGGAGCCAACAGCACATTTGCAGCTTCAGTCAGCACATCCCCTATTTTGGAGCTTGTACTAACATCGCCACGGAGGCTGCTAAAGCGACCTGCGTGGAAATCTTCATAACCCAAGATACAAGGACAATAAGGATGTAAGATTAGCGAGTGTAAATGTAACAATTACAAGAAAAGGTGATAATGGGCAAGCACTCAAAGTTAACAAAAAGAAAAAACTAGTAACCGCATACACGTGTTTCATGCTATTTGGCAATCATCAGTACGGTGTAACATTAACCAAATCAAAAGATAGGCATGATTTGGGAAGCAACAAATGAAGTCCAGACAGGAGCCAACAGCACATTTGCAGCTTCAGTCAGCACATCCCCTATTTTGGAGCTTGTACTAACATCGCCACGGAGGCTGCTAAAGCGACCTGCGTGGAAATCTTCATAACCCAAGATACAAGGACAATAAGGATGTAAGATTAGCGAGTGTAAATGTAACAATTACAAGAAAAGGTGATAATGGGCAAGCACTCAAAGTTAACAAAAAGAAAAAACTAGTAACCGCATACACGTGTTTCATGCTATTTGGCAATCATCAGTACGGTGTAACATTAACCAAATCAAAAGATAGGCATGATTTGGGAAGCAACAAATGAAGTCCAGACAGGAGCCAACAGCACATTTGCAGCTTCAGTCAGCACATCCCCTATTTTGGAGCTTGTACTAACATCGCCACGGAGGCTGCTAAAGCGACCTGCGTGGAAATCTTCATAACCCAAGATACAAGGACTGAAGCTGCAAATGTGCTGTTGGCTCCTGTCTGGACTTCATTTGTTGCTTCCCAAATCATGCCTATCTTTTGATTTGGTTAATGTTACACCGTACTGATGATTGCCAAATAGCATGAAACACGTGTATGCGGTTACTAGTTTTTCTTTTTGTTAACTTTGAGTGCTTGCCCATTATCACCTTTTCTTGTAATTGTTACATTTACACTCGCTAATCTTACATCCTTATTGTCCTTGTATCTTGGGTTATGAAGATTTCCACGCAGGTCGCTTTAGCAGCCTCCGTGGCGATGTTAGTACAAGCTCCAAAATAGGGGATGTGCTGACTGAAGCTGCAAATGTGCTGTTGGCTCCCGTCTGGACTTCATTTGTTGCTTCCCAAATCATGCCTATCTTTTGATTTGGTTAATGTTACACCGTACTGATGATTGCCAAATAGCATGAAACACGTGTATGCGGTTACTAGTTTTTTCTTTTTGTTAACTTTGAGTGCTTGCCCATTATCACCTTTTCTTGTAATTGTTACATTTACACTCGCTAATCTTACATCCTTATATATATATATATATATATATATTAATATTTAAGTGGATTTATGCGTCTTTCTATAAAAAAAAGGAAAAATAGCAATATGAGCAAAAAGAATAGCATAGGCAGTAAAATATTTATAATTACAATATTTTGAAAACTACTATTGTCCTCTATTCATTTTGATGGAAAAGAATTGAAAACGAAAACGAAACACCGACAATATTTGGTCAGCTTTATGAAGTTTCGAATTTGTTCAAATTTTATTTTCTGTGTTTCAAACAAACATTAACAGGATTGAAACTCGACTAGTCCGTTTGGTGGGAAACCGGCTTCAGCCGGACAAAGCAAAAACATAACAAAAACTCATGTCGAAAAAGAAAAAACTACAACTTTTGACAAACTTTTTGAAGACTCGAGATTTTTGCAACAGTTACTGTTGTGTTTTTGGCGTCCCTTCTGACGGTTTTCCACTAAACGGACAAAACAAAAACACAAGAAAAACTCGTGTCGAAAAAACAGAGCTGCAACTTTTCACAAACTATTTGACGATTCGAGGTTATTGCGACAGTTGCTTTTTGTTTTTGTCCCATGTGTCCCGTTCGGAAGCGGCAATGCCCGTTTTGCACCAAACGGGCTAGTAGAGTTTCTATTTTCTACAGGTTTTTTGGAACCCAGAACTAGGACAAATTTGAAACTCTGTTCCCACCAAGCAGACAAAATATTGTCGCAGTTTATTTTTTGTTTTCAGTCCTTTTCCACCAAACGAACAGTTTTCAAAATGTTGTAATGGTATAATTATAATAATTATTTTACTACCTATGCTAATCTTATCACTCCTTTTGCTATTTGCTACGACAGTTAAAAAAAAAACTAGTGAAAAGTTGCAGTTTTCTTTTTTTTTTTCGACACGAGTTTCTATTTCTGGATCTATCTAGTGGAAACAAGTCACGATTCTATTTTCTTTTAGTTTTGTACCGAGCTTTGTACCTATAACTACTGAGGGTGTTCTGTAAGTTTAAAAAATAAATAATAGGTTAGTAAACTCGATATTATGTTTATACGATATGCAATACACAGATATCCTAGAAATATATTAATTAATATTAATTATTAATATGAATTCATCCAGCTTTCTAACAAAAAATAACGATAAAATAACAAACGGCGTAATGGGAATAGCGCCATAGGCAGTTAAATAATTTTTAAAACTATTCATTTGGTGGAAAAGCACTGAAAATAAAAACGAAACTCTGACAACATTTTGTGCACTGGGTGAAAACAGAGTTTCGAATTCTCAGAGTTTTGCTTTCTTTTTTCTTGTTCCAAAAAACCTGTAGATACAAAACAGAAACTCGACTAGTGCGTTTGGTGGAAAACTGGCATTCGACAGCGGTAAGATCAAAGTGTCTCGGTCTAGACGTGTCTAACGAACTGAGTGGGTCCAATGGATATTTAATAATATTTTAAGAGAAGGTTGAGTTTGCTGGGGTGATTTTATCAAAAAAAACGATTAATCATCATCAGTTCCCCCATCTAAAATATTCATGAAAGTAGGTAGGTATTTTTAAATAACTTCAGAGCTAAATTACCAGATGGTGTAGTAATATTTAAAAATGTCCACCGTCCACCATGTTGGATTTTTTGGAATAGGTACCTACCTTGTGAGACGTCAAATCAATATAATAAATTAAATTTATATTGTACAACTAAATCGACCCTCTTACAAGCATATCATAACTAATTACATAACTTAACTATATATCAAAGCAATAGTAGATGGATGATAAAAAAAATATTCGACCTAATTTTATTTCAACAGTTGTTCCAATTACTTCCATTTTGAAGCGAAAAAAAGTTATTAATGAGGATTACCAGATTACGTTTATTCAATTTGTTTTCTATTTAGTGGCCTACTGTAATCAGCCGTTCTTTTCAAGGGTAATATCTACCAAAAACGACATGCCAATGGAAACACTACTTCTACATCACTTGCATCGGCAAACGGACACTATAATCGATCTGCTTTACCAAGAAAACCTCTGAAACAACATAATATCACCGTATGTATATTGTCAATTTAATTTAAAATTGTAATTGTTGAGTATATTTCATTTACCTACCAAATTTTGAAGTTGATAGCTCAAACTGTTATTGAATACACCCATGCACGCACCCACGTACACAAGCGTACTCTGAGCAATGACATACCTACAATTTGTTCAGCGAATGTTCGGCCCTACGTCACAACTCCCGTCCTTGTCTGACTCGTGAATATACGACCGATATCCATCGTATATTCATGAGTAAGACAAGGACTGGACTTGTTACGAAGGGCCGAACATTCGCTGAACAAACTGTAATAAGCAGTGGCGCACCCAGAGGGGGGGCCCGGGGGCCTCGCCCCCCCCCCCCCAGACCTTCCATATTTTAAAAATTCTCGAGGGTGGTATCGTAGATGTACTGTCCGCTGTGCGACCCTCGGCAATTATTGCGCACTGACTGGCTAATATCTGATCTTTTTTCATATTTTGGAAATTTCTTTGAATCATAAAATATTTTTTATGTACTACGTCAAGCTTTTTAAGTTGACCCAGGGCCGTAGCAGGGGGGGAGCTGCCTGGCAGAATGTTTGTCCTGCCTGAGCCGCAAGTTCACCTCACCTCACCAGAGCCGTAGATAGGGCGCTGCACCATTGAGAAAAAAAAAGAGTAAAAAAGACATCGTGTTGATTTTTTATTTATTATACTTCATTGAAACTGAATTTGCCCTTAAATTTCCTAAAAAAATTGCCTTCGGCGCATTTTAGTATGCAGACACCTCTAAGTACACTTTTTATTGCCCGCTTAAAAAAACAATAATCTTTATTGTCCGGTTTTCAAACAAATTTCAATTTACCTATACCTAACTACACTGGTCAGAAAATTATAGACATAATGTGGTCCTTTGAAACAATATGATAATCACAAAAGGGTGTTCAGTGTTATTATTGATAATTACTAGATTTTTGTGAGTTAAAAAGTATTCTTGCTTACTGCACAAACGATTATGGGCCCGCATAATTACCAAAAAATTTCCCCCCCCCCCTCTCCCCACCGACAAAGTACCGTCCTCTAGGTACCTTTCCCTCACTTCTCAAATGTGTACTAACTGCCCTGACTGGAAAGTCATTTGCCCTGCCTAAAGTTTCTGTCTGACGGCTCTGAGTTGCCCCCCCCCCCCCCCAATCATATTTTCTGGGTGCGCCACTGGTAATAAGTACCGTATTTAATTCAATTGTATTAAATTGCCGCCAATTTGTTTTACATTAACAAAATATTACTAAATTCTAGGACAATACTGACGGAAATTCCTTCAATTTGACTTATCACAAGGCCTTCTATGACTCCATTTTTAAAATTCACTATAAAGATTTATAGGGCGTATTTTGTGGTAAAAAAGATTTTTTCCTGTAAATATATGTGTTAAAACTCTCGGAGCTACACACATGGTAAGTTGCGCGAAAAAATTAGGTTTACGCCATTTTTGAGGCAAAAAATGAACAGAGCGCCTAAAGGAAGAGTTTGCGAATTTTCTAGAGATTTGGCATGAGTAACTGTAGTAATTATTTTTTTCGCTCAACTTAACGTTTGAGTAATATAATTTTTAACATGAATTCATTTCATATCATATTTTATCTGTGGCATTTTAAATAAATGTAGTAGACTGTGACATCGACTTGATATTTCATTTATACATTTTGAATATATTAAAAGAAAAAAACGAAAATGAGAACTAAGCATTCTAAGCTCGTTCAGTTTTCAGTTTCTTCATAAGGCTACGATAAAGACAGGTAATGACGCACAAAAATCACGTGACCATCTTAGTCCGACGTTACATGTCAGTTGTCACATAACTGAAAGCGGCAGCTTGAGTTTTGAGAAGTTTTAAATGTTTAAAGTATTTTTAAACGTCTTAGTTTATATTTTAGAAACAAGTTTGTGTCTAGTGCGCGTGTCCTGGCGGAGTGGAACCGCCCAGGTGTTATTATGGCCTCTGGGTGGAAGCCGTGACGTCCAAGAGTATTGGTGCCGCTCGCGCCGACGCGTGAGCGCTGTAAGGGGAATTCTCCCCCCAGAATGGAGTGGAGCCTGAGACACAGACGGGTGAACTGCTTACGAGAGATCCGCGAGTTCAGACGGTCCGGGTACCTGGAAGCCGTTCCCGTTGACCACGTTCGGGTTTGTGTATTTTGTATTCACCATTCACCTTGTGCGAAATAAATCAGTGTTGTAACGTACTCGAGAATTTTCGTTGTCGACCTATGCCCTGATATGGTTCCTATTCGGCCTTTCATCCTGCCGATCAATTGGGACCTCGTCAATATTTACAGTACGAATGCGGGGTAATATGGGGTACTTAATTTCATAGCCCCATATTCCTGGGATATATAAATGAAATAATTATATATTTGTATTTACAGGTAGTTAGATAGATTTAGTAACATTAGCAACATTTTGTATAAGGGAATCAGTAACTGAGTTTTCACTTTTTTGGACTTTTATGAAAATTGCGCTTTGCCCTGTTTTGCCCCGTATGCGGGGTATAGTGGGGTACCAAGAGGGGTAAAATGGGGTAGTACAATAATGCTTTAAAATAGTGAGTTTTTGGTGAATTAAAGAGACGTTTTTCCAAAATGTTTTATTAAGCAAACAGTAATCTTTAAATTAAAAAAATAATAATAATAACGTAAAAACATGAAAAGAAACAAATTAAACAATATTCAGGTTGATTCAGTTTTATTCTGGGACACTTCAACGGGAGTGATGTAAAATCAAAAATATTATTATTTTGTGGCACAACTTTTCATCTACAGCCGCTTATTTTTTGAGATACAGGATGTTTGAATTCTTAAAAATTTTAACATTTTATTTTTATTTTTCCAACCGTTAAAAGTATTTAAACAAAATTTGGTACATGCATGGATCAAGTGTCACAAAATGTGATAATACCAAGTTCCCAAAATATAGCCGGTGGTGGAGATATGGGTCTACACTACATTTGTTTTATCAAGAAAAATACTGACAAGGCCCTGTAGAGCTTTTTTTTCTTCTAAGCAAAAACCGTCTCTTGGCATTTTTTGTATCTGCCATAGTTTCACGGTAAATTTGATTTTTCTGTCATATAACTCCTTTTTGAAATGCTAGAAAAAAATATGTAATTTGAAAAAATAACTCTTGCTCTCGATTTGGCCAGAGGATATTAAACAAAGTATTACAGTTCAGAAAACCAAAACTTGCCTGTTAAAAAATACTTAAAAGAAAAAAAAGATAACAAAACAATAGTTGGCCACAAATGGCATTATTGGTTTGTTGAATTAATATGACATTTTTATTCAGTACTGGCCAAAGAGAAATCTAATGTGACATTTATTTCAAATTAAATAAATTATTTTTTGCGTTCCATAAAGATAGATTAATTTTCCTGTAGAACTGCCCCAGTAAACAAAAAACGTACTTTTACTTATTATCAACGTTTGCATTAAGTAAATTATATAACATGTCTTTAAAAACGTTATTTCCTAGTTAGATTAGTGTTAAATCATAAACATTTTTAAACATACTTTTACCTAATATTTACTTTACCTACACCCGACATTTATACAATGTTCACCAAAAAACATTTTTTAACGTTTATGTTTGCATACGATGTAAAACATTAATTGAAAAGCATCGAAGCAACATTGATTCAATGGTTATTTAACGTTATATTGTGGTTCAATTTTGAACTTGTTGATTTGCGCATAAGTACTGTTTCTCAACTGGTCAACGGCAATCGCAGGAAGCCGCCACCCGCCATACGTGTTCACGTTCGCAAATTCGTGTAGTGTGCGTCAACTCACGGTACCTTGTGTTACGTTGTTTTGGTAAGTGAAAACATGTAATTAGGTATTTGCTAAATCACAAAAATGCATGTCTTGCTGGTCTAAAAGTAAAAGACGTGATGAATTCGCGGCACGCGGCACAGACAGTTCGGCCAATGCCACCTATTTAGGTGGCGTGTTGGCTCAGCCGTCCCGGACCTGCAGTCGTTCGTCGCTCAAATTTTTGGTAGTGAGAGACTGGAGACCCGATATCAAACGGATCCTAAGATACTAATACCTAGATTCGCGTGGGAAATTTTCTCACGCCAATAAATAAAACGCCGAATTCCAAAATGAAGTCACCGTCGAAAATGCCCTATTCAAGAACAGAATAAAACATGGGACATTTTCATTGACTTAATTGTAGCCTTGTAACTTTTGAACAAAAGGCCAAAACTCCGAATCTCCATATCCTCGAATTCTCATCATGCCTTTTTTGTACTTGATAACCCTTAAAAGATGAGAAGAAGAAAATAACCCTAAAAGTTTCAAAGTTTCCTTGAAATTTATATATTTGTTTAAAATAATCAGCTTTTTTTGGTTCCCAAGAGCAATTCAGCAAATTTGGAATATGCCTATGTGGTATGGTGTTTCAATGAACACGAACTAGCATGCCACATTCCACGTGAAAAGCCTGTGTTGACGTCCTTAAGGAGGGGCTATTTTTTTGTCTAACCTCAAGAATACTAATTCGAAATCTAAATCTCCTATTTTAAATCAATCGGCACACTTTTTTTTCTTTAATTTCACCTTGATTCTTTTAGAAAAGTCAAAATATGCTGATTATTTTAAAATATACTACAGAGCCTTAAATTTGCATTCTGAACGAATTTTTCTTATAAAATTTATCGATAAATGTACATGATTTGCGCTAAAACCACAAAAATAGAAAAATTTTAAAAAATCAAAGTGTGCCGATTGTTTGGTACGGTGACTTAGATTTGTATTATGAACAACTTTTTATAGTAAAATTTTTCGATATCTCTTAAGGAAAAGGTAGCTTATATCTTTGAACTGAAAATGAATAAATTGCCCGTCAAGGCCTGCTTGAGATGAGAAGCCTAGATGCTTTTTCTGCAAAATACTTACTTAAATAGAAGGCATATTCTTCTTTAATGGGCCTATAGGTATAAAAAAGAAGGGTAATTCACTGCGATTGCACATAGGTACAGTCTGAAAGTCAATAGTCGGTATATGTTAACGGTCTAGTCCATAAACGAAATACCGTTTCATTTACATAAGGTCTCAGCCATTTAGGCCGTATAGATACGACCTAGACCATATTTATTTTAAACGGTCTGTTTTCATATATGTCCTGTATATACTTACCTGGGGAAAAATCGGGTGACGTCATTAGTCATTGCTTTTGGCCATGTAACTTTCGAACGGAAAAAGACCGACAATTTTTTAAACGAAACTTGTTCTTAAAAATTAGCGCTTTCGATATATATGAAATAAAATTGGTACGTTCCTGGGAAAAAGTCGACAGTGACGTCATTTTCGCCATTTTGGAGCTCGCTATTTTATTTAATTTGCATGAGAAATGTACCTTAGTATGCTCCATTTAAGCTTTTAGTTTCAAAAATTTTCTATTTCGTTTCGTTTTTCCATACTAGGCCCCGGGCGTCTATTTTTGATCTAATTTTTCTATAATTTTCTCTAGCCCAAAAATACAAAAATAGAGTGAAGGAAAATGCGAATCACCTGATCCATTTTTAAACTACGTATAGTAACGCAACTTTTTGTTTCGGGAAAATAGCAAACAAAGAGAATATGCAAGTGAAATATATAATAATTTACGTACTACTTATAATACTGGAAAGTAAAAAAGCATTTCTTATTAAACGGCGTGTCTTTAAATTTATCATGACCCCTTCAATAAATTCACTGGGAAACTGCTTACTTTTGCTCATTTTCATTGGGAACATCTCTGTAAGCGTCCTTGTTTGCTGAAATATGATGTGCCGTTGTACCTCTAAGCTGTGCATTCCTTCTAAATAGTGATTACAATGTCAAAGTCAGAAGTAGCTAAGTGCAAGAAAATATTCCTTGGGTATTTCTTTCGGATCTCTCCTGCGTCTGTAGCTTCTCGACCCGAGCTTTCGCCTTCTATTACATGGGACATTCTCAGGGCATGACGTAGCCTCGGAGACTCAGATGTACTGTATCTACGTGTAGGTACTCAGTCAATACATCTGAGTTTTGGTCAGTACATTGCACCCTGAGAATTTCCCGTGTAATCGAATGCGAAGGCTTGAGTCGAAGAGCTACCTATACGTCACGCAGGAGAGCTCCGGAAGAAACACCCAAGGAAAATGTTCAGAATGTTATAAAAACATAGAATTAATGTTTAAAAAATAATATTTAATAAGCCTTATAAGAAACCTATAAAGAAAGTTAATAGGATGTTTAAAGAACGTTAAGTCTTACATGTTTAGCTATCATTAATTAATAACTTTCATATAACATTCACATAATATCTTGCAAACATTATGAAGTTTGTTTTATTAATGTTAATTTAACATTTCACTAACTTCTTAGAAACATTCTGGTAACGTTATGACAAACGTTTATATAGCCAGATTGCACGTTCAATTAACATTAAAAATGCGGTAAAAGTTTATTCAAAATGCTATTCAAATTATCATTATTATGTATATGACTAACAAGGTTATATGTTATACCAGAACAGTGTATAAACATTTTGTGAATGTTCTATTGTTTAGTGGGGCGGCAGATACAAAAAAAGGCAAGAGACAGTTTTTGCTTAGAATAATGGGTATTGTATACCCATATCTCCGCCACTGGCTTCATCGGGAACTTGGTATTACCGCATTTTGTGACACTGGATCAATGCATGTTGTTTACCAAATTTTGTTTAATTATCTTTAACGGTTGGAAAAATAAAAAATAAAACGTTAAAATTTTTGATAATTTAAACATCCTGTATTTCGCTGTGTATAAAAAGTTATTCACAAATTAGTAATATTTTTTTGCCCCATCTCTAATACCCCATTTTGCCCCGACGCATGTTTTACAATAAAATATAAATAAAATTTACAACGAAAATTATTTTTCGATAAAATGATTTAGATTAATCATACTTAATAATAAGTCTAATTAAGCAATAAAACTCACATCGAAAATCTTATAAAAACTGTATTTAAGTTTTAAAACAAGGGAGCTGTTGTACTCCCAACATTAGCTATGTACTTACTGAATTGACTTGACCGGGGGCGTGATCTTGCATCGAAACGAGGTCGGAGGGGGACATGTAGATTTGAAATTTGGCTGCTTCAGTTAGGCTGTATCTAGTAAAAATACTCGTACCCCGTTATACCCCGGTACCCCATATTGCCCCGCATTCCCCTACTGTGGTGAGTTTTCACTTTTATTTAGTAAAAAATATCCTAAATACCAAATATTGGGTCTGTTTATATTATATTTATACATATTACAAAAGCCAGGAAGAAAATGTCACCATAACAACATTTGCTTTGCCTCGGGATGAAAATTTGCGCCAAAAATGGATTCGTCAAATTCCAACAGATTTAATTTCTAAAAAACGCTTAAGTATGGCTAACACATTTCCCAGAAAGTGAAACAATTAAAGTAGACAAATGTGTTGTGGGAGGAAAGTACCTGTAGAGAATATCATCTAAGCTAAAGGAAGGTGCTGTCCCAACAATTTTTGAGAATGTGCCAAAATATTTGAGTGCAGTGCCGTTTAACTCTCAGCCCAAAACAGCTGAGGCACGTTGAAAATTAAAAAACAATTAGAGAAAGCCTGGATGCACAAAACTAATAATGTATTAGATTTGTTTGTTCTACTTGTCTACAAAAATGCCTTTTATTATAAATATAGGACTAAGTTCGTCACGTGACTTCGCGATTATGCGTTAGCACCATAGCTTGTCTTTATCGTTGGCCTCGGTATTTATCTATAGGTACCCGCGGCGTTACTGAATGAATGCAAACTTTGGTGTCGAATAGTATACGAAATACAAGTTTATACAGGGTGTACCAGAAATATCTCATCTAAAGCAACAACTTATTGCAATTTTTTTGTTCGGGAATCTCTTAGTTTTCTAGAGAAATATTTCCCAGATAGCGTCGAAGTACTTTAAATATTCTAAGGATATGCGTTCAAGGTGCGGGTTAGAACGTTCTTTAAAGTATCTGCTATGAGTATGTATGTTATGAACCAAATCAGAACATTACTAAAAACATGTGCTAAGTTCATGCCCGTCAGGAACATACTTGGTGGGTACATGAAATTCATATGTTTTTTGGAATATACTTAACTTGTACTTTTAATGACATGTTTTCCATGTACTCATTAGGTGCCCTGATGCATTTTAATTAGGTACGTTCCATGTATATTCACAGTATATACCTACCTATTAAGGTGGTCTAGGTCTAGGAATACCTATTATGGTATATCCATATATCGAAATAACTATATTTTTTAATATCGATATTCGATATCAAAAATTTAATATCGCCCAACCCTGGAAATTTACCTATTTTGGTATATTAAAATATTTTTTATGTCCTAAACAAGCGAACTTGTAAGTAAAAAATTTAGTGAAATGTGGTAATTAAATAAGTTAAAAATTTAGAAATATATACAGAGACCCTCACGATAAAATCATATTTATTTTTGTGTTAGGCAGTTACCTATAAACATATCTGGATATTTAAAAAATGCGAATTTCCCGCGCTATGATGGTTATCTAATCAGATAGCAGCATAACAAGCCAGCTTGGGACGGAGGCCAATGAGCGGCGACGGCTTGGCGGAATCCAGCTACGTTGCCAGGTGTTGGGCATAAATTTACTGCATTGTGGGTACACGATCCTTAAAAATTTGCAATTTTCACCCAACTCTATAATCATAAATAGGTTAAATATTTTCTTCAACTTTCTTGCATATTAAAGCTCTTTGAAGATTAATAATGAAAGTTTTCTGGTTTTTATTCTTATTCGTTACGTCTCTTAGTTCTTGACATCTTGCCGTTAGTGAGTGGCCTGGCAACGCTGCGTCGCGACAGGCGCGTGCGCGTTCGTGTTTCGTCTTCGTCAGTTCTGACGTTTCGACAGTTCCATCCGGCCGGCGTCCACCGACCACCAGCCATACATGATCCGTTTATTGTATCATACCGTCAATGCCGTCCACATAACACATAATGTTAAGTGGTTCCGTCCACGAGCGTGCGACCAGCGACTCCAGAGGTGGGTAATCTGCGGACTCCAGCGAGTAGCGAGCCGAGCGGAGCGACGAGCGACCAGTGCAACTGACGCCGACACCTCCGGATTTAATACAACAGGTAATAAGAACATTATTATGTATAATAATACCTATTTGTTGTTATTCTTAAAAAACACCAAAATAATACGTTTCCATAAAACATTTTGGCGACATGCACAAACATACTGTTTCGTTCTTCTTGATGTCGGCTGACGGAATTAGACCACGATATCCAAGTTTTCTTTTTTAATGTGTTGTTTTTGTCAACTTTTGTTTGAATATACCCCGAAATTTAAAAGGATTTAACAGATTTTAATGGATTTAAGATATAGGTTATGTTATATGTATATTGTTCTCGGTAGGGTAGAGCGTTGAAGCCCGACCTAGGGATGCGAAAATAGTAAAAAGTATCGATACCGATACAGATACTTTTTTACCAAGTATCGATTCCTACCGATACTTGTCTAAAAAGTATCGATACTTTTAGGTATCGGTATCGAAAGTTTACGTAGCATTTTTGTGATTTCCAGAGAAATAGAATTTCCAATTTCTGTCCAGACTTCAGATGTCAGTGGTCCAGTGGTGCCACTAATGCACCACGACTCGAATTACGCTTACAAGAAACAAAACGGCCTAAAGACTCCTACGATTCCTACGTAAATAAATGCTCGCTTTAGCTAAGGCGTAACAGATGGCGGTGGCAACTGACAGTATAATAAGTAATTATTTTCGATACCGATACCGCTACGAAAGTATCGATACCAACTTGGAATCGTTCTAGAACTATCGATACCAAAAATACTCGATACTGCAGCAAAAGTATCGATACTTTCGAAGTATCGTTAGCATCCCTAGGCCCGACCACATGTACCTATAAACCTAAAGAAAAGTGGTTAAATAGACAATTCCAAGTTAACAACTGTAGTTAGGTAGGTAACTTTTTCCTAATTTTGACATGTAAAGAGATACCTACTTACCTATCTTTCAAAACCGAAGCAACTGTTGAAACATCCTATTTTAATTTTACAGAAGTTAGGTCCTATCTACATAAAATCATAAAATTCGTTACATCACCCCCTAGTCTAGTCAGTATCAGGGCTGGGAAAAATAGGTAGGTATGGGAATATCAATAAAAACCATTTATTTATTTTTTAATCAATGTTACTGTCGATTTTTGGAAACTGATGATATCGTTGGACAAAGTACCTACTCGGACGGTCGATATATTTCTCTATTTGTGTTAGGTATCCGTATCGAACGAATATCGACTGAAAATTATTCCATATTATGGTCAGAAAAATGCCTGGACGTTCCTTGCTGCACGTTCGACATTTCTCTATTTTGGCATTTCATCGGTATCGAACGAATATCGACTTGACAATTATTCGATACGATGAGAAAAAGTGCCCGAATGATTGATATTTCTCTATTTTTGGTATTTGGTAAGTTTTTGAGTTGATCTGTATACTTTGCGGTTTTTAGGTTATTTTTGTTCTCCCCTGGGTTCTCCCAATTTCAACGATTTACATATACAGGGTGGTCCAAACTTTCTCAGCAATACTTTAAAAACTGCTAGAAAATTTCAAAATAATAGAATTTTTTCATATGAACATATTTATATCAAAAACTCAATGGTTTTTGCTGTACAGGGGATCAAAGTTGGAATTTTTTTAACAATATTTTTATGTATCTCCTAAAATATGAGAGATAAGTCAACAACGTTTGGTAGGCATCTACACCAATAAAGTAGCTTTAATATTGTGGTATTTCCGATTTGTTTTATTCAACCAGTGGCGAGGCGTTGGGGGTAGTCTTAGACATATTCTCACCTAAAAATGATGCGACAATCCGAAAATGATTCTATCTCATCACTTTTGAGTTCTCCTGTTAATTTAGAGGAAGTGCTCTTGATGATTTTTCGAAAAACCCTTCGTTTTGTCCAAAACACGTAGATATTTAATCCTTGTTCAAGAGCGGTCAAACATATAGTCGAAGACTTACGCTATCATGTTAGCCTTGAATGAAGGAATCAAGCCTTTTGTTTTTCAAATAAACTGGCAGTTTTGACGTTTGAGCAAATAATTATATTGTCATTAATTCAGAGTTGGGTATTAGATCTGTATCTGGAAATAGTTAGGTATGCCCAGATTATTTTCACATTATTTTCTTTCTTATTTTATTTCAAGTTGAGTGTTTCAATAAGTTACCGGAGGAACGTCGTTGAGTGTTTTGGACAAAACTAAGGGTTTTTCGAAAAAACACCAAGAGCACACAAGGCATACGTGATTTTTCGAAAGTAAAATTATGTCACAAATTAGTTTAAAACCAAGCAGGGCTGATCCCCAGAAGCTCAAATTTCAACTCGAAATTTTTTTGTCATTTACACCCTACGTGAACTCTATCCGTGGACACACTGTATATTTCCTTGATACAGTTGCACTTTTTTGTATTACACTTTTTGTGCGTTTACTGAAGTCTATATTCATAAGATTCAGGATCTTCAAGTTGCAACTTCGCAACGTTACTTGAATACCATCTTTTTAACTGCCGCTTGCACCTGCAACTGCCAATAATGAAACAATCCAATATATGTATAATAATTTCAAACTTGTAATACCTAAAAAAATGCCTCCACCTCGTGTCGCACTATTCGTGTGCGCCGGAGGGTTGGACTGACCCTCACGGCTTGCCGGGATCACTGAGAGGTGTCGCGACCGACGACGGAGCGTACTCAAATGAGACACAGGTATACACAAAACGGACTTGTATTGTCCCGAACTCACATAAACGTTTTCAACAGCATCTTGACTGCTTGGGAGACGCGTACGGAGTTGTGGACCAGCGGGTCCGCGACTGACCGGCGCGTGGGGAACCTAAGAGCAGAGGTTCCCAGGTTCGGGATTAGCAGAGACCGATCTCCAACAACCCGGCGATCATCAACGCTCCAGCATGACCCCCGAAGGAATCTGCCGTCAAGCCCCCTCGCAGTCGGGCCAGAACACAAGTTCGCTGATAAGCTGCACCTTGTGCCCGAGCCGACCCCTCGGGGGTGGTTGGCGATCTAGTGGCTGCTGAAAAGCGGGATCCACTGATACCCAGCTTGGAAACTGAGCTATACTTATACCCGCAGATTCTGCCGAGTCGGCGGGTGGACTTTGATCTATTTATTGTTTAACTTATTAATTCATCCTCGTATTTACTTTATTGACTGTCCCTCGTACTCATTAAATTTGTTATTGTTATCTTTACTTTTGTTTTGTTTGGTAGAAGTGGGTTTTAATAATTCGGTCACTGGTCCACAGATGTCACTTTGGTGACTATTGTTCTGTAGAACTTGAAAAGCGTTTTTTTTTTAATTTTCTAAAATGCGCTTGTTAGCATCGCATCCCGTCAAACGATGCATCGACGAAAAAGTCTGCCCTAATTTTTGTACAATTTTGTTTATGGAAATGAAGCGTTTATATTATAAATTTTAACGTGCATGGTAGTAGAAACGTGCATAAGTTTCGTGACTTTTTAAAATCATGCAAAAACAAAGAGCTGTAAACATAAAAATCTGGCCATAGTCACTAAACGCAATGGCCACCAAATCTAATAAACCTTCTTCCGATCTTCCCCCTACTGACTGTGCTTTTTACCAACATTTTTTGAAGTATTACTAGTTTGAAATTATATATTGCATTGTTTAATTAATGGCAGTTGCAGGTGCCCGTAGCAATTAAAAATATTGTATTCAAGTAATGTTGCGAAGTCACAATATAAGATCCTGGATCTTATAGATGTACTTCAGTAAACAACAACTGGCTTCTCATATATTTTCATCTCAAGAATCCATACCACACATTGTACTCCAAAGTTTAAGCGTTTTTGTTTCGACAAAAACTAATACGAAAAATTGCAACTGTATCTGTAATCTGTATGATAAATAAAATAAGCAGGTGGTTTTTTGTTGATCTGGCAACTGTAATTACTGCTCAAAAATTTCGAAAAATTAACCATTTGGTTATTTTAGTTCTTATTGTATTTTATTGGTCTGCTTGAACTCACATTATTTGGTCTAAAATTATTAATTTATTTTACCAGCGATCTGTTATCTGTTACACGGAGAGGTAAAACTATCGCAAGTGGTATATCTGAGAGTACTTGAAAATAGTTTATGTAAACGCTCCCAGAGACGTACCTACTCTTTTAGAGATCGTTTACAATGACAGAGAGTTCTCCCTGAGAGGATTTACATTGGCAAACTATTATAGATATTTGCATATTTGTACCTCCCTGATCACAAATGTAACAAAATAAAACAAAAATTAAAAAACTCAAATTCAAATTATTATTATTTTAAAAGGTCACCTTTTAAAATAAAAGAGGTGTTCAAACAATCCACCATTATTATTTATGCAAATATTGCATCTTTTTAAAATTGAATTTGTCGCCTTCCTTAGAGAGTGCCTGTCAATACTGGCATTTGCTTCTAAAACAGCTACTCTTAATTCAATAATAATTGTCTGATACTTTATTTTGTACGTTCCCCACAAAAAGAAATCCAAAACAGACAAATCGGGGGATCGGGGCTGCCAGGAAATAGGTCTATTTCTCCCTAACCGCAACTATTTGGTTAGAGCTGATCTAGGTAATTTCTTACGGCCAAATAATTATGTGGTGGAGCTCCATCATTGTATTTATGAATAATGATATGTAGAAACGTATATAACGTTTAAACCATATTTATAAAAATCTACTGTATCCTTTTTCTTCACAGAACCCTACCCTCCTTCACATCTCGCTTTTCCTGGTTAGGTTTTGAAGTAACCTATACATTATAGTAATTATGTTTCCTGTCATTGAAATTTTTTTTCTGCAATTCTAAAATTTAATCCTGCTATATTATCCTGCTCTTACACCTAAGGGAAACTATGATACGATGTAGGTATAATAGTAGCTAACATAAACGTATATAGATCAGCTCTCAACCTTATAATTTTAGCGTAAACCCTTAAAACGGGCTAACTAATAATTATAGAGCGTTTAAAAGGTACCGCTACTAGTCATATTCGTTGTAAACACAACAACTTTGACTTTATAAATTTACAAACTAAGTTTAAAATAAAAGTAAATAATGCCTCCAGAAACAATGAAAAAATCTAAATGAAGATCACCAAAAAAACCTCAGGCCCAAATAGGTTACGTTTCCGTAGGCGTAGGCTATATTTTTCGAGAATGTTAGAGGTTGTCCATGCATAATATCTCGGTTGATATCGTTATTAATTATTTTTGTTGTAAAAATATTAATAAATCTATTATATTTATTTATTATAGATCTATTAAGCACATGCGCATCGGGCCTCTGCATAGTCACAGTATTTACAGTTTGTTCAGCGAATGTTCAGCCCTACGTCACAACTCCCGTCCTTGTCTTACTCGTGAATATACGATGGATATCGGTCGTATATTCACGAGTCAGACAAGGACGGGAGTTTTGACGTAGGGCCGAACATTCGCTGAACAAACTGCACATAGATTACTGTGATATAAGTACGTGCAAATCCTATCTTTAAATATCTACAAGGTTTGTGTGATATATATGTAGGCTGTAAGATTTGACATTTTTGCAGTGTATCTTGTTTCGGGCTGGACCAACAATAATACAGCATACAGCGTTGGTCCAGGCGTTGACTGAACGGTCCAGGGCTATATGCATCCGAACACTGATTTTTTAATGATTCGTAATTTCTAATTCCACTGCAACGTTGAATACTTTTTATTTTCATACAAGCATAAAATAACGAAAAAGTAAGCAAGCAATCAAAATAAATATCTAATAGATTTCAATATCTAAGGCGAATTGATTCATTTGCTCAACTCGAGCATCAAACACTAATGGAATGGCGGATACTATTGGGGACATGAAAAGGTAGATACTTATCCACTTGTCAACTTATAATCACATTTACAGATAACGCACTTCTACCTCTACATATGTATTCTAATATAGTTTCCCGGTCTTCAGTGTAACATTACACAAACTTTCCCAGAATAAGACCATTTTTTATAAAGTTTATATTAACAAATATTGTAGTAAAACTCGACGTTTCGCTCATGATTCGGAGCTTTTTCAAGAACAATGCCATAAAAAAATTAACATTAAATAGGTACTAATTAAATTTTATACAAATACAAAAATATAGCCTACCTTAACATGACCTCAAAATGTTTAAAAAGATTAATTTGCAAAATGTTGTTTGATATAAAAAATTGTTTTGGGTATTTATATGTCTGTCAAAATTTTTTCCGTCGTTTTTAAATTTATAAATACCCAAAACAACTTTATAAACAACATTTTGCAAATTAATCTTTTTAAACATTTTGAGGTCATGTTAAGGTAAGTTATTTACAAATTTATTTATTTCATAGATTTTTTTTTCTATTTGTATAAAATTTAATTAGTAGGTACCTACCTATTTAATGTTAATTTTTTTTTAACGGCACTGCTCTTGAAAAAGCTCCGAATCAGGAGCGAAACGTCGAGCTTTATTACAATATTTGTTAATATAAACTTTATAAAAAATGGTCTTATTTTGGAAAAGTTTGTGTAATCTACATATGTAAGTAATTTAAATGAAAATGACTTGTTCTTGTTCTATCTTTTAGGTTAGGGAAACTTCAAATCGTTCATCTTCCCACACAGCATTTAAATTTGGCGAGCTGTGTCACATACTACATACTAATTCGATGTGCTGACAATTTAAATCCGTGCGCTTTTCCGTTGAAGCTTTTTTTGTGTCCGCGCTAATTTTTATCGACACCGTGTTCCGATTATTTAATATAAAATACTTTTAAATGCAGAATTCAACTACTAAGTGCTTAACATAGTAATAAAATTAATTCACTAACGATCTCTAATCTATAGCCCTTTTAGGATATTTTAAGCTTCAGGCTTCTCCTGGGATATTTGCAGTCACGTTGTGATGGCGAATTTATTACTCCATAAATTACTGTAGGTATGCTCCCTCAGAAACCGTTACCTATTTAAAACTTTGACTTACCGAATGATGTGAATGTGGAAATGAACGCCAACTGAAAGAAGAGTCCGATGGGTGGCACAACACATGAAAACTTCATTGTTTCGCACTTGAGTAAACTTTCACTTCACCATTTCAATTTTTTATTCTTTTGAAATTAAACAGCCTTGCGATGTAAGTTCGATTGCTGGATCTGAAAAATATATATATTTATATTTGTTACTGACACACCACTGTTGTCTAAACTTTTATTGTATTATTTTCTAAATGCATTAGTCATCCGCAGTGTATAATAATACGAGTATAACTCGTTCAGCTATCATACGAATCCACGAGTAACAACAGAATATAATTATACTGTTTGTAGACAACCATTATTATCCTCTTAAGTTAATGGTATTGCACCAAATGAGAAACATTTTTATTATTAGATTTTTTGAAAATCTGATTTCGGGCTATGTTGGTGCATATTTTGGGTACACATCTACAGACGGTCGTGACGTTACAGCCCGTGCCTGTCAAATTTGACATTTAAAGTTCTAAAGTGGAAAAAATCCTGTTTTCCTTGCAAAAATATCGGAAAAGTTATTAAGAAGATGTGTTCGTACTCGGTACTCGGTATTTTTTCCCGCAAATAACCTAAGGCGCTTATTCACGGGTTGCTCTCCTACTAAATCATAACAATGTAATTAAATTTAACCGCAAAAAAAAGAGAAAAATAAGATTTTAAAAAATAGTTGCGGTTTAACAAAGCAATATTTATGCAAACAATCTTTAATTTTAAGCTCAGCTCATTTCCGAGCCAGTGTTGTAATATTTTTACACAAACACATGCATATTTCGGAATTCAGTGAAACATAATGATATGAATTGAATTTTATGGTTTCAATAGCAATCCTAGGAATATCAAGAAAGAAAAAACGAATATCGTAACATCTTTCTAAAAATTGGCGTAGGGGCGCAGTAATACAATACGAAACGCACACATTTTCTTTATAAATGTTTCCGATATTTCTACAGCAAACCCGAATTTTTTCAATTTTTAATTTTAAATGTCATATTTGCCAACGTAGCCAGAAATCAGATTTTCAAAAAAGTAAAAGGAGTTGTGAAAGACTCAAATTTAACATTTTGTCATTTAAAATCCTCTTCTGTAGGTACTGTACTGGAATAATAAGGCCACAGAGAAATGACTCTGAATTTCAACATTTTGTTTATAGTTGGTATATTATAGTCAGTGGCGCAACGAGGGGGGGCTGCCGGGCGCAGCCCCCCCCCCCCCCCCGAACTCGTACCAACCAAGCGAAAAAGCGCTAAACAATGCTAAATAAAAACAAGACCGAATGCTTTGTATTTTGTTCAACCTGTATTTTTTAAGTTTATGTTATGATTTATCAAATGTACGAAATTGAGGATATCGGATATCGGTGGTACATATTAATTAGTAGTTTACATTTAATGAAAGATTAGTTGCCTGGCCGGCAGTTGGCACAGAACAGAAACACAAGTCACACGCACACGCGCTTCGCGCCGCGGGCCTTAAAACTAACCAAACCTGCGCCGAACTTAAAACTAATCTGACCTGAATTATATGCGCCCAGGGCCGTATATAAGGCGGGGGTTTAGGGGGTTCAAACCCCCCACATGATGGTATATATAAAATTAATTAGTACGCCCGGCGCCCGCCAAAATGGAAAAATAAATAATCGTGCTGGCCGATTGTACTGCTTGGATGATTGTAACATGTAACATGCCATCAAGGTCAAGCTTTTGCGTTTGGCAATATACAAGGTGAGTTTTTTTCGATAACCACTAGGAGGATCTCGGAAACTAGCAGAGCTAGAACAAAGGTTAAATGGGAAAAGAATTGCGGTTTTGAATGCTCAATGTAATGCCTCCTTTGGATTTTTAAAAAAGTTCATGGCTCACTAGATATTTTGAAAAGAGTGATTTTTTGCTATTTCATCCGATCTCTGTAGCTCCGTTATTTCTGATTATACAGAAAAACTGTTAAAACAAAAATTGTAGATAATTTTTAAGGGGTGACCTTTTAAAATAATAATAATTTGAATTTGAGTTTTTTAATTTTTGTTTTATTTTGTTACATTTTGTTACCAGCTATAAATAAAATATTTGAAGTGTGTCTTATTATAAAATAGAACGTAATTATGAAAATATTCCATGGCTGACTATGTGAAAATAAAAAAAAATCAGAAAATTAGCCAGCTCTTTTATTTTTTATAATAACTATGCCGAGTATTATATCTTTGGATAGCTCAACAAATGGCCAACTATGATTTACATTTAAAAAACACAAGTTTATGTCATATCTAAAAAATCACAAACAACATAAAACAATTATTATCTTATTAAGCCCAAAATTATCTACAATTTTTTTGTCTCTACAGTTTTTCTGTATAATCAAAAATAACGGAGCTACAGAGATCTGATGAAGTAGCAAAAAATCACTCTTTTGAAAATATCTAGTGAGCCATGAACTTTTTTAAAAATCCAAAAGGGGCATTACATCGAGCATTTAAAACCGCAATTCTTTCCCCATTTAACCTTTGTTCTAGCTCTGCTAGTTTCCGAGATCCCCATAGTGGTCATCGAAAAAAACTCACCCTGTATATTTGAGGATAATGCTCAAAAAGTTAACCTTAAACCTAACCCCCCCCCCCCCCCATGGAAAACTCCTAGCTACGGCCCTGTATGCGCCTATTTTAATTCCTGCTTTTAAAAATGAATAATAATTATGAATCCACAAGGAAATAAATTTCTATAGGAAGATACCTACTTCTCTATATATTCTACATTTGAACCTTTGAGGGGACATGTTAATTTATAGGATGTGGGAATCAATTTATAGGTACTAACTTAAATTTTTACTTCCACATCACTCAAGGAATTCCCTCTCGGGCTTTTATGTAAAAGAAGAAAAGAGTACCTAGTTCTTACAGTTATACTGCATAGTTAAATAATTATTATTATTATTATGGTTCTACAGTTAACAAAGAAAAAAGTACCTAAAAATTTTTGCTAATATTAGGTGACTTATTTTTTTAGTTCATTAAAAATGTTTGACCTTGAAAATTTGAAAATTTTCGCCCCGACAATAATTTCTGGTTGCGGCACTGATTATAGTTATTGGCAAACATCCAACGCAGTTCCTTTGCTGTGCAAGTGTTGACTAATTAGGTTAGTAGTTATTGCTTACTTGCAATCTGTAAACTTATATATAATGTACGGACCCAAGGTATTCAATATAGTAATCTATCAACGACCAAGCAGCCCAGTTCTTTCTATCCACCATGAATGAATAAATCTGAGATCTTCACATAGTTAGTGGTAAAGAAGAACAACAGCATGGGAAAAACGCAACCAAGAGAAGAGGTCATCATCGCTCAAGCAGGAAACAGCAGAAAATTTTGTTGGAAACCGTTGTTTAGAATTAATAATTAAGTCCGCATACAATTTTTTCAATCGCCCTATTTGATTTTTGAATTTCTGCAAAAAATCAAAGTAGGCGAATTAAATTAAAATATGTTATCCATTAACGATATTTTTGGTAATTTTTATTTTCTGCAGACAGAGTAAGTTGATTTAAGAAATTATAAAATATATACAGGGTGTCCACGGATAGAATTGACAAGAGGAGAAACAGTTTTGTTACCTATTGCTTTGTCCATTAAGTCATTCTTTACATAAAAAAAAAGTGTGATGATAAAATAATATTACCATATCAAAATCTTATATCAGATGTGTAGGGTGTTAAAATAAATTAAGAAAACGTCAAATGTTTCTAGAGAGAAATACCATTAGGTATTTATTATTTTAGACAAAATGTTTATATAGTTGTGATATACCCTAAAATAAAACCGTCATATAAAATTTTAATTCTGAATTTTATATTTTTGTTTTTTTCTTACGTTGGATGTTGGATTAATGAAAATCGAAAATCAGTCTTCTTCTTAAACAAACAATAAAACTGAAATAACAATTTGTACGATTGTGGAAACAAATATTTTGCATCTACTCCTCTAACTCCTACACATTTCTATACCGATTTTCAGAAATTCAACTTAAAAAAATAAAAATGTGGCAACAAAGCTCTCCAGAGCAAACTGAAGAAATAAGAAATACGTGTTGATTCTACAAAAGGAAAGCGTTATATCACTTCAAACATCTTAGGAAAATGTGGTATTTACATCATAAGCACCAGTGTTTGCTTAAGGTCTTTTCGCGAATTTTCGCACACACACACTGTATTACAATTTTTAAATTGCACGAGAATATTGCTACCGGCAGTACCGGCAACGCGTAATAGCGCCTACCGCGATCCATTTTGCACGATTTCGGTCTTTTATTGTTTTTTTAAGCGACAAAAGTGCCTGACAGTAGTTACTTTGACACGGCCGGCCGGCCACGCTGGCGGATTTGGCTGTCAGGTAGACTTAACATTTAGCGCACCAATTATTGCAGCGGGGGTAACTTCATTCCAGGAAAAGTCAGGGGCGTTCATTCATAAAAAATTATTTCAACTAATGTATAAAAAAAGTCGTCACAATTCATATTAGTCCTAGGTTAAAGTAAATTTAGCGCCACCTGACTTTCGTTGATGTGAACTAGTCGCGGTTGAATAACTATTCCCAAAACAAAAGCATTGGTATGGTATAGTATGGTAATAATTATAAGTAGTTATAAAAGTAAATTAAGATTATTATCCATATTTTTCATTACCTTTTATCACCCTCTATATCCTAAACGAATCTTTTTCGGACACATGTTAATATGAACTTTTTTGTCAATTTGTGACATACCTATTTATAATCCGCCACTTATTTTAGTTACACCCGGTATAAAAAGAATACCTATACATTCTACAAATTAATAGTAGGTATTTACTTCCGAGAAACTTGGATCTATGTCAGCCGACGATTTAAGTTAATACCCTATATTGTGTGGAGGGGTTTTTGGGAATTGCATTTTTTTTTATCTTAATGTGTTCTTGTAGGATCATAATACATTGAAAGTATTGGAATATTATGAGGTGAATTAGGTAGGATTAAATGAAATAGCCCGGAAAGACGAGAACATTTAAAAATTACCAGAGGGCATGTATAAGCACAACCAAGTCAATACGCGACGCCGAAGACCCTGTGTAATTTTCTAAAAATATTTGACCATCCGATTGCATAAATATTCTTAGTGCAGTAGTTTCTTATATCTCTTACCATAAACATTCTACGGCTATTAATTATATAATAGTTATGCTCAATTATTTTTATATATTATGCTGCGCGACAAGTTGGCCATGCCGATTTTTTTACTCGAATATTTAGTTTATTTTTATTTCACCGATTAAAGACTTATAAAAATACCTACCATCAATGTCAATATTTTCAGTGAATAAGTAGTTTTTTCGCGTAGGTACCCGAAAACACAGACGCAGTCGCGAATAGGTTTATCGGAAAGCGCCACGCGCGGTTCCCATATATCGGGCGAGTCCGGGCGCGCACGTTGCCCGCCGCTCACTGACGGTTCCGGAGCCGGAACGCGGATTCCGGGCGGCCCGCCGCCACCGGAGCCGGACCGGCATCGATCTGGATGGCGATGTAAAATTGCCTGAAAGTACAAATTTGACCAAAATGTTCAACTGCAATTTTGAAATGCCCTTTTTTGGGTGGTTAAAAGTTGCGCCGAGGGCGAAAATTTTTGAGAAAGAGTTCAACAAATTCCAAGTAAGTACCTTATTAGGTTAAAAGGAGGATAAAATATTACGTATGTCAACAGGTGGCAATTTTTCTTTTTGGCCTCTTTTAATGACTTATGATCACAGTCAAGAATAAAAAATCTTTAGAGGAAAGTGTAAAAAATAGCTTAATATGAATCCGAAATTTACAAAATTCTAAAATCAACCAAACAAAAAATATCAAGAGGTGTGTTTTTGTGAAATAGCAGGTAAGGGATAATCAGTTGAAAAAAAATACAGTCCAACCGGGATTCGAACCCGTGATTCCTACTGAGGCCGTAGCATAGGCGCTCTGAACCAACTCAGCTACTGGAACATACGAGTTCAATCTTTGAATTGCAACACTATTTAAGTTAACTCAAAAATTTATAACTATACCTAACAAATATACCAAAATGTGCTCATGGGTGGGATTAAGATTGATTTACACAAAAAAATGTCCTTGGATTGTTTCGTCGCCACTGTGGTTACTCACGGCACCACCCCCTACAGGTTTTTTTCTATATTACTACATCCCCTATGCGTCTCCCAAAAAAATCGTTGAGATTAAGATTGATTTACACAAAAATAAGATTTTTTTCTTGGATTTTTTGCGACGCCTCTCTCGTTACTCAAGGCACCCCTACAGTTTTTTTTTTCTATACCTACTCCTACATCTCCTACGTGTCCCCTAAAAATATATTTGAGACTGACATTGATTAATTACACAAAAAGAACCAGAATTTTAGTGATTTTTGCGATGCCACTGTCGTTTGACACGGCACCCCCTACATATTTTTTCTATACTACCACATCCCCTCTGCGTCTCCCCAAAAAAAATATCGTTGAGATTTATATTGATTTACACAAAAATACGATTTTTTTCTTGGATTTTTTGCGACGCCACTGTCGTTACTCATGGCACCCCCTACAGGTTTTTTTATATTACCACATCCCCTATACGTCTCCCAAAAATATCATGGAGATTATGATTGATTTACACAAACAAAATAATATTTTTTCTTGGATTTTTTGCGACGCCTCTCTCGTTACTCACGGCACCCCTACAGTTTTTTTTCTATACCTACTCCTACATCCCCTACGTGTCCCCTAAAAATATCCCTGAGGCTGACATTGATTTACACAAAAAAAAATCCGATTCTTTTGTGATTTTTTGCGACGCCAACCGGGATTCGAACCCGGGATTCCTACTGAGGCCGAAGCATAGGCGCTTTGAACCAACTCAGCTACTGGAACATACGGGTTCAATTCTTTGAATTGCAACACTATTTAAGTTAACTTAAAAATTTATAACTATACCTAACAAATACAATACCAAAATGTGTTCGTGGGTGAAGGTGTGTGTGGTAGCCGCTAGCTTTTAGACAGTGTAGACGGGCTTGGTTAAATAAAGATGACGGGAAAAGGCGCCACATAGTTTGGTACCACCCCACAATTCTATATGTAAGTGAGGATTAAACTTAGATATTTCTCAGTGAGTCCTTTCCAAATTAAAAAAAAATCCAAATATTTACTAAATTTTATTCAATTGGAACGGACAAGCACTAAATATTTGTTGTCAGTAAAATAAGCAAAGTAAAATTCAATGATGCTCTACGTTACTACCTACTTTAACTAATAAAAAAAATAACACAAGAATGGCTATGTCTTTCTAGATTCACTAATAATTTATTTTTACTTCTCTGCTACTTCTGAAAATGAGTGTAAAAATAAAATAAAACTAGTAATAATCGTACTAAAACCTACAAGTTGATTTATATCCCCGGTCGTGCACTCGCGTTCACACATCGACCGCTATCGTCACAACGAACGCAAAGAGATCCACAACGTCCAAAACATGCGCCAAAACAACTAGAATCTGTGCACGTTCTCAAATTATACACATTAGCAATCTAGTAAATAATAAAACACATAGATAGCTGTTGGTAAGTCTACAAATCATTGCGTAGCCCTTGAGTGACGGTCGTCCAAAACACACATAGAGCGTTCAAGTGGTAACTGTGCTCCAGGAATCTGGTCTCAAGGGACAATGTATACACTCCAAATAGAGAAACTTTTAAAACCTTGACAGTTTGGGAATCTTCCAGATCAACTCCAAAAATAAGGTAACATAAAATTTAATATATTCCTACGATTACTTGCAGGCCAAAAGTCAAATACATGTAGGTACCAGCCAAAAATATCCAATCCAATATCTAAAACTCTCGGGAAGAGGTTTTTTTCTGGTCCCTTCAAAATAAACTTCAACTAGCGTTGAACTAACTTTCTGAACGACTGTTCAGCGATATTATTACAACTGCCAGGATGGAAAGGGGGTTCCTTTCTTACTAGGTGCCGACATCTTAATCCCGCAAAAGCTGCTAGCGGCTAGGAAACCGTTACCATCGACCAAATCAAATCAACACTGGGTCTTGGTGTCTAATGGACTAATACACCACTGTTTTTTACTCATTGGATAGTATTGGGTAAGATATATTTGCTGTCTTTTTTTATTCGCCCCCCGTTTTGCCGCAATTAATTTTTAAAGTTCACTATAGGTAACTACCTGTTGGATTTAATTTTCCCCTAAGTTTACTGCCATAGCACCATGTTTGGCAACTCCACACCTCAATGTCAAGCCTGTCAGCCTGTGAAAACATAACCTATTTTGTGACGGAAATGAACCATTCTATTTCCCTGAGGAAAATGCTAAGAACACTAGGTATTGGTATTGATGATCCGGACGTTATGCTGGTTGGTTTACAAAACTTTTTTTTATTGGAAACAAAAGTTGATTTTATCTATAGGAAGTGTACAAAAGGACACAATTCGTAACTGAAGTTGCACAAATTAGATATCTAGACATGCTGATATATATTAAAGACAATAAGAACCAAGCAGGTATAACATTTTAGCTGAAGATTTTGAGGGGACTACTTTCTCAGGAATTAGCCAATCGTAGCTTTTCGGGAACAATTCAGAACCCTTATGCGTTTGCAGATGATTGCAAAGAGGTACGAGAAACTTTAACTGAGTTAACTGCAAAGGTATAGAGTTTTTCTGGAGTGGCAACCGATTTAGAGTACAAAAGGTTAACTTCGCGTTTGTGTCATGTTGCTGGAAGGATATCGAGGATCCTTGCCGAATACGACGAGAAGGAGGCGACTAAAGAAAAGTTAAAGCATGAAGTTCTTTTGCTGGAAGGCGACTTAGCTGAGAAAGTCGCACCCCCTATAGATCCTCTAACTGTTCAAAATCCTCCAGTTCCCGTAAATCCGATACTTCCTGCATTTTCGACTCCCGCGGATGTTAATCCGGCCAATTCATTCCAAAGATCAACACCGATATACAAGTGGGGAATCAGAAAGTTCACACTGGTGATGGCTCTTTAATGTCTTTCTTGGAAAGGGTAGAATCCCTTCGTATTTCGAGAAATTGCTCAAAAGCAGATTTATTTGCCTCCGCCGGAGATCTTTTTGAAGCCAACGCTTGGACATGGTGGTATAACAATCATACGAAAGGTCGATTTTCAAATTGGGATGATTTAGTTAAAAAACTTAAGGGCACTTTTCTTAAGGATCATTACGTCGTAATTTAATGGATGAGATCAGGTCTCGAAAACAGCTAATAAAAGAAAGAGCTCCTATCTTTATTTGTGTTATGGAGAGTTTATTTAGTAGATTGACTGTTTCTCCTTCCGAAGAAACCATGTGTAGTGTGAGTGCTGTGCAAATCGAACACTACCCAAGTGAATCGAACGCAACTGGTTGTGTTCTGTGAACGCACCTCCTGACGTTTGACAGTAGAAATTAGACAAGGTTGTCGAATGATCGGGCTCACGAAAGTGTGGCTTCAGATCTGAAATAATAAGTCTAAATTATAACTAAACTCAGCTCTGTAAATAGTGTAAATAATAAATGTTGTAAATAGCAACACAGCGTTTCGATCTCGACAGTAACGGCGATGATACGACATGGCGCAGTCTATTGACCTACGACCACCGAAATTTACTATGCGTGAAGGAGCAAATTCATGGGCTAAGTTCCTGCACAACATTTAT
This sequence comes from Pseudeuparius sepicola, assembly GCA_963920635.1. Lineage (NCBI taxonomy): Eukaryota > Metazoa > Arthropoda > Insecta > Coleoptera > Anthribidae > Pseudeuparius > Pseudeuparius sepicola. Next base: position 28,440,848 of record OY987304.1, on the reverse strand, counting down.
ATGTGTGCTGCTGGAATCCCAGAGGTTGACGAGAAAAGGAAATGCAGCCTACTATTGCACTGTATGGGAACGGATGGGTTGGATCTGTACAATACGTTCGAATTAAAGGCGAAAGAAGTCGACAATTTTACAGTGTTGGTGGAAAAATTCAACAATTATTTCCTGCCCAAGGTAAATACAACCATCTCTAGACTTTGATACAACGTTTGAAAGACACAAGTTTTTTACTCGTAACCAACAACCCGGAGAAAGTATAGATGTTTATGCCACTGAATTGAAAGCCCTCGCAGCCACCTGTGAGTTCGACAAAAGGACCGCATTGTTTGTGGTTTAGGTGACAATAAATTAAGAGAAAGGTTACTGTCAGAGCATAATTTAACTCAAAATGCCTTGACATTTGCCGATCAGCAGAGTCGACAAAAAGTCAGCTAAAGGGTTTAGGGCAAGAAACATCACAAATAAATAAAGTCACGAAAATACAGAAAAGGACACACAAGAGAAAACTAAGAAATACCAACAAGTTAAACAAACAAAGGGTGCAAAAGTAAAAATGATCAATAATTATTGCTACCGTTGTGGGTACAGTCACAAAATGAATGAATGTCCGGCATATGGAATGGAATGCCATAAATGTAAACAGAAAAATCACTTTCAAAGTATGTGCAATGTGAAGAAAATCAAAGAGATAAGAACAGAAGATACCTACAAATAATGAAGTCAACGAAAACTACAAAGAGGAGTTATTCATTGGCAGCATCGAAACAGTGTCGAAAGAAGACGATGACGAAGAAGACTGGACAGAAGAAATCCAGGTATGTGAAAAGCCACGAGTGTTTTTGTCATTTACACAGGTGCTCAAGCAAACGTTATCCCATTACGTTTATTTGAAAAAATTCCTAATGTTAAGTTAGAGACTCCAAGTGTAAAAATTGTAGATTACAATGGTTCAAATATTAATAATTTAGGTACTTGTTCTCTAATATGTAAGGTTAGAGGTAGGCAACAAAAATTTGACGTCACTTTTCAAGTCGCAGACGTGAAAAGAAATTCACCAGCTGTACTTGGCCTAAAAGATCGTAAAAAAATAAATTTAGTAAAAAGAGTAGTCGAAATTGATGAAATACAAATGGAGGACTTGCTGGAAGAGTTTGGGGATGTGTTCGAAAGTATAGGTTGCTTGAAAAATATAAAGCACAAAATTATGATCGCAGAAGATGCGGTATCTGTCACTTTTAATGCCAGAAAGGTACCCCATTCAATTCATGACGAGTTAAAAAAAGACTTAGATAGTCTAGAGAAAAATGGTGTTATGCGGAAAATTGAGGAACCCACTGATTGGTGTCATCCTCTAGTGGTGGTTGGAAAGCCCTTGGGAAAAATCCGAATTTGTTTAGACCCGCAACCCCTAAATAAAGTACCTAATTAAATCTGAGTATTTTCAAATGCCTACAGTCGAAGATATTTTAAGTGAGTTAATGGGCGCCACGGTTTTTAGCATTTTGGATGTTAATATGCGATTTTACCAGATACCACTAGATGATGCCTCGTGTAAATTATGTACCTTCGCAAGCCCATTTGGTAGATATGTTTTTCCAGCGTCTACCATTCGGTATTTCATCAGCCCCAGAAATATTTTATAAGAATTTCAAACAAATTTTCGAAAGCTTGGCTGGTAATGTTTGTTATGTAGATGATTTGTTAGTGTTTGGCAAAGATAAAGAGGAACATGATCGAAATCTCAGAAATGTACTACAGAAAGCCAGAGGAGCTAATATAAAATTTAACAAAAATTTAATAAAAAAGCCGAAGATGACGATAAAGATCCTTACCTATGTCTGCTAGAATACCGGACTACCCCTATAGATTCTAAAATACCCGCCCCAGCTACTTTACTGTTTAACAGAGACGTCAACTCTTATTACCAAAAGTTGTCATTTTTAATAAGGGAAAAGAGAAGGAAGAGGTAAGATGTAGTTTAGAAAACAGACAAACAAAGCAGAAAACTTATTTCGATAAAAATACTAGAGAGTTAAAAGACTTTGAAGTTTAATGACAAGGTGAGAGTTCAAAATCAAAATAAGACTTCTGGGGAGTCTGGTACAATTTTGAGTAAACCTGACAAGCCAAGAACCTATATGAGTTGTCCTCCTTTTGACTTTTTGCACAAGTGAATTTGAAGTGAAATGAACATGAAGTGATCTGGAAGTGAAATGATTTTTTATTGGTAAATAGAACAGTGTACGACCACGTTATTTATAATCTAACCCTTGAATGAATTTTTCAATATTTTTCACCACCTTGACCCCAGAAACACTCAAAACTAACATAAATTACATAAAAATCGATTTGCTGCGTAAACTGATCACTTCATAATCAACTGAACATTTGTAAAAGGAACACTCGATGTCAGCTGATGTGATCTCAAAGTGATTCGGAATCAATTTGAGATCACTTAAAACTGTAAAAGGAGGACGGCTATGGTAAAATTAGATCAAGGTAGTACTGTAGAAAGAAACAGAAAAATCCTAATTAGAGATTCAAATAGACCTAAGAAAACCCCGGATTTGACGTATGTAAATAAACAATCCAAGCCGAAACGATGTATAAAAAACCCTACAAGGATCATGGATTATGATTGTACATAAATATAAATAGGTTAGTTAAGTTTCACTAAGCTCTGTAAATAAGTAGAGATAAGTTAATCTTAAGTTTGTTCTTGAAAAAAAGGGAGGTGTAGTGTGAGTGCTGTGCAAATCGAACACTACCCAAGTGAATCGAACGCAACTGATTATGTTCTGTGAACGCACCGCGTGACCACCGTAGGTGACGTTTGACAGTAGACATTAGACAAGGTTGTCGAATGATCGGGCTCACGAAAGCGTGGCTTCTCTAAATTATAACTAAACTCAGCTCTGTAAATAGTGTAAATAATAAATGTTGTAAATAGCAACCCAGCGTTTCGATCTCGACAGTACACGGCGACGATACGACACCATGGTCGACCAAATACGTGAAAATCTCCTACCTGATTATGTGAAAGCCTTGGCTTTACACGAAATAAAAACCATCGATGAATTAAATACCTTGTGTAAAAAATTAGAAGATACTTCTGGCTTTTTATCTCCAAGTTCTCTTTCAAAGCCAAAACAACTGAGTTCAAACATGTGTTCACTTTCTGGAGTTAAGTGTTGGAATTGTTTAGGTACTGGTCACGCTTTTATAAATTGTAAGAAATCTCGTTATATCTTTTGCTACGACTGTGGTTTGAAAGGGGTCCCAAAACCAAAATGTGAAAATTGTTCAAAAAACTTGGAAACGACTGGCAGTCGGAGTCCGGACCTGGTTGCCAGTACGAGCAAAAGTCCAAACCCCAAACAGCCCAACCAAGACAAAAACAAATAAGGGAACAAGAATCAGAACCATGGCCTCCTACGATTTACGGCTCTCTTCGCGTCCTTTCTGGCCTGCTCATTGAAGTAGGGGGCGCCACCAACCGTACCAATTTCAAGATGGCCACCGAAGTCATGTTTGGTCATTTGTCAATTGACAGCGTTTGACTTGGAATTTTTCATAACCTAAAAATTGCGCGCCGTGTTCAATTTATGGATAAAGACGTTGATTGATTCCTTCCTCCATCGACGATGAAGATAAAATAATAATTACTATTATGAATTAAAAACCTCTAAACTGCTGAGATAAACAAGCCGATTACTAGGATCTTGTGATAAAAGGGATAGCGGCAAATCGCGGCTGTGTTTACGAACGCGTGCGTGACGCCGTGTTCTTCCTGCTTTTCCAAAAAGAAATACAATTTTTATATTAGATTTTCATCAGTGTTGACCAGTGCTTCGAAATTTATGAAACAGTTACCTGTAAACTAAACAGATAGTTACAAACAAATACATATACAATATGATTGTATAGGCACCTATGTAGCTTGCAATTTGGTTCTGTTCAAAGAACTGCTTCTGTGTGGGGACAAGCGGAATAGAATAGATGATGGAATGTGGAATTCATTGGATAGGATGAAGTATTTTATGAGTATCATCCTTGTTTAAACAAGGATATTATTACCGAATTCTGATATATTCTGAAGGTGGGTTTATAAGACAATTTAACGTAATTTAATATCAACGTAACGTAACATAAGAATTTAGTATACCGTTTATGCAATGATTATTTACTAATTTTAAGTCTGTGCAAAAACGGGAAATGACAAAATCAAATTTTTGCACGAAATCTATTAGTCCTCGATTTCAACACTGGAGGCCTCTTGGGCCAAGTAGAACTTCGGCCCCTGGACACAAAAATACAAAACCTAACCCATAACCATCCTAAATAATAAACAACCAGTGCTAGTGAGTTTTTGTTTTCACTAGTTGTGAGTTTTTTCTTAATGTTGGCAATGAAATTACACATGTAGATTTTTTTAAATTTTAACATAAAAAGTTGTTAACTTTTACGTTACATTAAATTATGCCGCATAAACGCTCCCATTGAATAGCATATATATTAACTTCTCTCCTACGTTACGTTAATGTTAAATTATGTTATATTGGCTTGCATAAACCCACCGTAAGGTGCCAAACTTTTATAGATAATATTAAATCAACAATCTACAGAAATCTGGCCAAAGATTAATAACACACTTATAGGATTTTCTGTTCTGATGCACAAACCTAAATTGCCAGTGGTATAGCCTACACATCGAAAATTGCTGCGTATTCCTTCTTGAAAAATGCCCGGACTATGAACAGCAAACTACACATATATTTTGTTATTATCAATATATTTACTTTTATTTTGTACTTGTTGTAACAAAATGTAGAATTTTCAGCAGTTTTTTCCTGTACCTGTAGGTATTTTGTCTGGATTGGGAACACATCAAATTAAGCCAAAGGCATCGAAGCATTTACCCCAATATTTTTAAATGATATGTTGTCAATTACAATGAATCGAAAGTTGATTTTATTAGACGTAGGTGCGTATAGTAGCACAAAAAAATTAAATAGCAATAGGATTAGAAAGAATTTTTAAGTGGCCACACAACATGCGTCATTACAATGAAAAGTTTGATTTTAAAGTGGGTGATGTATAGAGCGTTCTATAATTATTGGAAAAGCTGGTTAAAAAGCTTTTCACTCAAAACGATGCAAAAAGAGGTCACAGTCCGAACAGTTGAAGAAAAACATCAGGACTGTGTATTTGTAAGGTTATTTCTCTACAGGAAATATTGGGATGTTGGACAGTGATAGGCTACAAACACAACATAACATGCTTTTAATATCAATAAATTTATTCCACTAAAAATACATATCAGATATGGTGACAGCTTAAGATTTTGTCCTACCCGTGAGACAGAAAATTGGGCCTCTTTCACGTAGAAAAAATTAAAAAGTACCTATAACTTCTACCGAGGTAGTGTCGATGGTATTTTTTCAAAAGGGCGAATACGGATTGGGGATTATACAGTAGCGGTCATAAAGTATCCCGGCCCCCCCTGCGGTGATGCGTCTTGGTGCCCCCCCAAACTTTCCTTTCTCTTCCTTTTCTATAACAACTACTATAATGGTTTTTTAAAGCAAAATTAAAAATAATAACGTATAAATAAAAAAATATATAGATTGCAACTGTAATATAATTTTTTTGGGTCGAAACAATCTATTTAATGCCCCTTTTGGTGCGATTAAAAAAGGACTCCACAATCCGGTCAGTATCCACCTGAAAATAATTTCAATACTTAAAAGAACCAGACCCGACTCATAGTTGTACCACAGACCTATATAGCTTCGCTAATATAGGTCTGTGGTTGTACGTAAGTAAGATTTAATTTAAGTTTCGAAAAAGTCCTCTCGGCACTAGCTGTTGTTACCGGAATTGTAAAATACAATTGAATAACTATACACAAATCTGGTAAAGCTGAACATACATATTTGTTTTTAACGAATAAAAATTCTGTTAAATCTCTAATAGTTTTCAGCCCTCTTAGTTCTTCCTTGTACAATGAAAGAAACTGACAATTTTCTGGAATAAAATTTGTTGAAATTTCTTCATTATATTTTTCAATTAATTGCTGGCAATGGTTACATTCAGCAAAATTGCAGGTTGCAGTATTTGAAATATTTCACATATTTTAAGTAAGCTCTTAAATCTGTTAGATACTTGATTAATTACAATGTCCAAAAATACATTAAAAACTGTGAATTCAAACTTTTTACTATTATTCTCCATCATCTCATCTGAAGCTAATTCATCGAAAAATAATTTTCTTTTTTTAACTCTCGTATTTTTGAAGGTTGTTCTTATTCCCCATTTGTTTTTTACATTTGTAGTTTGGGCACAACTCTAGAAATTCTTTCCTTATTTGCTTCAATATGTCAGCAATCTCCCCACATTTATTTACAGTCCAATAAGTGGACTATTTAATTTTTAAGAATTGTGGAAGAGGCCAGGGCCCCTTCGGCCCCTTCAAGGGTAGCTTCGCTACCCCTGCTACCCCGTTATGACCATGGGCGCCCATAGGGGGGGGGGGCAAGGGGGGCACGTGCCCCCCCCTGGAGATTCTCAAAATCCCTTCGGGTTATATTTTATATTATTATAGTTGAGGAAAAGATTATTTTCATATCTTTCCAGGTATACAGGGTGTCCCGAAATTAGCCTGAAAAAATTTTGGGATATTTTTAACCCCTTGACCCACCTCATTTGGGACGCCTATGATGAAGAATGTCAAACTCTCTCTACCTCGGTAAACGTCAAATCTCACAGATATATTATACACCAAATTTCATAATTTTATCTTTGTTCGTTCTGGAAATATTTAGAAAAAACCGTTTGCCAAAGTGTCCATTTCAGGGGCTATAGCCCTCTTAGGGGACTTTTTTGAGGCCATGTTTATAGGAACTTTTTTAATTTTTTTGTATCAAAAAACGTGGTGGTAGATTATGGCAGGCTAATGTCTAATAGGCATTTTCATGGCACTCTGCAAAAAATTTTCAAAACGAGTTTACTCGAAAACGATGCATGCTATCGAAGTTCAACAAGAGCACCTTTTCTTGATAGAATACCTTCAGCTTTCATAATTTTGCAAGAAATCTGGAAAAAAGTATACAAAAAATATTTGGGGTAATTTTAACTCCTGAACTCCCCCATTTGGGACGTCTATGATTAAGAATATCTAACTATCGCTACCTCGGTAAATGTTAAATCTCACAGGAACATCACATGCCAAATTTCAGAATTTTATCTTTGTTCGTTCTGGAAATATTTATAGAAACCCGTTTGTGAAACTGCCCCTTTCGGGGGCTATAGCCACATTAAGGGGCATTTTTGAGGCCATGTTTATAGGAACTTTTTTAATTTTTTTAGGTCGTAGAACACGCTGGTAAATTATGGCAGGCTAATTTAGGGACACCCTATATAAAACAAACCCCTGACATATTTTATACAAAATTTAACTGGGCCACAATCACATAAACCAATTATCGATTCAGAGCTAGGTAGTTCTAAAAATAACAAGGTTAGATGAGATAATTTTGCCCCCCCCTAAAATATTTTCTATGGGCGCCCTTGGTTATGACCGCCACTGGGATTATACAGGAGGAGCTAAAAACTGCTTTCAGTATTCCAAAAAGTTGCTTCCTTTTTTGCATAAATAAAATAAAGCCTTATTTTTAAAAATGGTTATTTTTTTGGAAAAAAAACAAAATGTGGATATTTGTCCTTTTGACACGTATTAATAATAATAATAGTTTTATTGCCCAACAGTTCATTAACCATTTACAGGACAATTATTACATGAAATATTATAATATTTTATACTGTACTTAATGCCTACACACACAGATTTAAACATCTAGCCAGGAAAGTCCACGTCCAAATACAGAATTACTAAATCAATTATAGATTTCAAGAAATCAACGTAAATATCACATTGATGAGATATCGCATTAAAATGTTCACATATAATATACAGAGGGCTTTTCAATGACAAGTTTGTTCTTGCCGTACTACATAAAAAGTATATTGATTTCTAGAATTAGCCCGAGGTACTAGAATTTATGTTCTAATAAGCCAGGACAGTCAATTCCATTATTCACTATATTATATAGTAAAGATACAGAGGCACACATTCTCCTGACTGCAAGACGTTAAATCTATTAAGCATAAGTCTATATGATACACCTCTTTCAGGATACGACCCATCTACTTTAAAACACATATTTCAAAAATTTTCTTTGAATCTTTTCCAGCAAAAACTTGTAAATATAGTAATAAGGGCACCATATAACCGATGCATACTCAAGCTTAGATCTTACATAGCAGAAATACAACATTTTGAGAGCATCAATACTGGTAAAGGATCCGCAGTTTCGCACAATGAAGCCATAAGCTTTGGATGCCTCATTTTCCTTGAGGAAAATATGGCTTGCAAAGCTAAGCTGGTGGTCGAATGTGATGCCCAGATCCATCGTGTTTTAATCAAAACACAGTAAAAGGCAAATGTGTATCTATTTTAATGGAAGGAAGGACGAAAATGCCAACATTTTCCCGTACTTATTCGCTAGTAGAACTACAGCTAAAAACAAGTAAACTATACATATATTTCATGCACAGCTACTTACTTGCACGTTTAAATCAAAATATTAACCTAACACCGTCTTGCTCAAACCATATCAAAACAAACACAGCCCGCTCCCATAATATACCAATCTGCCCTTTAGACGCTCTGAAAAATGAATATTCGCCATAATATTTTCACGTTTTTTTTAAATAGATTTAATGTTTTTATAACTACAAATTGGCCCTTTTGCTATACAATGTGGCAGACGTCCCTATATCAGATTGCGCAAAACGCATATTCGCCCTTTTGCCAAAATACCATCGGTATATTAATATATTATAATAAAATAAATCCGAATGCCTTCTCCTCTGGCATCTCAATCCATCTCTGAAATTGATGTGTACAACTATCGTTAAAAGATAAGGTAAAACTTTCCCGTGGTATATGTCTGCCCAGATTTTTTTGAAATTTTGGCTACCCCCTTATTATCGGGGTCCCCGAACACGAATCTGACCTTAGTTTTCGGCGCTCGTAGTTTCCGAGAAAATGAATTTTCAAATTTCCTTTTGACATCAATCGGCGCGCGCCGATTGTCGGGCGAAAACAGCGGCCGGGCCGGACGTAAGCACGGCATAAATCTTTCAAAATTTCGGATTTTCCGCTGGTTTTCGCGAAGTTTCGATGTTGCAAAAGGTGCAAAATAGTGTGGTGATCAGATTGAGCTAAATTCATCTCAATTATAGCCACAAATATCGCCATGAAAAGTGAGGTGTCAAAGGAAATTTGAAAATTCATTTTCTCGGAAACTACGTCTGAGCGCCGAAAACCAAGGTCAGATTCGTGTTCACGGACCCCGAAAATAGGGCGGTAGCCAAAATTTCAAAAAAATCGGCGCAGACATACACCACGGGAAAGTTTTACCAAAGATAAATAGTTGCATAATATTGAAATATAAAGAGAAAATAATTACTTCACGGTGTAAAAAAAGTTACTAGTACCTACACTGAGAGTACATACAGAGGATGTACACATCGCATCTACATATTTCATGATATTTCTTCGCAAAATGTACTCTAGTCCTTCTTCCGAGCAGATCAATTCTCATCGTAGAACCTCAAGTAGAACTTTACACTATGGTATGTTATATATCGAAAACTCTGTGTAGATATGTTTATGTGGGACTTGTTGCTATTTCGATCTTAGCATCGACTTATTATCTACTGATTTTTATACTAGGTAGGTACTAAATTGATGGATCTAAACCAGCTCTGTATTCCCGTTGCCCATTGACACCCACACTAAAAATTAAATAAGAGTATTATAAAAAATATACCTACTCACCTCTGTAAAAATGGTGGGAATTGAATTCACCTTCAATTTCCTTCTGTTGTCTTTGCATATTCTGAAGCTTTCTTTTTTAAAATGTCCAGAACAGATAAACAAACCATCCGCTTGTTCTATAGGAAGGATAAATGTTCCTACACACAAAAACTGATTTTAAACACAAGTCAATACTCAATTTTAAAAGTATACCTGTTCCAGCACTAATAGCTTCGATCCAAGTTTTAAGTTGAATGCTATTACTCGGGAATTCAAATAAAGGCAATTGCTTAAAGCGACAATTCGCCATGGAACACAACCGCGGCATTATTTACAATATGAAATGAAGCAGGAGAACGACCCCTCCTGTAAAAAGAACCCAGCTTTTAATAAATTCAAAACACCTCTCCTATTCGCTCACTACAGTCCAAAAAAAACGGCACGGCTCCGGTATTCTGTGAAATTCACACTTTATAATTACAAAAAAGTTATACAACAGAAAATATAACCTAAATGCGTGAAAAACACGCCAGCAGGGAATGTGAAACTCGACCTTTGACAACAGCCGGTTTATTTCTGGACATAACCTTTAATATTTTGTGTTTGACAGGAGTACGGTTGGTGGCTCCGTCTTGCGGTCAACTCTAGAAGTACGCGAACGGGATTTTTGGTTCGAATGAGCAGGCCAGAAAGGACGCGAAGTGAGCCGTAAATCGTAGGAGGCCATGATCAGAACCAACACTGACTTCCGAGGAGTGGAACAGGTGGTTGTCGTTTGTAAAAGAATTTTTTTCTCCTGGTAATGAGTCAATGATGCGTTTCCCGAAAAAGTCTCTCTTAACTCCTGCTTCTGTCCGTCCTTTGTTTATAAGAAAAGAAAATGATAATCGCCCTTATCTCCAAGTTTTTGTTATGGGTAAGAAAGTCACTGCTTTAGTTGATACCGGTAGTGCAGCATCAGTTTTTGGTTCGGATGCTCTAAATTTTGTAAATTATTTAAATTTACCGTTGCAAAATAGTTTGTCTTTAAATGTTACGACTGCCGACGGGCAATCTCAACATGTTGCTGGTTACGTATGGGTTCATTTAACGCTTAATGAGGTCTCTAAATATCTTAAAATTTTAGTTATTCCTTCAGTCACATATTCGTTTATTTTGGGTATTGACTTTTTAAAAACTTTTTCAATGGAAGTAAACTTTTCAAATTTATCTTATAAAATTTCACCGGATTCTATTTTTGCTGTAAATGCAATTCATAGTTTGGACAAATTATCTGACTACGGAAGCGTAGAAGGGCCACACAGTAAATTTTTCTAAAATTCAGACTTTTTTCTCAAAATTTTAAGTTTTTTCTCAAAATTTTGACTTTTTTCTCCGAATTTTAAAATTCGGATTTTCTTCTCAAAATTTTGACTTTTTTCTCCGAATTTTAAAATTCGTACTTTTTTCTCCGAGATTTTTCTCAAAATTTTGACTTTATTCTCCGAATTTTAAAATTCGGAGAAAAAAGTCCGAATTTTAAAATTCGGAGAAAAAAGTCAAAATTTTGAGAAAAATCTCAAAATTTTGAGAAGAAAGTCCTAATTTTAAAATTCGGAGAAAAAAGTCAAAATTTTGAGAAAAAAGTCTGAATTTTAGAAAAATTTACTCTGTGGCCCTTCTACGTTTCCGTATCTGACAAACAAAAATTTGAATTAACAAAAATGGAAAAGTTATTTAAAGAAATTGGACCGGATGATCGTATCGGAAGGACACACCTTTTAACTCATAATATCGATACGGGAGACGCAAAACCAATCAAAACCCGTCAATATCCTCTCTCTCCTGTGATGCAAAAGTGTTTAAACGCACAAATTGATGAAATGTTAAAATTGGGTGTTTAGAACCGTCAAATTCTCCATGGAGTTCGCCATTGTGGCTAGTAAAAAAATCAGATGACAGTTTTAGAGTGTGTTTTGATGGCAGAAAGCTAAATTCGGTAACGGTGCCTGACAGTTATCCTATGCCGCTAATTGATTCCATCATTTCAAAAATAAGGGATGCAAAGTTTCTATCTTCTATCGATTTAAAATCCGCTTTTTTCCAAATTCCCTTAGACAGCGCATCAAAACCAAAAACAGCTATTGCATCTATCAATTTCGTGTCTTAATAATAGCGCCCAATCGATGTGTAGACTGATGGATCGAGTTATTGGTCCAGCGTTAGAACCATATATGTTTTTTATTATATTGACGACATTGTTGTGTTTACCCCAGATTTCGAAACCCGCCTTAAAGTTTTACGAGAACTTTATTTACGCCTCGATCAAGGGAGCAAATTTAACTGTAAATTTTAAGAAATGTAATTTTTGTCGCCCTTCACTCAAGTTTCTCGGTTTTTTGGTTGATGAATTTGGCGTTAGAATGGATCCTGATAAGGTATCCGCTATTCTCGATTTTCCTGTCCCTAAAAATACTACACAAATTAGACATTTGGTTGGTTTAGTTGGATATAATCATAGATTTTTGAAAGATTTTTCTTCTTTATGTAGCCCAATTACTGACTTACTAAAGGGCAGAAAAAAGGTCAACCAATATCTTGGACTCCTGAGGCGGGTAAAGCTTTCGAAAATATTAAAGAAACGCTAACAACAGCTCCAGTTTTAAGTAGCCCGGATTTTTCAAAAGAATTTTTCATTATGTGCGATGCGTCTGATACAGGCGTAGGTGCAGTTTTATTCCAAGAAGATGAGGGTTTAGAACATCCGATTGCTTATGGAAGCCGTACCCTAAACAAGTGTGAAAGAAAATACACCACAACAGAAAAGGAACTTTTAGCAGTGTTATTTGGCACTGAAAAATTCAGGTGTTACATTGAAGGTACTCCTTTTAAAATAATCACCGATCATTCATCACTTGTTTGGCTAAATAACATGAAAAATCCTTCACCCCGTATCGCAAGGTGAATCATCAAACTAATTCAACATACATTTCAAATCATACACAGAAAGGGTATACACAATACTGTCGCGGATGCTTTGTCCCGCAACATGGAGAACGTAGCAGTTTTAGATTTATCTCTGTTAAAACCGGATAAATGGTATAACAATATGATCAAAGGAGTACAGGGTGATCCAGAGAAATATCCGTCTTTTAAAGTTGAAAATAATATCTTATATAAACATGTCTTTTATCGTTGCAATTTTTCTTCTGCTGATTGGAAAATTGTTGTTCCTACCAAAAACCGAAAAGATATTTTGAAGATGTTTCACGATGATGCTACGGCAGGACATTTTGGCTTTTCGAAGACTTTTTCGCGCGTATCTGATTTATACTACTGGCCAAACATGCGTCAGTCAGTCAGTCGCTATGTGAAAAGGTGTTCAGTCTGTGCCGCTAGCAAATCAACGAACTTACCGCAAGCTGGTTTGATGGGAAATTATAGGAACATCAATTTTCCTTTTCAAGCTATCTCTGCTGATCTCCTGGCACCTTATCCGCGTTCGAAAAACGGTAATCAATATGTGTTAGTAATTGTAGGCTGGTTTACAAAATTCGTTTTAGTCCATCCTATGCCAAAGGCCACTTCACGCTCTATCAAGAAATTCCTCGAAAACAATGTCTTTCTTATTTTTGGGGTTCCTCAAGTGATTTCAGTGGATAATGGTAAACAATTTATTAGTAAGGAATTCAAGGAATTTGTTTCTTCTTATAAAGTCCAAAAGATTTGATATAATGCTGGATATCACCCACAGGTTATTCACACGGAGCGTGTAGATAAGGTAATCGTAACAGCAATAAGATCGTATATTCATGAAAACCACAAAATTTGGGACCAATCTATTTTTAAATTCGCGCAAGCGATTCGCTTGGCCAAACATGATGTTACTGATTTTTCTCCATCTTTCCTAGTATTTTTCAGAAATGTCCCTACCGATGGCTCTTTTTACGGTTTAATTTCAAATAACGCCAACAATAAAATCGAAGTTTCGGATAAATTGTTGGATCCAGAAATTCAAACCGAGATACCATCTATTTTTGAAAAAGTCCGTAAAAGATTACATAATGCTTACATCCAAAGTGCGAACCGCTATAATCTTAGAAAAAGAGACGTGCTGTATCACGTAGGTGACTTAGTATGGAAAAATAATTATGTTTTGTCTAAAGCCTGTAATGATTTTTCAGCAAACTTGGCTCCCAAATTTATACCGTGTGTGATTAATAAAGTGATATCGAAGCTTGTCTATAATTTAATGGATAGAGACGGAAATGACCTCGTAAATTGGCATGTAAAGGATATTAAACCAGACACTACTCATAGTCCGAGAGGTGAGTGACAAAAAAAATGCAACAGTTTTAGGAAGGCTGGTTTTTTTATACAGTGTAGTATTTAGGTGTATAAGAATAGCCTTGCCGTCAGTCAGCCAGTTTTCTTAGCGTTTGGCGCAGGGGCGGCTTCAAAGTTATAAAAAAAAAACAACTATGTCGCAACTGTTTTAGAAAATCTAAAACTTGGTTTATTTAGTAGCAAAATAACTAAACAACGATGTGGATGTAGTCATCCTTGGAAATATTGCAACGGGCCGCGTCAGCAGCGCTTCAAACTCATAAAAAATATACAGGGTGTCTCACCACGAACCGCATCGATCGATATCACAAAAAGTAAGCATTTAATTTTTTTGAAAATTTGGCAGCTGACCAATGTCGATGAGTACTATTCATTTAAAGTATTTTAAAAATGGCGGCACTTCCGGTTATACCGGAAGTCGATGACAACTTCGTTATTTTAAATGGAATACCCCATATTTTATTGCATTTTTGGATTCTACGGAAAATTCTAGGTACATGTCATGTATCATGTCCTATACCTAAATTAAACCGTTTTTGAGGTATTTGCCATTTTAGAGAAAAAATGACAGATGCAGACCCGTACTTAATTGACAGTTTCTTCATAACGGCTACATATTTCTTAACGCGCTCTTGGCATTTTGCAGTCAAAGGCTTGGTGCAGACAAATACCATAAAGAAAGTTTCCGATCTTGTACAGGGTGATCACAAAAAATTATTCAAATATTAATTCAAAAAATGCCAAAAACTCAAAATTTTCAAATAGAAACCCCAATTTTTTTGTTGTAGCCGTATTCTGCACAAAAAATTAGGGAAAGTTTGTGTTTGATCCCCTCTACCTAAATGTTAGCATTTTCGATTTATTTACAAAAAACTAATTTTCCACTTCTTCATCAAGGGGGCGTTTTCTTAAGTTTGATGAATCTAGTTGGCCATGGCTGATTAAACGATTGTCAGAGAATGAAGAAATGTCATTTAGTTTAAAATTATTGTAAACAGTGCCGGCACGGTTAAATTACACAAACGAAGACTATTCAAATTTATTAATTATTTATGGAGAATGCAACAGAGTTATATCGAGAACTTCTAATACCTACATTTGCTGATAATAAATAAATTTAAATATTAAATAGTCTTCGTTTGTGTAATTTAACCGTGCCGGCATTGTTTACAATAATTTTAAACTAAATGACATTTCTTCATTCTTTGACAATCGTATAATCAGCCATGGCCAACTAGATGCATCAAACTTAAGAAAACGCCCCCTTGATGAAGAAGTGGAAAATTAGTTTTTTGTAAATAAATCGAAAATGCTAACATTTAGGTATAGGGAACCAAACACAAACTTTCCCTAATTTTTTGTGCTGAATACGGCTACAACAAAAAAATGGGGGTTTCTATTTGAAAATTTTGAGTTTTTGGCATTTTTTAAATTAATATTTGAATAATTTTTTGTGAGCACCCTGTACAAGATCGGAAACTTTCTTTGTGGTATTTCTCTGCACCAAGCCTTTGACTGCAAATTGCCAAGAGCGCGTTAAGAAATATGTAGCCGTTATGAAGAAACTGTCAATTAAGTACGGGTCTGCATCTGTCTTTTTTTCTCTAAAATGGCAAATATCTCAAAAACGGTTTAATTTAGGTATAGGACATGATACATGAAATGTACCTAGAATTTTTCGTAGAATCCAAAAATGTAATAAAATATAGGATGTTCCGGTATAACCGGAAGTGCCGCCATTTTTAAAATACTTTAAATGAATAATACTCATTGACATTGGTCAGCTGCCAAATTTTCAAAAAAAATATATGCTTACTTTTTGTGATATCGATCGATGCAGTTCATGGTGAGACACCCTGTATATTTTTTATGAGTTTGAAGCGCTGTTGACGCGGCCCGTTGCAATATTTTCAAGGCTGACTACATCCACATTGTTGTTTAGTTATTTTGCTACTAAATAAACCAAGTTTTAGATTTTCTAAAACAGTTGCGACATAGTTGGTTTTTTAAAACTTTGAAGTCGTCCCTGCGCCAAACGCTAACGAAACTGGCTGACTGACGGCAAGGCTATTCTTATACATCCTAATTACTACACTGTATCAAAAAACCAGCCTTAATAAAAATTTTGCATTTTTCTGTCACTCAGCTCCCCGACTATCAAGACCTAGATTCAGACGATCTAACCGAACCAGAATCTGATTCTGATACTTCAGATTAGGCTCCATTTTTTTGTGGTAATATAATATATTTCTAAATGCCTATCTCTTAGATTATATTACTGTGGGTGAGCGGTGGGTACATTTATTCAAACTCTAGATTCTTAGCAAAAGAACTTTGATCTAAGTTTCTATTGAGTTAGTTGGCATAACATCAAGCCAACCAAAATTATCATTGGTTGGTATCAGTGCCGGGGGCGGGCAGTTGTATTTGTGGTTCTGGAACCCTCGGGTGGCTGGGTTTGCACGAATCGGTGACTCGCGATAGAACCAGAGGAGTTCTAGCTACCGTGCGGTCCAGAATCCCTTGCACGGCGGTCCGACCCGGGTCAACTACCCTCCAATGCTTCCAGGGAGTTTATTTTCTTTCCTGTTTCGCTCCCTAATCAGTGTTTCCTCGTGGTACATTTTTTTGTGTATTATTGGATTAAAGTTCTGAAGCTGTTGAACACTTATTATCCTCGTTTATCTTAATTTTTCTGTTTTTTTAGTATGTGAGGCTCCTTCCCTGGCGTGGACCTCGGAGTGCACATCATCGGCTGATATGATCTACAGAACCGTGTAGACCTCGGAATGCATGCCAGTCGATGTTGTGATCCACGGAGGATGAGCAGCCTCTCTTAATCCAAAAAAAAAGTTAACTGTGTTCACTGGCGCCCGTTTTATTATTTTTTTTCTTTTCGCGTTATTTTCAACAACTTTAAAATTTTTCTCTCTCGCTTAACGTTTAAATTTTCTTCTTATAAAAAAATTGCAAGTATCTATTTCAAAATATCATCTAACTTGAATTTCGTTTTTGTTAACGTCTCAACACAATGTACATACTTAACGAAAAAAAATAAAATATGATTTTAATTTTTTTTCACTGGCAAAGGGGGTGTGTAACGACAATTTCCACGATTTTCGTTACATCGGCTTTTTAAAATAAATAAAATAAATATTTCTTTCAAATAACACAAATTTATTTCTTACTTATTTAACTACCCTCGTAATAAAATTGGGAATTTATAATTTCTTAACAAGTATTCCTCTATGAGTATGCAACCCACTGTACCTTAATGCTTGCTTCGAAATATTCAGACAAAGGTGCGTAAAAACACTTTTTAGATTGCATTTAAAATACGTATGTCGCTTTTTATTAGTGTTTCATTGACTTTTACGTAATATTTCATTAATATCATTTATTTTTATTCAAAATTACAGCTGAAATGTCAAAATTCAAATTACCCGCCAAACCTTGTGTCAGACGTTGACATTTGCATTTCCGTTTGTCGTTTTTTAGATACCTACTTCCTCCGTATAAATACGGCGACGTGCCGATTTTGCAGGAACTTCTCCGCTTCTCGGAGGCTTTTCAATTGTTTTCGCGTACTTGATGAGTGCATAGTGCGTTTTTCGAGTTTTCTTGGGCTCAGGTGAGATCTTTCTGTGTTACACCGTTTTTAGTCTCTTCAGTTTTCCTTTTCCGTAAAGGATTTTTTGGGTCTTATTTGAATTTGCGAGTTGAAGACTCAGTATCGTTTTTTTTTTGCCAAAAGGCAGGTAGCCATTTTTTTCTTTTTTGTGCACGAACGTGTTGAGTCCGTGGCGTACCAATTCCTTCCTGCGACTCTGTACCGAGCAATACCAATAAGATACTCCCTTAATTTTCTCGGTCTTTTTGGGCTTGTCTCACTTGCAATTTTGTAAAATTTCGATTGGGGAATTTCTTGGGAGAACCTCAGGGTAAGTCGCGAAGGGGTCCAGAGCGTAGGAGGGCGTTCTCTACGAGAAAAGGCACTAAAAATAGGGGTGTATTTTTGATCTCGCCTGAGGCAAGGAATAATTGCACTTTTACACGTCAAGTTTTATTCATTTAAAAATATAACGTTTTTTTATTATCTTTCAAATTTTTTTGTACCAATTTGTTAAAGTCTTTTCTTACAAGCGAGAGAAGTTCATCAAATAATTTTTGTTTTGTCCCAATTCTTTTCTATTTTCTCAACATTTGCTGGAGGTCGTTAGCTGCTGCCATCAACACCTGTTGCACCTCGACGACCAAGGGAGGTATCGTAGACGTATTGTGAGGTCACCAAAAATACTTTTTTGTATAAATTTTTCTAAGCAAATTTCTATCATTCAATTTTCATAAATTTCATTTTTTTTTAATATTGTAAGATCTAAAATTCTTAATTTCATTAATATTTTCTCTTTTATATCATTCACCCGCACTGGGAATTTACTCATTGCTCTGTTACTTACATCAATTTTCATATTTGTCCTTTCTTAAATAAACTTTTTCACATTTAAAAAAAAAAGGTTATTTTTATTTCCAACACAACCAACTAAAGCTAAAAACTAAAGAAACCTGGCCGGAGCTACATTATGTGTTTGATGTTGCACATATAAATTAATTGGGCATAAGGGCATCTAATTTTTCCGAAAAATCAAAAAAACACGTTGCTAAGTAATATTTTAACAACAAGCATAGGTGCTGGGGGCAACAAAAATCCGAGTCGAAGACGAGGATTTTTGCACCTGCACGAATGCATTTTGTTAAAAAAATTGTACTTAGCTTTGTTTTCTTTTATTTTTTTCACAGGAAAAATTAGATGCCCGAATGGTATTTGACAAGACTATTTCATGAGTAACAGATTATTCTGCATACACATAGCTTACAAAACATACTACCTATTATACAACAGCTGTCAAGTTTTGCCGCGGGTAAACTTGAAAAAACTGCTTACAGGTGCTGTCATACAGTTCTTCCATCTAGAAACCATTTGTAATTCAAAATTGCGCGTTTGTGATTGGTGGAAATTAAGACGAGGGAAATAGTCAGAACAATCGAATTCGTTTCGCGGTAGAAACATCCGAAATAACGAACCCAGCAAAACTAGCTCGCTATTTAAAGATATTTGATGACAAGAAGGCTTTTACTAGTAAATTTCAAAATCTCCAACCTTACAGTTCTTCTGCCAGCGATTTCGAATCATCCAGCAAAAAAAAACAATTTAAAATATCGAATAAAGATAAATAATTCAGAAAATATTCACAGAAAAATTCAAGCCGTTGTTTTAATTGCCATGAAAGGGGACATTTAAGAGAGCAATGTCCTAAAAATCAACAAACTTGTCAAGAACTTGTCTCTTTCCATAACGCATGACAATTAAATTCTCAAAGTAATTCAATGAAACAATATTATATTAAGGACATTTTTTATATAGAAAATATACTTCTAATTTTTTTATAGATTTTGCAAGCGAAGAATGTTCATTGATAAAAAATGAAACTATTATTTCAAATTTAAATTTAGAAATATTTCAACTTCAACAAAATACGTATATTAAAACCTTAACGGATAACAACTTAAAGGTATTTCATTATGTAACCGCTAACGTAAACATAGACTCAATAAAGAAACGTATTCAGCTCTATGTAATAAACAGACAAATTTTAGGCATTGACATACTTATAGGGCAGAACTTTACAGAACAAGAAAATGTCATTTACTTTAAGATAGGGTCCATTTTACAATTTAGTTCCCGTCTTATATTAGTTTTAGCTAAAACCAATGTAAAAATAGGTATAGAAGACGCAAACGCTGAACGTTCACTTTTGAAACTCCTGAATAGGTTTAACCGATCTTTCGCTACGAAATCTTTCGACCTGGGAACATATAAGGAAGGGATGCATATAGATTTAATTAATAGTACCCCAATAACTCAGAGACCGCGGAAATTTCCCGAAAAGAAAGACAAATTATTCCGAATAATCCGATTCCCATTATGCTAGGCAAGTTTTACTAGTTTCCAAGAAAAGTGGCGAACCAAGGTTGTGCATAGATTATAGGGCGTTGAATAAGATCACCATTCCAAATAAAAATCCTCTTCCTTTAATTGAAGATTTGATCGATTAGCTATCCGGTTATACATATTTTTGCAGTTTAGATCTAGCATCTGGGTATTATCAAGTAAAACGGCAGATGATCCGGTTGCTAAAACCGCGTTCGTCACACAAGATGGACTTTATGAGTTTCTGAAAGTTCCTTTTGGATTAACCAATGAGCCATCGATCTTTCAAAAAATAATAAATAAAATTCTAGGAAAAGAAAAAAAAAATAAGATTTTTAAGATATTTTAGATTATTTATTCTAAAATACGCAGAAGCCTGTAAGCGAATTGTTACACAAGAACAGGTCTTGAGTTTGGGGTTTACCTCAACAAGAGGCATTCGATGAATTAAAATTAGCATTAACCCAAACACCAGTTTTAGAAATTTTTTACAGTATTTTAGAATGTCGTCTTTATACAGATGCTAGTCGTATAGGAATCGGTGGAATCCTTGTACAATTGGATGACGGCAAATAACATTCCCTAGCATACTTTAGTAAACAGACGACGTTCGAACAAGTCGTAATGTCTGTTCAAAAATTCCGACACTATTTATTTGGTAGAAAATTTACTATCATTACTGATTGTTCGGCAGTTGTGAGTGACCTTTAAGAAGGCCGAACTAAATCCTCGCATAGGACGTTAGGTCATGGAACTAAGCGCATACGATTATGACTATGACATATAAAACACCGCACAAATCAGCAATTACCCAAGCCGTTGCCCTAAGTCGAAACTCGATACCCGAAAATGAGTCTCTCTCTAACGATAAGCTTCACATAAATTTCATAAACTTAACTGAGGGTGACTGGCTATTAGCCGCTCAAGAGGTAGACAAAGATATTAAACAAGTGTTTCAGCAATATGAGTTGAAAGGCGGCAAGTATTTATATAAGTCAACAGCGTACGGTCCCCGTTGGGTAGTCCCCGAAAACGCAATATTTCAAATATTGCGTTTGAAACACGACGATATTGGACATTTTGCTTTTGATACAACTTATGAGTCGGTAGCACAACAATACTAATTCCCAGGAAGGCGCAGGTTTATAAAAAATATGTGAAAAATTGCCTGAATTATTTATTTCATAAATCCACTAAAAATAAAAAGCCCGGGTTTTTAAATCCTAAACCAAAAATAGAAAGACCTTTTCATACTATTCATATAGATCATTTGGACCATTCGTCAAAACCGGTAAAAGGAATACTCATATTTTTGTTATCATTCACTAAAGTTACCTTAAAATTTGGGGTGCCAAAGGGAAATAGCTGATAGGGGTACTAATAAATTTAGAGCATTTTGTAATTATTTGTGAATGACTGAATGCCATGGACTGCCAGGTGGAAATGAACAGGTTGAGAGGTATAATCTAACAATTTTGGACTCTTTGTCAACCATGGGAGTAGTGAGTCAAAGCGGGTACAAGTCCAAAATGGCCGCCAAGGTCAAGGTCGTTGTTTGTTGCGAAGTCGCGATGGGGGTTCAAGGTTAAATCACGTTTCTGGGAATTGGTGTTCAAGGTCAAGGGGCGTGGTTTCCGAGAATCGCTTCAAGGTTAATTTCTGGGAATTTTGGTTCAAGGTCAAGGGGCGTGGTTTCCAAGAATCGTTTTCAAGGTTTCTGCGAATTGACATTCAAGGTCAGGGGGCGGGGCTTAGAGGTCAAAGATCAAAGTGTGCTGAAGTGTCTCATTTCTGGGAATTTTGGTTCAAGTCAAGTGGGTGTGGTTTCCTAGAATCCAAAGTCATTTCCTAGAATCAAGCCCCCCCCCACTCTAGCTTTGATAAAAGACATAGTTTGCTGTTGTGTGGAGTTCAGTAGCCGAGTTGAGCTAAGATGGCTTGCAGCAAAGAAATGGATTTGAACACTATCAACAAATTTAGTTGCTTGTCTCAGAAGCCGACGGTTAAGTTGGTGGAATTGGGTGAAGGTGTGCCGATGAAAATTCTCTCTGGGAAGGTGGTGCAAACACGTTCGGGGAGACCATTTTGCTTGAGTTGGAGCATGGTGTCGTATTCCTGTCAGGTAGAGTGACGGAGGTGTTCAAACCGTGCCTCGAACATTTTTCCAGTAAAAAATTCTCGCTGGTTTACAAAGGACAACTGGATTAAAAAACCAAAGGCCAATCAGTTTTAAATAGTGGAAAATTAACATGGGGAAATGGGGGAATTAACATGAGGGAATTAACATGGGGAAATTAACATGGGGAATTCTGAACTTGTGTACTACAATTCAAATAAATAGCCTTACTGTAATTTGTATTTTATTAATCTTTAGCGGTATATAGAAAAATCATGTGTGATGTGAGGGACCTTAAAAACTGAGGGCTTTTAAAAAACTGAGAGCCCTTAAAAACTGAGAGCTCTTAAAACATGTACTCTAAAAAAATTACTGTAGAAAATATCTCCTAATTCTCAATAAAGGAAATGGATCCAGTAGACTAACTGTTGTAAATTAAACAAATAATTCGATTTCCAATTTTGTATTTGCTATGAATAGTTAAACAACTGCATGACTCACAAAGTAGCTGGATCAAGCGATCCATAATTCGATAGCAATGAAATACAACAACGTACTCTGTTTAAAATGTGGAATAATATCTCATTCATAAATCGCGGTACTACTTTTATGAGTCATCAGTTGCAAGGCTCAGTCTAAATTATACTAACTTAAATATTTACACTAAACGAAGGCGTTTTAAAGTTATCCCGCGCAGGCATCGATGATCCAATGTTTGGCGGTGAATTAAAGCAAGCGGGTCTGCAATAAAGACGTTTCATTATAGAAATTAAACTTTATATAATAAAATCTTAATGTAAGGCACTCGGATATTATGTAAACATTTGATGTGGTGAACAGTTAAAGAATAAATTCAAGCGAGTTTGGGAAAATAAATTACTAATTGAAACTTATAAATATATTTTCATGTAAATACCTGCATTCAGTCTAATGTTATCATTCACAGGAGACGGTTTGGTTAATACCCTTATCTACCAGTTGAATTGTACATTCCTGGATACCAAAATTGCGGACCTGGAACTAAGCTAAACAAGAGATTAGCTAGGGGAGACCCTGGCATAAAGCCTCTCGACTTTGCATGCAAGGAACACGACATAGAATATTCGAAATCTTCCTTTTTAGAGGATCGACATAAAGCCGATCGAGTATTAGAAAATAAAGTTTGGCAAAGAGTTAAGTCTAAGGACGCAAAACTAGGTAAAAAGGCAGCTGCTTGGTTTATTACTACAACAATGAAAACTAAACGCAAGTTAGGCATGGGCTAAAAAATCGTTCAAACGTGATATAGTGAAAAAGGTTGAAAAATCATTTAACGGAAATCAACTTATTAATGAAAAAGGAATTAAGAAAACCACACCAGCTGCAATTAAAACGGCACATTTAGCTGTTAAAAAGTAGGTGGAAAGAATAAAGTGCGAATCCCCAGACTAATTCCGTTTGAGGCGAGCGGTGGGTTTCTTCCTTTGATTCCAATCCTATGTGCTTTGGGGTGGAAGAACAAAAACGTCATAATAAAGCGATGGAAGCAATCGGATCGGGGCTTTACTTGAGAAAAAACAAGCGAGGCTTTGGTTTATTTTTAAGGAAACAAAAAAACTCCTAGTGAACCTACCCAAGAGACCATTAACTAAAGTTGATCTCGAAAAATTTGTCATATTTTAGAGGTGTATTCATGAGAGATGCACTTCCAAGCAAACCACATGCATATGAATCGGCAATTATTAATTTAGATATTAAAAACATTAGAGGCACTCACTGGGTAGCATATAAGAAAGATAATAATATTGTTGAATACTTTCAGAGCTTTGGTAACTTAAAACCACCAAAGGAACTTGTTAAATATTTAGGAAAAGTTAAAATTGTATATAGTAACGATGCATATCAAAAATTTAACTAAATAAATTGTGGACATCTTTGTCTCGAATTTATAAAAAGAGCTGACGGTCTTAAAACTACTAGTCATGTCGTTGTTATTCACGTTGAAAGGATACAGCTCTGTGCTCTCGGTTAATTACAATAATCCCATTTATTTAGACCCAACTTTACAATACGGCTTAGCGTTGCTCGGGTTTTATTCATATAATACGATACCGAATATTGAGGCACCGAATAATAAATTTTATTTAATCGATCAAGCAAACGAATTGAAAGTTTTAGAAATACCCACAGGATCTTACGAAATTGCTGCCATAGAGACTGCGATAATTACAATTTTAAGAAATCTTAACGAAATACCCGATTTTTCATTGAAAGCGAATACTAACACTCTACAGTGTGAAATATATAGCGATAAATATACGATTGATTTTCGACCAAAAGATTCGATTGCCGCATTGCTTGGTTATTCCAATCGTTTACTAACCCCACTAAGTGTCCACGCATCAGATTTACCGGTGAAAATCGTCAAAACCAGAACAATACATATTGACAGCAATTTAACCTCTGGAGCGTACTAAAACAACAGACCTACTCATACTATTTACGAGTTTTCTCCTGAATGTAATCCGCGGGACGCCATAGACGAAACCCCCAGAAACCTACTTTACTTACCTGTTACTAAACGGGAAATAAATAATATAACCTTATCAATTTTGGATCAAAATTTTCAGTTAGTAAATTTCCGTGGAGAAGAAATAATTGTGAGATTAGAAGTAAAACCTTTGTAATGGGTCTCATTTTCGGTGAGGGCCTCACATATAAAAGTGAGTTAAACCACTTTATAAACACACTCTCGCCTGAACCTCAGAAGCGTCAACCTCGCAACCTGACGCCTACACTTAAAAGCATAAATATTTTAAAGTCGCTCGGATATAATGTCATGGACACCAAATGTATTCGACGTGTATCAAAGTCCAAAGTATGATGAGTCAATCCAACGCATAGAAAGCCGTACTTACTATCCGTTCATCAAGTCTTTTATGAATAATGACATCATTGAAATAACAATTAACCAGGGAGATGCTTGGTTGTTAATGTACGATGCCGCAATTTTTATTAAAGGATAAATAAAACCTATCCAAGGATAAGGCACTTGCGAATTAGTCAATAATGTAGCGGCTTTCTTCATCGACTCTATATCTTACGAACTTAACGGACAAGAAGTGGATTCTGTGAGGGACCTCGGCATTTTAAACAGTATCAGAGAGTATCTTTGCTACAACCCCACCGATGAAAAATACACCTCGAGTTGGTGGTACCCCGGGAAAAAAAACCATTTTGAATAAAGATTCAGCGTTCAGTTTTCGAGTTACACTTAAACACCTGTTTGGCATCCTTAACGATTACCAACATACAATTTCTGGTTAACTAGAGCTCGAAATGACAAAAACAAACACCCGGTACAAGTCCAGATCTAACGGTTGAAGCAGTCATTCCTAACATCGAGCTGAAAGTAAAACATATAATACCAAAGACAAAATTAAGTGTAACTTATTGCAAGCCCTCAAGAGTAATAAACCCATCTTGATACCGTTTCGCAAATGGGAATTACATGAATAATTACCTAATCTCACCGTAAATGCAACCAAAGAAATATGGTCCGTTAAAACCTCTGCCACAGTGGAAAGCCCAAGGTTTGTTATTGTCGGCTTTCAGACCGACCGCAAAGAAAATTCAAAAGCCGATCCAACATGTTTTAATCACGTAAATATTTCCGACGTCTGTCTTATAATACACGGCGAATACTTTCCGTTTGAACGCTTGCGGCAAGATTTCAATAGGGATTACTTGGAAGTTTACAATAATTACACAGACTTCTACCCAAGCTTTATGAATACGCGCGAAAAGCCCACTACTCAATTATGCTGACTTTAGAAGCCAGACGACGCCGTTCGTTATCGACTGCTCACATCGCAATGAAACAATTAAAATGAGCACTGTTGATGTTAAATTGGATATTGAGAGCTCTCAAGGATTTCCAGATAAGACCCGTGCATATTGCATCCTCATCCATGACAGAGTATTGGAGTATTTACCGTTGAGCGAAACTGTAAGAAGCTATATGATGTAAACAGATCCCGGATATAAATGCAGGGCATCAGTACCATACCAACAGTTTTATTCGAGAACTAAGTTAAGATGAAGATTGCTGTAATAGACATTCAAGGTTTCTCGGTGGAGAATGAGTTTTATCCCAAGGAATTGACAATTAAAATTAATGGGCAAGTGATGCATATGGTTATAGCTCCCCTAAAGGTTTTATGTCTCTTAACAATTTAAATAAGAGGCACGTGCGAGTTATTGAAGAAAATTTTCTGGGGATAAAATATTCAAGTGGATATGATGAGTACAACAAATTGGTTGAAATACTGCAAACTAGTCTACTAGACGTTCACATAGTTTACGTGAAGGGACATCAAAAAGAACGTTTTCTACGTGAAATAATCAACAATAAAGTGGTTGATGTTGGAAATTTGCAAAACAATTGGAGGTGCCGCTATTTGAAAAAGACATTCCGATGTGCCTCCACCACAATTAAAATAAAAAATAGATATGTAGCTTAAGGAATTGTGAAAATTTATATTCTTGGTTAGAAAAATACTTAATCGATTACTAAAAGTTGTAAGTTTTTACTTAAATAAATGCCTTTATTTGCATTTTGTTGTTTGATTCCCACCTATAAAAGAGAGAGAAAACTGAAGTGGGTCACACTTTCGAAAATAATGTTGAGTGCAGAATAGTATGGCGTAAACGATGTTGCTATTTGTATGGATGATTTATTAAATTGCATTTCATTAACTCCTACGACTACCACTGATGAAGTTGTAATGACAAAGATACCTTCGAATATAACTTCGAATGATATTTGAAAATGGTACAGTCGCTGACAGAGTGGGTTACACCAATTTCTAAAACGTTAAATGAGCTCAGAGAACAAGTTACAGCAGGTCAATCCCTAGAAAGCGTGCTTTATTTTATTGCCACATGTTCCTCGCTCTTGATTTTAAAATGGATGATTAAATTAATCTATAAGTTGGCAGAAAATCAATGGATTAAAAAACTAACAACAGTTGTGGAGCTATACTATTTGTGTAGTCTTAACACATAATAAAGTTATGAAAATAAAAGTCGTTTCATTTTTTGTCAGCTATATTCTACACTTTCTGGCAGTCATTCGTTGAAAATATCCCATCTGTGTTTTGTAAACATCCTGCAAAAGGGAGCCGACGAGGTTTCTCACAACCATCTGTGTTTTGTAAACATTGAAATCAGCAATTTTGCATGCCCGAAGAGCGGGAATTCTGCTTAGATCTACCCACTTGCACATGCCCAGCAAGCCTTCAAGGAGGTAAGCCCAGCCCTTTGTTGGAAACATGCCTACATGTTTAAACGAAGAAAGCGAATGCACTCTGTGGATTGGTGTGGTAGGCTTTTCGACACACCCGATTGGGTCATGAATAATGCAAGCTCGCTAATATTTTACACTATATCTTTGCTCTCAAAATTTCTTCAGTTCAAGACATTATCATAACTGTAAGTTCAATGAAAAATATTATTTATCTTTAAACATTTTTACGCCTCATTTAGTGATTTTTTAATTATTCTATGTCTCATTTAGTTAAAGTGATTTGTTATTGGTTATTTGGAATATGAGATGTAAAAAGTTTGAAAAATCAAACAATAAATATACTCCTAATGATTTTTTTCTTGTTAGAGCCCTTGAACCAAATTAATGGTGATGTTGATTTATTCACCTTACTTGGAGGGCAACAAACAACCCAACCCGAACCTCAACCCGCACCTCAGCCAGCTCCATCTACTTCGAAGAATGTAGTAGCAGCAAAGAGGGGCAAAGGTAAAGGGAAAAATATGTCCCTTTTGCAATCGGTGAGGGAGGATGACAACGTAAGTGTCATCAGTGATGCGACTGTTGGAGGTAACAAAGAGTTCTTCAACACACAACAAATCCGGGGGCAAAGTCCAACAAGCTATTTACACAAAGTTAAAGGACACGCAAACGTCTTCTGTAAAAGGAAGATCAGTGACATAAAGATGCAGAGAAATTCCCTCCGAGAGCAGCTAACCAAACTGGAAGCCAGGAAAAAAAAATGTTCTACAAAATATGGATAGATTAACGAGAAGAAACCTAAACCAACAGTCTCATGACAAAATTACAAGAATTTTTCGATTTTGACATGTAATTATTATATTTCCCTAATAAACATATAATTTACCAATTTTGATTGTCATTTGTTAACCTAAAAACATGTTTTGGAACTTGATATTTATCTGGTTAAAAAAAGAATCCAACTGATCAGTGTAGAACGTCAACTTAACATTTTGAAACTTTGATATTATCTGATTAAAAGGAACTCAAGTGATAAGAAAAAAAAGGTAAGTATACACCTTTATTTTCTTTATACATGATACAGGTGAAAAAAACAACGCTCACTTTTTAATAGTTTTTATTTAACATTTTTGGTTTAAAATTTAAATTAATATTAGCAATTTTCTTATTTATCTCGTACATTTCAATCTCATGCTTTAAATCATCTAGAGATTTCAAATACATTTGAAGTTTCCTTCGATTTTACATACTCAACAGTCTAAGCTCGGAAGTTTTCATTCTTCAAGGAAAAATTCAAAATTCGTGTTTCTACCCTCTGTTGGACCAAGGCTCATTAAAAACACCTTCTGTCTACGCTCAATTTCCCCATTTAATTCTATAATTCGTTGGGTAGTGAATTTGTCTGTAAATCTTTGGGGTAGCACAGTGTAAAATGTAAAAAATTCCACAGAAACTCTTTCTGTATACTGTGTGCAAACTCTTCTAAACGATAATACTTGAAGCTCACATCCAATTTCTATACGTCGAGCCTTAATTAATGGTTTAATCAACGATTTCTGATTTAGTTGATTACAGAACGTCTCCATTTTAAGGCGCAAAACTCACTGGAGAAATAAACTTGTTAATGTATTTTAACTTGAGGAAAGGAGTGGGGAGAAAACTGTCAACTATTTAAGTTATAACCTTCTCGGTTTTGTCTCATTGCTTTTTCAAAATCTCACATCTTAAATGTCAGCAGAAATCGGGACGGTAAGTGATGACATTATTAAAACGCTTAAAAAAGTGTTTACTCTTATTAATAACTCTGATGACGCTACTTTAGTGCATTGGAAAAAATAATAAATGTAAACATCCGGTTAGTTTATAAAGCATTGAAAAAATCTTACTGTAATCATGACACTCGGATTAAATTGCAAACTAACTTGAGTCATTTGAAACGATTTAAAGTGTACTTAAAAAAATTACAACACGTTGGAACAGGTCAGCGTAAGCTGGAAAGTGGAAGCGATAGGGTAAAGTGGGAGGATATAAAATCAATTTTTAATAATCGTATACGCACGGGTGTTATAATTAATTTAAAGCAGATAGATATTCTGCAGTTTTTTAAAGATGCATTTTTTGTTTTTAAGACCCGCATTAATAAGATCTTAAGATCATTCAATATAATTAAAGTAAATGCTGTCTTTTGTGGGGAATTTATTAAAACGTCTGGAGATCAGGAGATACTTGAGAATAAGTATTTTAGTACAAAACAATCAAGGAACACAGTTAAAACAATGGTTTGAAAGCAACATTATTATAAACAAGGTAGAAATGGGAAACAGTGGTAGATCTTACATAAACCTCCCAGAATCAATTCAATCTAAACAAGCTTGTATTAACATTCAAAATGATGATAATCTTGTTTTGCTTGGAGTGTTATATCAGCTCTATATCCACCCGTTGGAAAACCACACCGTACATCCTCATATCCCCACCCTTCGACCGTTTTAAACCTAGATGGCCTTGAATTTCCTTTAACTCTAAACCAAATAGCAAAATTCGAAAAACTTAATAATATATCGGTAAATGTGTATGTCCTAGAGTTAGTGTCAAATGAAGACAAATCAAGCTCTTTTAGAACTTCTCCGGCTCGCCTAACTAAAAACAAAATGGAAAAGCATGCTAATTTACTTTTAGTTCAGGACACATATTTTCCAAAAGTCGGTGAGCATGAAGCTCTCCCTATCGATGAATCAACAACCGAAATCAATTACCACTACTGTTGGATTAAAAATTTATCGAGATTAATAGCATCCCAAACTAATACATAAAGGTAGGATGTTTATTTGTGATAGATGCTTAAATTATTACTCAGCCCAAGAAAAGTTAGACCAACACATTGAATATTGTCAAGACATAAACAACTGCAAAGTCTCATTTCCGAAAAATAAGTATATCCAATTTAAAAATAATATCCATAAGGAAAAAGTACCATTTATTATTTATGCTGATTTTAAATGCGATTATGACGATACATTATCTTTCTATAAGAGTTATCGTGGCAGTGATTGCATATGTCTTGGTTTGCGAATGAAATGGAAAACATAGCACTCTCTGTTGCTTCCAAGTTAAAAAATAATGATCCAATGAGTGAATCTATAAGTTTAAAAAATGCAACTGCTACGTGTCACATATGTGACACGATATAATAGTACGTGACCATGATCATGACATCGCGTTTTCGCGAATACGCGCACCAAGCGTGTAACGTAAATTACAGAAATTCCTTTGTAGTAGATACCTATAGTATTTCATAACTTTAGTGGGTACGACAGTCATTTTATTATAAGAGATCTTGCTAAAAAGCATAATGCGACATTGCTTCAAATAAACAAGGAAAAATATATTAGTTTTACAGTTTCTGATACCAATACAGAAGTTAAATTTAGATTCATCGACTCCTTTAAATTTCTAGGCTTCTCTTTGGATACATTAGCATCGTCTCTCAATAAAGGAAACTTTATTAATACCCAAAAGGAATTTAGTGACGTATCTTCCAACAATCTAGATCTTTTAACTAAAAAGGGGGTATTTTGTTATGATTATATCGATAATATGGATAAACTTAATGAAAAGTGTTTACCACCAGTCGAGCAATTCTATAGAAAGTTAAAGGATACTCACATTAGTCAAAGGGATCGCAGACAATTTAATATTCAAAGTTTAGGTGAATATATATATATATATATATATATATATATATATATATATATATATATATATATATATATATATACAGGGTGGGCCAATAGTGCGGGAACGGAATATTGTGGGTTTATTGAGACATATTTTGATAAAGCAATACCGGTACATGGTGGTGGGTACGTAAGGCTACCAAACTAAAATATTTTCACTTGAATCGCAGCACGTATACTGGGTGATTCAAACCAAACTTATGTTTTTTTTTAAATAGAACACCCTGTATTTTATTGCATATTTGGATTTCCCAGTTAATTTAAGTTGGACTTTATGTACCATACATGGTGTCTAAAACTCAAGGTGTAGAAATACAGGGCATTTCTTGAAAAAGTGGAGGTTGGGGCAAAGTCATATTTTGGCAATATACCAGATCTCAGGAGGCTATGATTTTGTGTGGTAACTAAGCATGAACTGTGCCGATACTAACCAGAAACTCAGCAGCCAAACTCATATGTTGTGCGTGAAATCAATGCCAAAACTTAATTTTTTTATTCGCGGCTAACTTGATTTTTTCAAATGGAACCATATAATTTTCTTCAGTTTATTGGACACGTCTTTTTGTCCTCTTTATACTGATATAGGGTTGTGGGTAGCTATCTCCAACTATAATAACTGGAAAAGCAATAATTAATACTTAGTAGCTGCTTCGCTATACTTATATGGTTAAAGCAAGCATGCTTTGAAAAACAAAAGTGAGCCATGGAAATAAAACAATCTGTTACATCTGTTACTGTCAAGAAACAAATAATATTTTTCTCCGGTTTTTCGTTTTGTCGCGTTTTTATCTATTCCAAAGAAAATGAATACTTTTTCTAAAATGGAATTAGTAGACATGGTTTTCGTTTTGGGAGAATGCGACAGAAATAGTTACAAGAAAAAAGAGTGTCACCAATGACGATAACGAATTTAGAGTTTTGATATCAGTTATAGAAAACCCCCACGTAAGCACACGCCAACTACCAGATCAATTAGAAATAGGCAGAACATCTATTCGGCGTCTGCTAGTGAAAAACAAATTTCACCCGTTCCATATACAGATGCACCAGGAACTAAAGGAACAAGATTACATTTTTGTTTGTGGATGCAACAAAACTATAACATCTATGAGTCAGTTTTGTTTACTGATGAATGTTCTTGTCATCGTAATGGATTTGTCAACAGATGGAATTTTCATTATTATTCTGATGTAAATCCGTGACAATTCAGAGTGCACTCTCAAAATCGTTGGGTTGTTAATGTTTGGTCTGGCATTGGAACGTCAATGGTTGTAGGTCCTTATTTTTTTGACGGAGCGTTAAATGGTGAAAAATATTATAATTTTTTGAACCAAAATCTATTTCAATTATTGGATGATGTTCCTCTTCAACTGAGACGGGACATATACTTTCAACAGGATGGTGCACCATCCCATCACGCTCGTCTTGTAACAGAATGGCTCAATGAAGAATTTCCAAATCGTTGGATAGGCAGAGCAGGACCATCTCATTGGCCACCAAGATCTCCTGACATCACTCCCTGTGATTTTTCCCTATGGGGGCATATAAAGGATATTGTCCCACCCACCGATGTCGATGACATGAAAAGGCGTATTAGGGATGCCTTTACAACTGTCACTACGGACATGCTCGAAAGAGTACGAAATTCGTTTTTCAGCAGAATTCAGATGTGTTTGAATGAGCAAGGTCGCCATTTTGAACATTTATTTTAATTAGGTATCTATCTCACATGTTTATTGTTGATAATTATTATGTAGTTATGAGAATAAAAATTCAATTTAATTTCACATCTTTTAAAATAAAATAACAATGCGTACATTTTCCTTTACAAAGAATTTAAGTTTTAAGTCAGCTTTTCCAGTTATTATAGTTGGAGATAGCTACCCACAACCCTATATCAGTATAAAGATGACAAAAGGACGTGTCCAATAAACTGAAGAAAATTATATGGTTCCATTTGAAAAAACCAAGTTAGCCGCGATTAAAAAAATTTAACTTTTGACATTGATTTCACGCACAACATATGAGTTTGGCTGCTGAGTTTCTAGTTAGTATCGGCACAGTTCATGCTTAGTTACCACACAAAATCATTGCCTCCTGAGATCTGGTATATTGCCAAAATATGACTTTGCCCCAACCTCCACTTTTTCAAGAAATGCCCTGTATCTTCTACACCATGAGTTTTAGACACCATGTATGGTACATAATGTCCAACTTAAATTAACTGGGGAATCCAAATATGCAATAAAATACAGGGGGTTCTATTTAAAAAAACATAAGTTTGGTTTGAATCGCCCAGTATACGTGCTGCCATTTAAGTGAAAATATTTTAGTTTGGTAGCCTTACGGACCGACCACCATGTACCGGTATTGCTTTATCAAAATATGTCTCAATAAACCCACAATATTCCGTTCCCGCACTATATATATATATATATATATAATAAGGATGTAAGATTAGCGAGTGTAAATGTAATAATTACAAGAAAAGGTGATAATGGGCAAACACTCAAAGTTAACAAAAAGAAAAAACTAGTAACCGCATACACGTGTTTCATGCTATTTGGCAATCATCAGTACGGTGTAACATTAACCAAATCAAAAGATAGGCATGATTTGGGAAGCAACAAATGAAGTCCAGGCAGGAGCCAACAGCACATTTGCAGCTTCAGTCAGCACATCTCCTATTTTGGGGCTTGTACTAACATCGCCACGGAGGCTGCTAAAGCGACCTGCGTGGACATCTTCAGAACCCAAGATACAATGACAATAAGGATGTTGCTTCCCAAATCATGCCTATCTTTTGATTTGGTTAATGTTACACCGTACTGATGATTGCCAAATAGCATGAAACACGTGTATGCGGTTACTAGTTTTTTCTTTTTGTTAACTTTGAGTGTTTGCCCATTATCACCTTTTCTTGTAATTATTACATTTACACTCGCTAATCTTACATCTTTATTGTCATTGTATCTTGGGTTCTGAAGATGTCCACGCAGGTCGCTTTAGCAGCCTCCGTGGCGATGTTAGTACAAGCCCCAAAATAGGAGATGTGCTGACTGAAGCTGCAAATGTGCTGTTGGTTCCTGCCTGGACTTCATTTGTTGCTTCCCTCCCAAATCATGCCTATCTTTTGATTTGGTTAATGTTACACCGTACTGATGATTGCCAAATAGCATGAAACACGTGTATGCGGTTACTAGTTTTTTCTTTTTGTTAACTTTGAGTGTTTGCCCATTATCACCTTTTCTTTCTTATATATATATATCTATCTATATATATATATATATATATATATATATATATATATATATATATATATATATACAGTGTCTGCCAGAAAGTTGGATACAAAGGTGAATTTTCTTTATTTGAAGTTTCTCAAAAAAAAATATTCTTGATAAAAGTTGGTGCTTGTGCTTAAACTCAAAATCCACAAGCAAAAATTTTGAAATTTCGATTCGTATACAGGGTAGGTTGAAAAATATGAAAATTTCTCAAGAGTAAAGTACCCCTATTTTTAGAACTACATCAGAGTGGCACTAAGAAAAGATGTTTGGAATCTCAAGACAATGTCAAATATGAACTCACAGCCACCTACTCAAAAGAAAAAAATTCACACTTTTCGCAATGTTTTATTCATAACGCTGTATAATTTTTATAGTTGAATTCTCATTTATTAAATAACTCTTAAATTGTGGCTCTATTAAAATATTTTTATGTTCCACAGATTAGATGCTATGTTATGTTTGAAATTGTAGGAGTATTTTACCTGGATACAAAAAAACGACAAACTTTGCAGAACTTTCAGTTATTAAATGTTTTTAAGATGCTAGTTAAACGTAAACAAAAATCATTGGTATCGTACTGTCATGCTCGAAGATGTGCCTCAAAATACATATCTAACATTATGTATATTAGTGATGAGTAAAAATGCGCCAGTGTGAATTTTTTTCTTTTGAGTAGTTGGCTGTGAATTCATATTTGACATTGTCTTGAGATTACAAACAACTTTTCTTAGTGCCACTCTGATGTAGTTCTAAAAACAAGGGTACTTTACTCTTGAGGAATTTTCATATTTTTCAACCTACCCTGTATACGAATCGAAATTTCAAAATTTTTGAAGGTGGATTTTGAGTTGAAGCACAAGCACCAACTTTTATCAAGAATATTTTTTTTTGAGAAACTTCAAATAAAGAAAATTTCCATTTGTATACAACTTTCTGGCAGACACTATATATATGTCTCAAGACTGATATTATGCTTCTTACCGATATATTTGAGAACTTTAGGAAAACTTGTATAAAGAATTATGGCTTGGATCCGGCTTGGTACTACTTTACCGGGGTATACTTGGGACTGTATGCTTAAATATACGGGGTGTCGTTTAGAAACTTTTCAAGATATTGATATATTTTTTTGAGAAAGGAGTAATAGATATTCATAAGCAAACAACAAATACATGAATAATTATGATCCTAGCAATCCTTACAAATACTTACTTTATCTGGATGTAAATAATTTATACGGGTGGGCAATGGGGGAATGAATCTGTTCCTTACGGTAACTTCCAATGGGTGGATACAAACATTAACATGATGAATATTTCGGATAACGGTCCAGAAGGATACGTTTTAGAAGTCGATTTAAACTACCCGGAAAATTTACATGACCCCCATAAAGACCTACCGTTTTGCGCAGAACATTCTAAGCCTCCAAATTACAAACTGCCCAAACTTATGACTACTCTTAATTCAAAAGAAAAGTATGTTGTACACTACAGGGCTCACTACAAGCGTTAAGTCACGGTTTAATTTTAAAAAAGATTCATAGGGTTTTAAAATTTAGTCAATCTGCCTGGCTAGCACTTTACATTAAATTTAATACAGACTTGAAGTCAAAAGCTAAGTTTAATTTTGAAAAACAGTAATTAAATTGATGGTTAATGCCGTATACGGTAAGACCATAGAAAATATTCGCAAACATAGAAATGTGAAATTGGTTAGAAAATGGGAAGGTAGGTACGGAGCTAAGAATTTAATTGCTAGCCCAGCTTTTAACAGTCGGTTAATTTTTTATACGGATTTAGTTGCGATTGAAGTAAATAAAACTGAAATCGTACAGGGGTTTTGTAAACCCCTGTACATCGGGATGGCGATACTCGATATCTGAAAGACGATTTCCATTATGATTACATGTTGCAAAAATACTCAACTGACCAATGTAAACTACTATATACGGATACGGACAGCTTACTTCATGAATTAAAATATTGGCATCGTTTTGACACTAGCGATTATTCGGTTGATAATCAGTATAATATACCGCTTGTAAATAAAAAAGTACCAGGTCTTATGAAGGATGAACTTAATGGGAAAATAATGACTCACTTTGTCGGCCTTAGGTCAAAAATGTACACGTTTCTGATTGAAGGTGAGCAATGTATTAAAAAATCAAAAGGTATTAAGTTTGGTGTTGTTAAGAATTATTTAACTTTCGACGACTATGCAAATTGCCTATTTAAGCTACCCAATGCACTATTCGTTCATTTGCTCATAATGTTTTCAGTATTAAACAAAACAAAATTTCACTCAGTTCTTTCGATGATAAGCGGTACTTAGTTAATAATAACAACAACTTGCGTGGCTTTATCGTAACCTCTTACCGGAATACCGCGTATACATACATATATCTGTCGGGGTGACTTCACAGACTTACCATCCTTTTCGCGTGTTACCCGAGAGTTTGAAGTTTTAAGGGCAAAGTTAAATCACGGCAAGAACTCCGCGCCCCGTATGCCTGAAAGTACCCCCCGGGTTAGCGCGCCGAGCCTGCCCGCGTTTGCGGCCGAATCCGCTCCGCACTCCTCGCCGTACCGGGCTGACCCACGATAAACTTACCCACGGTATGTCATTGCGCATCTTGTGACGCGTCACTTGCGAGTCAAAATTTAAATTGCTCCATATGTCTTGTCTGCGGCATGCAGCAATCGATTTTTTGGCAAGATTATTGTCCTTGGGAAATCTATAGTACTTAATTTCCGTTCCCTTACTGTTTCTGTTATTATTTAGACAAACGTTGACTGCACATCCCGGCATTTCTGGCCTATTTTAAAGCACTGTCGAGCTGGACTGGCAGTTGTTTACACTTTTTTCTTGACACATTATACTGTAAACTATAAAAAATCGTAATAAACACAACCGCATTTTGAATTCGTGACTCGCAACTGACGTAGATGCGCAGATTTGCCTTGTTTTCGGATTCGTTACTGACATACCGTGGGTAAGTCTATCGTGGGCTGTCCCGCGCCGCCAGTCACTCGCCAGCCGAGGGTCGGTTCACGTCGCTCCGGCGGCGATGAATACTTCGCGCCTGGCGAACGTCTGCTAGCGATGTGGGGACCGTGGTCATACACGACGGGAATGCACTGGCACGCCGAAATCATTTTGCTCACGATGTGGCAAGTTAGAAATTATGTCTCGGGACTGCCCTTGTGGGATTCCGGGAAACGCACTGGCTTGAACCGGGGACGGGGCAGAAGCCACCGTTAATCACCGCCCCATTTGCCCACCTTGGCTGTTTTCCGGCAGAAACGCGACCGTACACCACCGCCCGAATTTTCGATGATTGATATAGCGCGCTTTTAGATACCGGAGCCGCGAGTTCTTATATAGGGGAACATGTCCGTCGTGCTATTAGAAATCAGGGAGTCCGTAGCGAAATGCCTTGTATGGGTTTCGCCCGCTTAGCCGATGGACAAACGATTGCCGTAACCGAATCTTATGCCGTGACACTCGAAATAGAACGGCAAAAGATAACTGTAAAACTCATGTACCTACCACAGTTGGCCACTGAGCTTGTGGTAGGCATGAATGTAATGCGTTCATTACATTTTGTGCTAGATTTGGGCACCGGTAAAATTTCTGCGAGGGACGAAATGCTGCAGCGACCCGTAGCAGACGCCGCCGCAGGTAGCAGACTCGATCTCGTAGAGATTCTCCACCGGGAAACCGACCGTTGTCAGCAAGTTTCTGCGAGGGACGAGGGATTCGCGGATACCACCGTAGGCTTAATATCCGACCTCATAGAACTTTCTAACTGTGACAGCGAAACCCGCGGAGAAATTTCTGCGAGAGCCGATATGTCACCGGAACCTGTGGAAACCGCCGCAGGTGACATAATCGGGCTCGCAGAATTTTCTGGTCCCAAAACTGAAACACTGAGTTTTGTGGAGCGTACAAACCTACCGAAACTCGCGGAAACCGCCGTGAGTACCGATATATCCGACCGCCTGGATCCTTTACCGCCGCTAGTATTATCTAACCGAAACGCAGAACGACTTAGGAAATTTTTAGATACCGAATTATCATTATTTGAACATGTGAGAGGTACAACGACTCTGGTATCGCATGAAATTCATTTATTAAATCCCGAACCGATTAAACAACGTTACCGCCCACGTAATCCGTATATGCAAGAGGTTATCAACCAAGAAGTTGACAAAATGCTCGCCGATGGCATAATAGAACCGTCTACCAGTCCGTGGAGTTCACCTGTCGTTTTAGCTAAAAAGGACAGAACATATCGCTTTTGCATAGATTTTCAAAAAGTCAATGACGTAACACGCAAGGATGCGTATCCGTTACCGTTCATACAGGCTATTTTGGATAAATTACGCCGTGCCAAATATATTTCCACCATAGATCTCAAGCACGGGTATTGGCAGGTGCCATTAACGCCCAAAAGTAAGCCACTTACCGCGTTTCTCGAGGCTTATATCAATTTCGCGTGTTGCCATTCGGCTTACACTCCGCTCCTGTGACTTTTCAACGGCTTATTGACTCAATCATAACTCCCGATTTAGAGCCGTATTGTTTTGCCTACCTGGATGACGTAATCGTGTTCGGTGAAAATTTCGAACACCATCTACAACTTTTACGCGGTTTTTCGCCGCCTTCGCGCCGCTAATTTGAAACTTAATCCTAACAAATGTCATTTTGGTTGCCAATCATTACAATATTTGGGGCACGTAGTGACGTCAGAGGGCATACGCACCGATCCAGAAAAAGTATCCGCAATTTTAGAACTTTCGGCGCCAACAACCGTCCGCAGTTTACGTCGTTTTCTAGGAATCGCTTCCTGGTACCGCCGCTTTGTTCCGAATTTCTCGCAAACTGCCGCGCCCCTTAATCAGTTACTTAAAAAACAGCAAAAGTGGAAATTGACAGACACTGACCAAGGCACCTGTCTTGGCGTGTGCCGACTTTTCAAAACCCTTTGTTTTACACACAGACGCCTCCGTTGCGGGTTTGGGCGTTGCTTTGACGCAGAACGCGTACGGGCAAGATTGCGTGGTTGCCTATGCGAGCCGCTCACAAACCGGGACCGAGTAAAATTACAGCACGACCGAGAAATAGTGTTTAGCCATTGGTTGAGGCATCGAGAAGATCCGTCCGTATTTAGAGGGATGTAGGTTTACCTTAGTAACCGATTAAGTCTCTAGGGTGGCTCCGATCTCTAAAAAATCCGTCCGGACGTTTAGCGCGTTGGGTTGTATTTTTACAACAATATTATTTCGTAATAAAGTACCGCCGAGGCACGCTTAACCGTGTAGCAGACGCTTTGTCAGGCGCACCAGTCGAAACCCCGCACTCCGACCTCCGACGACTACTCCGAAGTATTACTTGTTATTGAAACTCCTACGTGTAGGTGGTAAACAAGCGGAAGTAGAGCGCGATCCGGAAAAACACCCGGACTATTGCATTAAACAGGGTCGTTTGTATCGTCATATTTGGGATCTTTCCGCCCAGACCGAACCCGAACTCTCCGAACCGTGGAAATTATGCGTACCAACCGAATTCCGACCGCGAGTAATCCGGGAATGTCACGATCTTTCGACAGCACCACATCTCGGAATCTCGAAAACTACGGCGAGAGTACCCGCGCGTTGTTATTGGCCAGGGATGCTGCGGGACGTAGCTACCTACGATCGCCGCCGCACTTGTTGTCAACAGTATAAAGTTTAATCTCAAAAGCCAGCTGGCAAAATGCACCCCTCGCGTAACCAGCATCCGTGGAAAATAATCAGTACAGATCTAGTAGGGCCATTACCACGCTCCAGTAAAGGTAATTCTTACCTAGTAGATTTCCAGGACAGGTTTACAAAGTGGGTAGCCGCCCGTAAAATCCGAAAAGCTACCGCTAAAGCTGTTACGCAAGCGTTTTACGAGGAAGTCATTACCTACTCGTTTTGGATGTCCAAAAATAACTATTACAGATAATGGAACCGAGCCGCCGACGCCTTCCCGCCGGGCATACCCGGACAGATGCCCACGCCCGACCACCCCGTGGTGCCACTCGTCAGGGGTCCGGTGCAACCAGACCCCCGCATTAATGTCCAGGAAAACGTCGTTATCCGACCCGCGGATCCCGAAATCCAGTTTTGGACGCCCACTATTTTAGCGGACCTGGTGGCGGTCTACCCTGAGCCCTACCGCTACCGCTGGTCCCGCAATATGCGGGAAATACTGTCCAGTATGGGGCCCCATGATGCGCTACCCGGATGCCCTCACCGGGTAAACCTGCGGACTTCGAAGGGGAGAAGAGTCCGGGTGCGCGTGCCGGCACCGCTCTCCCGGCACCCCCGCGGAACTTCGACCACTTAACCCTTTTGTTTAAAAAAAAACACAAGGGCGCAGGACGGTTATCGGCGGGCAAATAACGTTATAATTTTTCAGGCTTTTCAACCGCAATGAGCCTTCCGGGTAGCCCATTCTTAGAAATCAACTTGGAGGCCGAAGTCGCCTACGAGCTTGGGGAGTACATCACCGCAGAACTCCTACCAGGAGATTTACCGATAAAATCACGCCGCCGATCCTTTCCGAAGCCGCATTAGTAGCCGTCACGCCCGAACCAATATTGCGCGCCGATGAATCGGCGGTTCTTCCCGCTATCGACAGTCACGGCGGAAATGAAATTGACACCGCTGGAAAAGGGTACCAGGCGGGGCTTGAGGCATTACGTCACGTAGACGATCACCCACCGCTGACAGTCACCAATTATTATTACAAACGAGCTTACACTGCAGCCGCTGATTCCATGTGGCGGGATCCGCCGCCCCGGACCACCGCGGGGCTCCCACAATGCCTCCTCCGGCCAGATCTGCTGTGCTGGCGATGTGACCACCCGGACCATCACCGTGAAACCTGCACGGCCCCGGCGATTAAACTTTGTTCCAGATGCGGCCGGCTGGGAAAGCTGTCCGTGGAATGTACACGTATACGTGCCCGCCAGTCGCGGTGCGCGTACGAGAACGCAGACGGGCCACAACCACAGTGCCCGCCTTTCATCAACGCCGCCGCTCCGGGCCGAAGCCGCTTTGCGCCCGTCACCGAACCACGGTGCCCCGCTTGTTGCTGCCGCTCATATCACTGGGACACCTAGTAGTGAGTGCGGGGTGTATAAAAAAAAATCAAAAATGTTTTTTTTTTCCGGGAGAAAGAGAGTGTGTAACGAAGTTAGCAGTAATTTTTCCGTTAGTTCCCATTTTTTGCCGCCGGCCGTCCGCCGGAGTTTTTATATTCATGTGAATGATTCTTTTTTCTACATAGGAGACCGGCGGTCGACATTTTAATTACATTTAATTAAACCTTAGTTGTGATTACTTTTCGGCTTTCCGCCGCTGAATAATAAATTATTTTGTTACCGTAAGGGATGAGGGATACCGGAAAGGGGTAGAACCGGGTTACTAACTCAACGTGCAGCTAGAACTACCGTTCTTTTTTGGAATGCGGCTATATTGGACGTGTCCGATCTAGAGAGACCACCGTCCGAGACCTGTACGGGGTGCAACAACCCCTAACTGCCTGTTTAGCCTCCGGCGGCCGTTTTGGGTACGAGAAGAGTGGGTACGATCACCTGAGTCTTCGCCACGGCCCCAACCAATGGGCGGCTGGCGCACTCACCACGAGAGGGCGCCACCCAGCCACCCGGGTGAGTATTATTAGGTTGGTGTTGTGAGTACCATCCAGAACCAACATCGGTTTATTTGACCCCCAGATTAAGTTTATCTAGAGCTAGGCTTGCAACTGTGTTGGTGGTGCGAGTACCATCCCA
Organism: Pseudeuparius sepicola; assembly: GCA_963920635.1. NCBI lineage: Eukaryota > Metazoa > Arthropoda > Insecta > Coleoptera > Anthribidae > Pseudeuparius > Pseudeuparius sepicola. The sequence goes on along the minus strand of OY987304.1, from coordinate 28,398,398 downwards.
AACCAACATCGGTTTATTTGACCCCCAGATTAAGTTTAACTAAGCTAGGCTTGGAACCGTGTTGGTGGTGAGTACTATCCCAAACCAACATCGGACCTATTTAATCTTAAGAATGAGTTTGCGCCAAGTATACCCGACTAGTATATGAGCTAGGCGTGTAGGTCCTTTTTAACAAGTTTCCCGAGCTTGCTAGTTGTTACCTTGAAAAGTTTTGAGCTTTCTTGCCGCATAAAAATTTAACCGTGTTGATAAGGAATAAAATTCAGATAGAAGCTTATCCTGCACGTTTCTTCTTTCCAGATATGTGGATCTCTCTGGGCCAGCCGTGGAAATTATTAATTACTGATATTTGGAACTTTGTATTGAATAAACCGTGTGAAATTTGTCAAACCACTTTTACTTACACCCTACCCTCGACTCACCACAGACCTCTGGAAAATTACTTTCTCTGGCTAGAAGTTATCCCAGGCACAGTGGAGTATACCGTTCCAAAAAACTGGCGCCTGATCAACCGCGCCGCCGGAGGTCCGATTTTCTCTAAATAAAAGAGGCTATGAGGAAGTCTACCGAGAAATATTAAAAAGGGAAAATCGGACGTATAAGCAAAACAAGCCTATAAACTCCAACTTCCAAACAAAATGCTAAAAATATAAATGCTGTCTAAAATATAAAATTTATTAGTTTATATACAAAATCACAAGTGTTATATATTAGATATATACGTACAGTTAAGTATCTGATTAATCAATAATTTAATATCAATTTGATAATTCGTTAAATAGGCATAATATTAAAATTGCTTCAAAGGTCAAGTAGCAAACAGTTTTAAGAGAGCAAATTTGATATTTTTTGTATTTGACATTAAGGTGGCACTGTCACATTTAACTTTGGCTGTTGCCAACTTAACTCAGTTTTGGACCTTATTAATAAGGCATTAGGTATGATTTTTCAAATGTTTCAACAGAGTGATTAAAAGTCACTTGCCTCCTTAACTTTTTAAATTTTGACATTATGAAAAATGTATCCAATGGTTGTAGGTACTTATCTGAAGTCTTCTAAAATACACCAATATTAAGCTTTCCATGGGATATACCAAGCCTATGATTTTATAATTAGAACACCCTGTATATTTGTTTAGAGGTGCCAAACCTAAAATAAAGAAAAATCCAAATAACTAGCTAAATAAGTTGTAATATCTTTTAAACCAAATAATAAATGATTTTACAAGATCAAAAAATTACAGTAAATTACAGAACGGCTGGACCTAAAAAATGTTCATCTAAACCATAGGCTAGGCATATGGAGAAAAAGTTGGGGGTGACCCCCCACCCACTCTTTTGTTTCGGTTGTTCTTTAAATGTTTTGACTAAAATTACACAAAATAGTAACTTGTGCAACTAGTGTGCAAAGCACTACTTGGCACGTGTTATGCTAAGGCGGAAGGGCGAGTCAAAATATCATAATGTCAAAGTTGCTCTGCACACGAGTTGCATGCAATATTTTTCTACAATCGTTTAAGTATAAAAGCAAGCTGAAATTGCTCTAAACTATGTGACTAATAATTATATACCATCATGGTTGGCTGACACTTCACATCAAGTGCCCGAAATCATTCTTATTTTATTTTAAGCATATTTATAAGTTATACAATGAGTAAGAGTTTGGTCACTTGTAATAGGTATATTTCTGTCGCAGCATGAACAAGTTACTCAATGTGTCGAATGTTATAGTATTGCTAAAGTCAGTTGAAACAGCATAAAAACTATAAGCAGCTTCAAAAAAGGAACACAGGACATAGGCGACACGCAGTTTTCATATACATATATCAGGATCGGTTTAAATGGCGAAACAATATGTTTTGTCCGTATTTTATTGCTGAGTCGCCTATCATCAAGCTACCCTGGTAAAATCACTTGTAACTGAAGTGTTCCAATTGAAATTAGATAAACTACACTAAAATTAAAAAATGTTATGTTTTGAATAAATTTATTTACTTCTTGCTTACTTTGCGCACTCTTTTGAAAGAATTAAAAAGCACGCAGTTTATGCGTTAAAATCAATACTTTTATGTCTTTTGATGACTGTTAAAGAAAAAAATGTGTTCTTAAGCAAACAAATCTATAGATAAAAAGCCCAAGAGTTATTATTAATGGGATTCATTTTTCTTTAATACACTTTAACATTTATTTAATTAATTTATTATTTTTTTGAGATAGAGGCGTCTAAATGAAAAATGTCATAAGGAAAGCCACGTTACTTTAGCTCAAAACATCCGGATTTAGATTAGCCTACTTTTTTGTACCATCTATTATTAAACATATTATTATACGTAAAATATGGTAATGTTATCACTTTAACTCGAGAAAATTTAATTATTTTTTACACATTGAGCTATTTTGATATAGATATTATTATTGGAAGTTTAAATTTCTATAGCCTGCTCTATGCTATGAAAAATTAATAGTGCTGTTTTTGCCATCCCTACCTCAAAACCACAATATAAATACCAATTTTCAATTCCATTAGCTTATTATGGCAAATATGGCAAAAATCTGATTTTCTCAATTGCCCTGTATGAACAGTTGGGAGTATTTCAAAAATACGTTTTTGTTTCTGGATTAAGATTCACCTGAAGTATCAATTTCCCTAGACTCATCGCTGTATCTTATACAATAGAGTTGGAAAAATTGTCAAAATCGTGTAGTATTATTTCGAGGTTTGACTGCAATTTACTTAATTAAAAATATATAAAATATCTAAATTGTATTAAATATCAGATCAAGTTTGAAGTATTTCACTTATCCTTAGTGTCCAAAGTTATTGTCAAGAATGGAAACAATCATTTATTTTGAATTTAATTTATGCATTTTACATTGTTTTATTTAGTAAATAATTGTAGATTTCAATCAAAAATCGAAACAGTAGCTGTAGCTGTAAACAACAAGATAAAACCGAATATCTACACTTTTGCGATCGAGTACGTCCCTGTTGCCGAGTCGGGTGAAATTTTATAGCCTACCGACCAATCGCGGAACGTCATTGAACACGTGGTTTTATTTATGCCAGGCGTACGGATTGCTCGATTTTACTATAGGTGAATTGTTACTTTCAGTGAATCTTAATCCATCAAAAAAAAATATTTTTGAAATACTATACAGCATAATTTCAAAATTCTAAAAATATACTGGGTGTAGAAAGTAGAAAGTTTGGTACAATTCTAGAAAATTTTAGATATGTATCTACAACTTTTGTATAAAACTTTTTTTAACCGCATATTTAACAAAAATTGAGCAAATGTGATAAGACACTTTTAAAAACGATGTAGGTACCTAACCAAGATTTTAAAATAAAATAAAAATAACCAAAATTATCAAATTTTTCCTCAGATGTGTGGTATAAAAATACCGTAGTTTACCAGGTTTATCTCAGAGGTAACTAGGTGAAAACATGACTACTTAAGTTGGTAGGGCTTCAAGCGGAATAGGATAATAGAAAATGTATAGCGTTCAACATAAAGAAGTTTTAGCAGGATTCCTACTTGTTAAAATATTGTTATGAAATATTTTAATCTGAAATCTGCAGGGTTCTTCACATAAAAATCTCACCCCCATATTACATTTCATTTTTTGAGTGCTTTTTTAAGTTCGAAATAGAGCTGTTCAAAATATCTCTTCAACAAAATTTACGTAAATATTCTGAAATTGTCTTACAAGTGAGATTTTGTGAGCTTCTCAATGGTATTTTTTATAAAAAAAATCTGTAAGGATATAAATAAATATTAGAAAAGTTGATAGGAATTATAAATTACACCGTTATTTTTTTTTTCATTTTCAGCATTTTCATTCCTTTCTGGTAGGTGAAAAACTTTTTATGGTACAGGGTGGCCCATCCAAGCGGAAAAAGTGTGCTACGTGGAGACACGTTAACATAAAATCATCATTCAAAAAATGAGATTGTAGTAAAAATTAAGGGGAATTCGAGGGTGTACCCTAATTTTGTATACGGGGGTCGGTAAAAAAGTTATCGCGAAAAAACATTTTTTGCAAAATAAAAAAAAATATTTTTTTACCTACACATCCATTAGAGAACCTTTAAGTAGTATTCCCGAATATTCAGTTTTTTAATATAACTTCCGGTTATAGCGGAAATGAAAATGGTTTTCTCTATTTTACAACATTTCTCTTAACCATCACAGGATTCCTTTTTTAATTCTGAATCCAACGATATATAATTTGACCTATTTATCTCCAACCGTTTCCGAGATATTTATCAGAGAAGCTCCATCAAACTAGATACATGGTCTTATGGTCGGTGTGTGATGTTCGATCTGAGTAGGCGAAACAATAAAACCGAATTTATGACAAATCAAGTCAGCCATGATAATAAAACTGACAATCGAGTAGGCTGTCAATTCAATATTTCTATTTACGTGTCAGATTAGTCTAAAATTTTGTTGATGAAGCTGTTAGTAGTTGCAGTTTAAAAAATGTTTTTAAACATTTTTGTGATATTTTAGAGATATTTTAGAGATCTTCATCAAAAATGATAAAAGATACGTAGAAACTTTGAGGGAGTATTCTCGTAAATATCCAAATAGAAATGTTCAGAGTGCTTCATTTATATGTAAGCTGTATCGAAGATTCAGATCGACAGGAAGTGTGATTAGCAAGAGAAAAAAGGGTTTAGAATTAGTGAGGACGAGAGAGAACGAATTTTAAATTATTTCAGAAGAAATAACGAAAAATGAGAGATGCAGCGAGAGACTTACAAATTCCCCGGTCTACAATACAAAGGGTAATGAAATTAAGCAAATCTAAAGCCTTCAAAATATTACCTGTTCAAAGGCTATTCCCTGGAGATGCTGCAACAAGACTAGAATATTGTCAAACAATGTTAAACTTTTATTTTGCAAGACGTGGAGCTGGATTTTTTAAACAAATTATTTGGTCCGATGAAGCTACATTTACAGCGGCGGGAATATACAACCGGAAAAATAGTATATTTTGGTCTGTGAAATCCGGCAGAAATTCCGTGGGTGTTTGGTGCGGAATTGTGGGAAATTTTATAATGGGCCCTCTATTTTATTCAGGAAGTATGACAGGTAGGAAATACCTACATTTAATCCAGAACGAATTAGAACAATACTTTGACCAGTTGGCATTAATTTTTCTTAACCAACTCCAAGAAAGACAATTAATATGGCAGCAAGATGGCGCTTCCTTCCATAACTGTGGGCCCATAACTGAATTTTTGAACAATTCGTTTGAAAATTGGATTGGTAAACATGGAACGATAAGGTGGCCGCCACGTAGTCCAGATTTAACCCCCTTGGATTTTTTCTTGTGGGGGCATTTAAAAAATAAAGTTTATAAGAACCGCCCCGAAAATGTTGAGGAGATTAAAAGACGAGTAAAATTAGAAATTGATAGTTTAAACAATCGTCCCTTAATCTTTGAAAATGTCCGAAAAAAATTCTTAAAAAGACTTAGGTTATGTGTAAATAATATATAAATGGAAACCATTTTGAACATTTAATGTAAATGAACTTCTAACTAATTTTTAATAACTAATCATATTGTTGTTGTTATAATAAATATGACAGTAGTAAAAATAATAAATGTTTCATAATTTCCACGAGATTTTTAATTAAGTTGAATGCAGTTGAATGGCTATAGCCACTTTAACATTCAGCCTACTCGCTTGTCAGTTTTATTATCAAGGCTGACTTGATTTGTCATAAATTTGGTTCTATTGTTTGGCCTACTCAGATCGAACATCAGACACCGACCATGAGACCATGTATCTAGTTTGATGGAGCTTCTCTGATAAATATCTCGGAAACGGTTAGAGATAAATAGGTCAAATTATATATCGTTGGATTCAGAATTAAAAAAGGAATTCTGTGATGGTTAAGAGAAATGTGTAAGTTGTAAAATAGAGAAAACCACTTTCAATTCCGCTATAACCGGAAGTTATATTAAAAAACTGAATATTCGGGAATACTACTTAAAGGTTCTCTAATGGATGTGTAGGTAAAATTTTTTTTTTTATATTTGCAAAAAATGTTTTTTCGCGATAACTTTTTTAACGACCCCCGTATACAAAATTAGGGTACACCCTCGAATTCCCCTTAATTTTTACTACAACCTCATTTTTTGAATGACGATTTTATGTTAACCTGTTCTGTAGTATATTTTTTGACGTTTTATCCAACTTATCTGAGATAGACTAATTTAAGACATAATTATCACCTTTGAAATTATTTGAGAGTAACCATGGAAATGCATCATACATACCAAACACTGTATTGTCAGTGTTGTTTATTTTTAAAAATAAAAATGTTCCGTTTTTATGTTTTTGTTTTCAAAGTATAATAAAAAATATCGTTCCTTGCATGTCCAGAAATACATTTTTCCGTGCTTGCATGACTTCCCATGTTCAGCTTCGCCTCACACAAGAATTTGTTACACGCGCACAGAAAAAATCCTTAATTCCATACTCGTAATTAAATATACCATTCCATCATTTTTTTTATAAAAAGTTTGCGAATAAAAGATACTTTTTAATACTACATTTCAGTTTAATCGGATTAGTTTAATTTTTCATGAGCAAATGTGCCCAGGGCACAAAAAATCAAAATAGTATGATCAGATTGAAATATTGGACAATGGAGTACTACATATTTCATTGCAAATAACTTTTTCTAATCAATTGTATTCTTATTACTTGCGAAAGATGGTTTTCACCTACCCAAAAACCAGTGAAAATGCGAAACTAGTAGTATTATTTAATTATTATGAAATATGGTGCCAAAGTGCAATTTTTACTTGCTAACTATTTTCCAATCTATTTTTATATGTTACAGGAAAATATATCACAAAAATAAGAATAATTTTATAACATCTTACACAAGGCAATTTTAGAATTTGTAAACTCCTTTCAGGAGAGATTTTGAAGAGCTTTATTTTGACACCAACTTAAAAAAACGACCAAAAAGTAAAACACTTGGGTGAATTTTATGTGAATTAAGTAATAGGTATTTTGGCAAGTATTCAAATTAATGAAATCTGTTAAGTAGATATAACAATTAAAATGGTTATTTCAAATTGGTAGTCCGGTTGACCTAATCCATACAATTCTTAAAAATACATACTTTTAAGTTAAAATATATGATTCAACAATATTTCTAAACTTTTGTATACAGTGTTCGTCATAAATTTGGAAATAAATGTGAATCTATTTTATTTTTAAGTCCTGTATCGTCTAGCATCCAAAATGTGCTTTTCAAAGTTTAAATACATCCTTCCGTACAAAATAGGTTCTAAAATATGAAAGTAACTTGAGTACAGTAGCCCTATTTTCCGAAATGTTAAAAAAATATAGAGAAAATAAGTTTTTCAATTTTTTTCCGATTGCTCTGTGTATAACAGAAAACTGCAGAAATACCACAGAGGTGATTTATTTTCAGATAGCCTTTATTCAATATATCATCTTCCATTTTCTACGTTTCCTTCTATATATGTATTTTTAATTCGTCAAGTTTTAAGTATGCCTTTTTCTATTATACACACAGAGCAGCCGAAAAAAAATCGAAAAACACGTAGCCATTTTTTTATTGCAGAATCTGTGATTAAGGATGTGAACCTTCTCCCAATGATAAAAAGCTTTTCTCAATAATTTTTTTTACACTTTGAAAGATAGGGATATTTTACTCTTGAGCTACTTTCATATTCTTGATGCTTCCTCAGACACGAAAGGATACATGTACTTAAACTTTGACAGGCGCGTTTTGAGTTTGAAACAATGCAGAGAGACTTTGTCAAGAATACAATTTCTGTGTTATTAAAAATAAAATAAATCCAGACACATAATATAAAACAAGTACCTACAAATAATCACATACACCTACTGAGAAGAGTTATATTCAAGTTTGTTCAGGATACTGACTTAAAAGCCAGATTATTTGCAATTTCAATAAAAAACATAGGGTACACATGGTGAATAAACTAGACCGGTGGCCGCATCTCGTGTATACACTTATGTTTGGGATGGTCATGTCAGATGACAATTGAATCGCTTGACATTATTTTGGCAAGTCCTTGAAAATGTTCAAATTTGTTCTTGAAGTGTCTAGTTTACATGCTAATAGCACAGACTACGAATATTTTGAAGCTATTTGTCCTAAGCCTGAGCATATAATAGATATAATTTAATAATATGCCTAATCCATAAAAATTCACTTGAGGTGGAAGTTTAAAACTATACGTCACAGATGAAATGAACATAAGCACAGAATAAACAGCTTCACAACAGAAGCGTCCATAAAGACATGTGTCAAAAGGATGCTCGCTTTGACGCGAAATATTTTCTAAAGGGATAAACAATTGATATCCTTTACCTTACATGCCACTAAAAACATCCTTTATTATTTATAATTACAGGTACTAAAAATCTTTCCGTATTGTGCATTTTATTTGATTTTACATTAATCGACATTGCAAAGAGATTGTATTAGGACCAAATTTATGTATAAGTTATTGGTTATTTTTCTGTAAATTGAAATGGAGGTTCGCTTATTTTTGACACGTCTTTATGGACGCTTCTGTTGTGAAGCTATTTATTCTGTGACATAAGGCTCTATATGTATAGAAAATTAGTTCAGTGTGTGTTTCTTATGCACTTACTTGAATGCTTAATAGTCAGCCCAGATTTGATGTTTTACTCGCAAATAATAAAGTATGGAAACATTACTGCGTGTTATGTAAATATATTAAAATATATTAATTTTTGCAATTGAACTTAACAGGCAATAGTATAAATCTAAAACTGTAATAACAACAAAATATTGTAGTATTAAAATAAACGCTCAATGTGAACATTAATGGCTAGTGTTTTTTTTATTCCTTTGGTGTAATGTTACAAAAAGTTTCCTTTCGGGTCACATTATATCCATACCAATAATTTTTGTTTCGATCGCTTTATATTTAGTGGGTTCGCAAGAACCACTGATGTTAGAAGAGACGTTGAAAATTGCAATTTTTTAAATTTTTATATAGCTGCATTCTTTGTGAGTAAATGTACTGTAGCGAAAATTATATCTAAGGTTAGTCATATAAACAATACTACTAAAAGTGGTAACTGCGATCAATCCTTTATAGAGTCTGCTACAGCCTTAAATTTTCTTATATTTTCCATATAATTTGACTTTTTAAAGGCTCAGCAGACCCTCGAGAATTTTTTTTTAAGTTAAATTGCAAAAGGTTACTTTAAAGACAACAGCACCAAGCAACTTTTTATAACTATTAGAAATCTAAAACGAAAAAAAAATTAAGCCTTTTTCATTCCACTCTAGTGAACACTTAGTGTTCACACCTAACTTTTCACAACAAACAACACCACATTTGCATTTCAGCTGCTAAATTAAATATTCTCATTTTTTAAGCATCCACATTTCGGGAGATGTGGAGCAAGCAAACTTTGGCATTTATGTAGGCCATATTGGCAACGTTTGTACCGCCGCCAAACTATATTGACTACACGTTTTTCTGCCTTCGATCGACCTTGGTTCGATTTGAGGTCGGGGCAGAGCAAACAGGGTGTCCCAAAAAGAGTTTCAAGAAGTGGCACAGAGGTAGAACACCAATCAGGGAATCCGAATCACCCCCATATATATTATCCATTTTTTAGTTTAGGAGTTATGATTTTTTGTGATTTTTCGGTGATTTTCGACTTTTCAACTTAGTGTGGCTACAATCGTAGTAAATAAGTAAGATCAATGCCTGATTTTATTTAGATATTTAGCTAAAACCTGGGCATAACCAACACGAAGACAATTGAATCCACAAATCAAAGCAATAATGTACTCAAAAATAAAGAAAGAAAGTACAGTGTGTCCTCGTTAAGGGCTTACCACCCTTGTAAAATCTTTAATTATTATAATAAAGACAATAACAATAAGGTTTATTGTGAACTGCATACAAATGAACATAGTTGTTTCTCAGCATTAATCTTTCCTTCTAAAGAGGCGTCCACATTTGTAAATATTTGTGCTGTGCGTTGTATTCGTTTTCGGCGAAAATATTTTCGCCGCAAAATTTTCAAATTTGCCCACATAAATATTTACGTTGTGCGTTGTGCGTCGCGAGCAACACGTGTGTGTGTTTTTCTGCAAGAACGCCGGCGTCGACTGTGGCTCGCTGTTTATTTATTTTTCTTGAGAGAAGTATTATTTAAAATTAAAAAAATATGAATTTAACATTCAAAGAAGATATAATTCATTTAATTGAGGAGTATCAAAAACATAGAGTGTTGTGGGATGCCAAAGATAAATGGCATTTTAATAAAAATAAAAAAAATGATGCCTGGGAAGAAATCGGGAACATATTTTCAATTGACGCCGAAGACGCGAAAAAAAAAATGGCCTGTCTTCTAGGCTCATTTAGAAGAGAAAAGGCAAAAGGGACAAAAACGATTGGAACTGGTAAAGGTAAGTCTTTGCAGTTTGCAGTGTATATTCATATATTATATATCACTGTTTATGTAGTACATTAATACATAATCAATAATCATTGTAATATATTATATTATAGACTGCGGTTTTTAGGTGCCAAAGAGGTGTATAGATCAGACTGGTTCGCCTTCAAGAGCTTTGCTTTTCTCATGGATAAGAATGAACCAAGAGAAACAATCAGCTCGGATGACACAAATGTGAGTAAAAGCAAACCTATGCATTTAGTTTATATGTTGATTTTTGTTTATTTATATATAAATACGTATTATAATACAATTACATTGCCTTAAAATTCGCCAATATTTAAGCATATTGATTTTGCCATGGAATAGCCCCTGTACTTGTTATAAAATAATCTGCAATCTCTTTTCGTATCTCTTTTGCATTGGCGGGTGCTCTTCGTGGTACGTTTCTTAGCTTGTGCAAGCCACGTCCATCATGTGAACTTCTCCAGCTTCCTTCTATTATGCGCCCTTGTTCTTCGATATCTAGAGCCCCAGGTGGAATGTAAATATTGTTAGAAGTTTTACTTTTCTTTAAGTAGTTATGCAAGCATACTATTGCCATGACTATTACTTGTGCTTTATTAGGCTCTAACAGAAGGGGTTTTCTTAACACCCTAAAAACTGATGAAGTAATTCCAAAAACGTTCTCGACGACCCTCCGAGCCCGGCTTAGGCGATAATTAAATATTCTTTGAATTGACCCTTGTGGATTTATTCCTGGATATGGTTTCATAATGTATTCGGTTAGAGGAAAAGCATCATCAGCTATAAAAACGTAAGGTATATCTTTTTGTCTTTTGGGGAGGGACTTGGATGGCGGCAAGTTTAGACTACCGGCTGTAATTTTTCGATGAAGTTCACAGTTTTGAAAAACTCCTCCATCCGAAATTCGACCTTGGCATCCGATATCAACAAACAAAAAATTATAATGTGCATCAACGAGTGCAAATAACACTATGCTAAAAAAGCCTTTATAGTTATAGTATTCGCTTCCACTATTAATGGGTGCTTGAAGGTTTATATGTTTGCCGTCCATGGAACCAACACAATTTGGAAAGTTCCATAGTGTTTCAAACCCATGTGCAACACGCAACCATTCCTCTGGTGTTTTTGGCATCTGAAATAAAAAAAAGTTCTTAATCCTAATAATTAGTATAATAAAATAACAAAAATAATATTAAAATAACAAAGTAATAATATTTTTTCAGGATGGATTAGTAGAAGAGAATGAAGTAAATGTGTTTGGAGAAGGCAATGAATCTGAGGAAATCACTGAATATTCCGAGTTAGACAAAACTGCCGCAACATCCTCGGCGTGCAGTGATGGTATCCCAGAAAAGAACCATAAGCAGGAAATGACATCAACAATAAGTTTCGTAAAACCTTCCACTCCAAAAAGAAAAAGGGGAAAAATTGCGGAAAAAGAAGATCCTAGAATTGCCAAAGCTTTTGAAATCCTACAAGAGCCTACACCAAAAGAAGACGCTACGTCTATGTATTCAAAATATTTGGCACTAAAACTTGATCAGTTTGATCCCCCAACAAAAGCTGCTTTGATTCATAAAATGGCATTATTTTTGATGCGGAAATGGAGAAGTACCAAATTCCAAGAACTTCTAATTATCCATTAAGTTCACCATCTCCTGCATCTACTCCACCACTTGCACCCTCTCCTGTCTCACAATATTCTCAGCCATCCAGCGAAGTACATGCAGGAGTTGATCCATCAGTTTCTAGTTTTCGATTTAATAATAATTATACCCAATCAATAATCAGCCATAATGCTTCGTCACCAAGTAGTATAGAGGATGAATTACAAGAGTTCATCAACTTATAATTATTTTTTACTTATAGCTGTATGTGTATTGCAATGCGTTCTTATTTATTAGCCCCAGTCGTAATATAATAATAATAAAAAAATGAAAATGGTAACTTACCTTTACCCAATCCTTCAAAACTTCTATTAAAGCACTGCATACTTCTGGAACTATTAATGATATACTCTGTTTCGATATTTTAAATAAATATTGAAGGCTGGTGTATGAATCCCCCGTAGCCAGAAACCGTAATGTGACAGCTAATCTCTCTTTTACAGATATGGCTTCCCTCAGCTTTGTGTCCATTTTAACAATTTTGTTGTGGGGACATACGCAAAAAATTTTTGAAATGACCAGTACTTTCATCTAATAATAGTACGTTTAATAATGCACTACCACCACCTACATTTTTATTTCGGTAAAGATGCTTTGTCCAATAGCGTCTGGTTCTCTTTGATTTCTTCTCTTTTTCATTCTTTGTAATTAAATGGTGCAGAACAATGAAAGCAGCCCATTTTCTTTTTACTGTACTTACTGTGTTATTAGACATGATGATACATTGACTGACAAAACAAAATGGCAAACACCACCACAACTAGATTTATTTTCGTCGAAGTTAATAAATGCGTCCACACTGGAATGGAGTTGCGGCGCAAATCACTTTGATGTTTCCCAAAAAACCGACAACGGACGGTTCGCGTGCGTTGAACGTGGCGAAAACTTTTGCGTGCGACCTTATGCGGCACACACGTCTACATTAGCGTAAATCTGTACAGGGCGCAAATATTTGTGCTGAATACAACACACAACGCAAATATTTTCAAGTCTGGACGCGGCTTAACCTATTTCAATACACCTAACACTAAATACAGTTTAAAATACTTAAGAAATAAAACAAAATACGATAAAAAACACAATAAAATCCGATTTTGACAAACTTTTTTGTTAGGTAGGTATTCAAAACGCACATTCAACGAGTGGAAACCTTTATTCTTAGATTGTAACTATGACCACTTTTGGGGCTCCAATTTTAAAAAGTACTATTAAGGATTTTTTTAGAGCAAAACTGACTGCAGATTCTTCCTATCTGTGAGAAGAGAGTATTATTAGTATTCCACTTTTAGAACCTACCAAAAAAAGTTTATCAAAATCTGTCAACAAATAAAGATTTTACAATGGTGGTAAATCCTTAACATGGACACACTATAATATAAGTTACAACAGTGAATTTTTAGATTTTTTGCCATAACTTTCAGAGCTTGTCATAGCCCACGACCTTCTTGATGACAAAATAAGACCATCTGTAATACCAATCAATCCTAAAAATTTGCTGAGATATTCAGCAGCTCAAAATTGACACTATACTGCACAAACTCTTGTAGAACTCCCCTCAAAAGAAAACATTCTACATGCAGGTTATTCAAGCACAAAACCCACAGATTGCCTCTTCTAGATACGTGGCGCACTCGCTACATCGTACCCACCACTATGTGCCGAAGACTGCTGCTGTGGTTGCTGTGCAGGTCTGTCGATGTCCTCATATGAGCCGGTTCGCACACCAGTTAACACTTCACTGAGTATTCCTGCAACACCCAAAAGGGAGCAATCGGTGGGCAATGGAGATTCCTTAGGGACTAGTTAATTACCAGTAGAGCCACTGCGCTCCTCCAGGTTCTTTATCAGTACGTAGATAGAAACTGGACGGATTAGCAGGTGGATGATAGCAATAGCTGCAGAGAATTTTTCGGCAGCACCTGCAAAGGTTTTTTCATAAGGTTTTTTCATTGATCAAGTGTGCCACAAAAACAAAATGTGATGATACTGATGATACCAAGTTTCTTAAATAGCCACTGGCATAGATATGAATATACTTCAAACTTAAAAATATAATACAACCCTCTAAAAATGTCTAATGCATGTTATATAATTATTATGAATATTCCTTACGTTTATCTTAATTTATGCATTACTTTTGTTATCACGTTTACCATCTTTAGTTTGGTTTTCGTTCATTTAGATTTATTTCAATCAGTTTGTTAGTTCTTACTAATTACAATTTATAAAATGAATTATAGACCCATAAGTCTGTTATCTGGGTTCTCCAAGATTTTTGAGTCATTTTTATGTCGAGTAACAATTTGTGGTCGATGCAACAACATGCATATCTACATACACTACATTATTTGATTAAATACAATGTGTTACAGGAGCACTGGAAAGTAATTTAGCTGCTTTGGGATATTTATTGAATTTACTAAGGCATATGATTGTGTTGATCATCAATTACTGCTTTTTAAGTTAGAACATTGTGGTATTGCAGGTAGTACCCTGTTATGGATACAATGCGGTCATTTCATAAAAAAAAAAATTGTTTTCTTTGCGTTTACTTTATGTATTATGTCTTCAAAGTCCCAAAAAGTCCACCCGTTTGTTTTTATTATCTTTAACTAGGCCAAAAATTAGAATTGAAATTTGAAAATCGGGGTTCTGCTGACGTCAGCTGGACCCTTTACCAGTCAGTTTCATAAGTTCAGGCTAAAAAATTTAATAGATTTACTTGTTTTTTAACACTTATTATTAATAAAAGGTATACAACTGGGTTGTATTAATTATATGGCACACCATTATAACCAGATTGTAGTTTAATTATAGTTTTATGATGTAATTTAAATAGGACATTTTAAAGTAATAAACCCTCCCAGGTAGACGACAAAATAGCCGGCAACATAGCACCACTGTCATTTCGTTTGTTTACATCTTACGTCGTCAGAGTTAACCTCATCGATAGTTGGTGATTTGTTCTTTGTGTTGAGAGTTTTTTCATTTTTCATTATGAAAACTAAACAATGCTTTAACAAAGCCGTCTTCCATGCTCAACACTATTATATTAAGCAGTAACTCACAACAAAACGTAAACGATGGCTAGCCAAACGAATATCGAATAACCATCAAAAACAAACCAACGCAATAAATAGGTCACAGCTGTGATTTGACAGAAAGGTGGGCGGGCTGTTTAAATTTGAACCTGACCGTTTTGCGGCATTGCAGGACCTACAAAAAGTACCTTTACTCACTCCGTGGACATTTTTATTTTTTTTTCGGCCAAACGGGCCTTCAAAAAAATTTGAAAAAAAATCCATAAGTATATTTTAGTCAAAGCTATCATCTGAGCTTATCAGAAAAAAACGTGAAATGTGCCCATTGTACCTATCAGATAAGACACAAAGAGTAGTTATTGAAACGGAACAGGATACAGCAAAATCAGAATTAAAACCAGTACTTGTGGGCATTCCTCAGGGACCAGTACTCTTTAATGTTTATATTAATGACTGGAACAAAGGAATTAGTGTAGGTAGTTGCAGGATTCTTCATTATGCTGATAACACAAATCTATTGGTGACAGCAGAGAATTTGCTGAGGCTGAGGATTTAGCATGTAGCATGTTTCGTGAAGTAGAAAACTGGTTTGGAAATGAAAGATTAATACCAAATAACTCAAAAACAAAAGTAATGCATGTTAAAACTAAATGTTCCAATATTGTTATACCGCATCAAATTCAAATAAGTGGAGTGCTTGTCAGGGCCGTAGCCAAACCAAAACTGTAGGCAGGGCAAACGACTTTCCTGTCAGGGCAGTACACATTTGAGAAGTGAGGGCGGTACTTTCTCGGGGGGGGGGGGGGGGGGAGAGGGAGGGGGGGTAAAAATGGAATTTAATTTTCATTATTAAAAATTGCGCCGCAAGCGAAAATTTGTGAAATTTTAAAGGTAAAATAAGTATAATATGAACATACAATTTTACGCCAATGGTATTTTTTTTTTGCTTATTATGCGAGCCCATAATCATTTGTGCCGTATAAGCTAAGAATACTCTGTTTCCTTTCATAGAGGAGACAAAAGTGGTAACAAAGTTCTATTTTATTGTTGATTGTTAACTGGCAAAAATCCTCTAATTTAATAACAACACTGAACACCCTTTTGTAATGTGGAAGTAAAAATAAAATTTAGTACTTATTGTGCTCTATAAATGATGATATTCTTTGAAAGGGCTACATTATGTCTATAATTTTTGCAAAGATTTTCTGGCCAGTGTAGTAGGTATAGGTAAATTGAAATTGGTTTGAAGGTGGGGCAATAAAGATTATTGGTTTTTAAGCCAGTAATAAAAAGAGCACTTAGAGGTGTCTGCTCACTAAAATGCGCCGCAGGCAATTTTTTTTTAAAAGTTAAGGATAAATTCAGTTTAAATGAAGTATAATAAATTAAAAAATCATCGTGATGTATTTATTCCTTGTTTCTTTCCCTCAATGGAGCAGCGCCTTATCTTCGGCTTTGATGAGGTGACCGGTCAACTTGTCGCTAAGGCAGGGCAAACATTCTGCCAGGCAGGGCAGCGCCATGCCTGCCCCCCCCCCCTGGCTACGGCCCTGGTGCTTGTGGATCCAAGTGCCTCGGTAAGATTTCTTGGATTAATGTTGGATGCTAATTTATCGTGTGGAATGCATGTTGAGAGCTTGTTTAGGAGACTAAGTTTGACTAAGTTTGCTACAGCTATCACAGTATCTACACAAGAGACGCCTAATATCAGTATACCATGCAAACTTTGAATTTCTTGTTAGATATGGTATTATGTTTTTTGATGATTTGTCATGAAGTAGTGATGTTCTTTTACTTTAGAAAGAAGCACTTAGGATAGTATTGAAAATCAAATTTAGAAAGGAAAATTTAAAGAAAACAACATACTGACAACCACAGCCATTTTTATACAAGAGTGTATTTTATTCCTTTTTCAAAATAAACAGATTTTTCAATCAGAACAAACGCACCATGTCTATAATACTTGTATATTAGATTTTTTATATCCTCGTCATAGACTTAAAAAACTGCCTTTTACAATTGTATCACCTTTTTTAATAAGTTGGCTAGGGTTATTAAGGAAATACATGACTTGAGCATCTTTAAAAAACCATTTTTAATGTTGATCAGTTTAAAGCCATACAGTGTAGATGAATTCCTTAATTATAGCGATCTTCTTTACAGTATGGGTACTTTGCTCTGGACCACATATTTGGGTTGACTATATTTTGTACTTTTGAAATAAAGATAAATTGTATTGAAAAGTACTATGATGAGTTACTCGATAAGTGACATTAGACGACCTAATATTTAAAGTATAAAACGAAATAAATTTGTTTTTAAAAAGACTTTTGCATTGGCACCAGCATAACATGCATTTGGATAAGTTTTTTATTCTTAACAAGACTTCCCTGTTGATATTTATTTGGATCTGTCATAGTTTTATGGAAAAAAATCGATTTTATACTACAAGAGTGGATAATATTGATATTGTCCATATCGATCGAGAAAGAGGGTTGAAAGGGTAAAAAATTGAAAAATTCAACCTGCATTCCGCAATTTCTATTTTTATTTCTACAGCTACATCTTCAGGCTAGCTACAATAAAAAGAGAAACTCAAGCTATAAACAACTAACAGTAATGCTCGATTCGTGGGTGTTATAACAGGGGCATAACTACATTTTTTGTGGCAAATTAGTTTTTTGGTGCTACTTATAAGTGAGCCCGCATCTTATGACAGATTAACAAGCATTGATCTCTATTGTTCGCTTAATAATGACAAAAATTACTCGTATATAGGTGTATCCACCGTTTACCACTTTTCGGCAAAATATAAAAACATACAAACCAAACTTATGTTTTTTTAGTGTATATTATTGAATAATCGGAATCTACGCTTCATTCCAATGATTTATATACAGTGTCTCACTTAAGACTGAAAGAACCTTATAACTTCTTCAATTTTTAACCATCCAGAACGAAATATTTACCAAAGATAAGATGGCATTGTGGCCTACTTATTTGCAAAAAATTAGTTGCCTACTCCAAAGTCAAAGCACCTGCGATGCCACAATCGAGGCTAAAAATCCGAAAATCATATTATGCATTTTTTCAAAAAAAAGTACTAAAATAAGTTGTTCAGAATCGATCCAGGACCCTAAATCCAAAATTTTGTTAAAATCAGAAAATATTAAATAAGTCCAAAAATAGCAATTTAAGAATTTCCTGCGTTTAGAAAAGTGTGCCATGGAAGTTTTGAAGGCTAGTTGTTTTCAAAAAGTAATCATTTCAAAATAAAATTAAAAGCTACAAAACAAACTTTTTTTTTTAATTTTTACTTATTTTTTTTTTATTTAATATTTTTAGATTTTGACAAAATTTTTGATTTAGGGTTCTGGATCGATTCTGAACAACTTTTTTTAGTACATTTTTTGAAAAAAACCTAATATGATTTTCGGATTTTTAGCTTCAATTGTGGCATCGCAGGTGGCTTTAAGTTAAAACAGTTTAAACGAAGGGCAAGTTTTTTATTATATTTTTAAAAATTAATGAATGGTAAAAATTCTAAGTAAAAAAATAATTATGAACACTAAATATTACCTACCTAAAAGTCGCATTTGTTTGTACAGTAACAGAAAAGTGCTTTTTTAATTTTTTTACAAAGATGGTAAAAAGTTGTTGTCACTGTATTCTGTTACTCTCAATTGTAGGCATCATTCTCCATCCCTAATTAATTTTACTTTATTCAACAAGTTGAAGCATATCAATCAAAGGTGTGCACTGAATACCATGAAAACAAAAAAGGCTTCGTCTATATATTCGACAGATACCTAAGTACCTAGCGCCTAATATAAAACCCCGATTTGTTTCTATAAATATTTTTTTAACAATGTTTTTTTTGTAAAATTTGATTTTTTACGGTCAGCCTGTATGAGCTACATTGGCTATACTATGTAAAATAATACCTTAGGCAAAGCTTAATCGATATGTAGGGCTCTTCAAGTACTATAGGTTGAAAAAAGTTTTTTTGAAAATCAGTAGGTACATCTTTTCGAAAAATGCAGAACGTACTAATACAGTAAAGAATATTTCCCTTTTTTGGCTTCCCTTTTTTGGGTTTAACTTTAAAGTCCCAAAGAGCTAGTTTGTTCTTTTTCCTCTTAGTTAAGCCAGAAATTAAAATTGAAATTCAAATTACAGGTTCTTGGTGACGTCACCAGAAACCCATACAAGGGATATATTACATAATAACAGATCAAATAATTCAACAGGGTGGTGAAAATTTCGATGCCCACCATTAGTATCTCAGAAACTAGAAAGATACAACATCGGTCAAATTAGACAAAAGTGGCGCTATCATACCTTCTACAATATTCTGATATTAAATCTCAGATATCTTGATTCGTTTGTGATTTATACTCAAAAAAACGACAAAATTTGCTTTTTTCAAAACTTTGTATCTTCCGCATTGGTTACCCGAATTTAATGAAACTTGGTAGTTCTAGATACACGCGCGGCCTCTTAAATCGTTCCACTAGGCATGAGAAATAAGCAAGAAATCAAGAATATCGGGTAAGTGCGGCAACGTTGCGCCAATTCCACGGCTACTGAAATCAACAACTTCCCCTACATTCCCTCTTAACGACCCGCTCCTCCCCGTAGAAAATAAAAATTGCCTTAACTGACGTATTAACAAGCCAGTCAACGAAAATAGGTTAGATAATAAATCGCTGCATTATCATTATATATAAAGTGGATTTAAAGTTTTACACA
Organism: Pseudeuparius sepicola; assembly: GCA_963920635.1. NCBI lineage: Eukaryota > Metazoa > Arthropoda > Insecta > Coleoptera > Anthribidae > Pseudeuparius > Pseudeuparius sepicola. Next base: position 28,378,438 of record OY987304.1, on the reverse strand, counting down.
CTTTCTTGGTGATTTGAGATTCACGTAACGTGAAATTACCCGGATTTCTTTGATTGCCAAAGTGGTATTTTAGTTAAATAAGGTATAATATCTAAGTATAATTGTGTTATTATAGAAGAATCTCGTAGTGGTTTTTTACATTGGTTTATTACACTTCTTTATCTTAACCGCAAACCAAATCATTGGTTTATTTCAATCTTTAAAGCTTCCCTGGAGTCTTCGGGTGAGGTTCTGATGCTTCTCGGGCCCCCGAAAAATCGAGAAATGAGAAAAAACAAGCAATTTCCAATAGTGGTTTTAAAGGATTTTCCGTCGGTTTCATTGATTCTACTGCCATTCCGTTTCTCGAAAGTGGTTAACCGTGAATCGGGAATTTCTCTTAGATATCGGATTTTCGAGGTTCTTTTTGGTACCGGAGGACAGTACGACACCCAATTAAGAGATTTACTACCTTCGATTTTTAGAACGGCTCTATTCGAGGCTGTCGAAAGACTTTTGCGAAAAAAGCCGCCAATGTCAGTGGGCAGGCTTATAAGATTTTCCACTATTATTCAAGCAATCTAAGGCCAACCTAACAGCGCCGAATTTACTGTTTCTTGCACTGTAACTGGCAATGTCACATAAGGTAATGTCGTGTAATAAGATGTTATATTTGCCGTCACTTACGCTTTTAAGGTTATCGCTGGCTTTCAAACCGCGAGAGAGGAGAGGGGTAATTGCAACGTTGTCAGTTGAACGCCTTTGTGTCCGCACGTATTGGAACGATTTCAAGGGCCGCACGTGTACTTGGTCGTGACCAACTCGACGCCAGTGTCAGAAATTTTCCTCCTACATTTCAGGCAGCCACAGCCGATACCAATGGTGGGCATCGAAATAGTCACTAGTAGTATAGTTTCTACTTCTAAGAAGCAATTAAAACATATTATTACAAAGAATAATCTGTGTGTACTTTACATACTTCAATAAAACCCATTAAATAGTAAGATAATTCTCATCACAGTAAAATTATCCACTTATTTAAATTAGACTTTGGCACAGAATAAATAGCTTCACAACAGAAGCGTCCATAAAGACATGTGTCAAAAATAAGTGAGCCTCCATTTCAATTTACAGAAAAATAACCAATAACTTATACATAACTTTGGTCCTAATACAATCTCTTTGCAATGTGGATTAATGTAAAATCAAATAAAATGCACAATGTTTATGCCTTTAGAAGATATTTCGCGTCAAAGCGAGCATCCTTTTGACACATGTCTTTATGGACGCTTCTGTTGTGAAGCTATTTATTCTGTGACTTTGGGCACTACCCTCATAGACAACGCCACTTTTATCGATCGTTTCTACACACAGAGTTCGAAATATATACATAAGGGTGCTGGACACTGTTTTTTATTAATAGGAGGCACATAAAATCATTAACTAGTAACCAAAGATGAATATATTATATATTGCGGATCATTACACATGCACATTTAATATCTAGTTGACATATGGCTCCAAATTCAGACGTATTTTATAGATCATATTAGCCAGTAATGGCGGATGCTGCAGCACTCTGTATATATAGGATCTCTGTAGCCCGAGACCGGTGGCTGGCGAGGGAGCAAATGCATGTGACCACAAAATGCCCCTTCGTCATTGGTCTAAAATGTGGTCAGAATACGAGCAGTGCTGCCGTATGTTTTACCCGATAGTAACGGAAATTTTTGAATTTTATTATTTTTTTTACAGGTAAATTCCGGTCGGCAAATTTAAAAAAATACCATGGATGAACAACTAGAAAGGAGTGGTGTATTAGTTCATTATCTCGACTCAAAGTGAAACACATTGTATATAAAAATAGTTCTTTGCACGTAAGACAGAAATCTTGCTTGGGAGTGATTTGACTTATAATCACTTTATTAGAAGAGATCAGATGTTCACTCACACTGCACCAAAAACAAGAATAGTTATTGTGGCATTTTTAAAGGTGCTTAAATGTGTTATTTTTCAAAACAACAATGTTACTAATTTATTTACTACTAACTTATTTAATTAGTACTAACTTATTTCGTCAAAAATTATTTGTTTTTAAGATACAAAACATGGAAATAATAAAGTCACATTTTCCTTAAGAGCATGGATGCTGCCAGAAAAAATATAAGAGGCGGGGGGGGGGGGATAATCAAATTTGCCTGTTTTTGTTTTAGGGTATTTTTATAGGTATGCCGACAGGCAAGGGGGAGATTGATATTTCTTTTCCGGGTTTTTTTCATTTTGAATAAGTTTAAGGTTCCTGTATGACTGATATATGTATAAATAAATTAGTTTGCACTTGTTTTGCCTAATCAGTCATTCAACAATAATCTCAAAAATGCTAATAATTAAAACTGATGACATACAGTGAGTCCCGGTACATGGAGGCAATGGCTGGAGACCTGACAGGTCAAGTTTTTTTATTGCTTTACCGATTTTTATAATTTTAGGGTAATTTTTATAGCAACTTTACTTGATTCAAATAGTTTGGATTTTACATACATAAATTTTTGGTGGTGACGATTTTTCAAAATTAAATATGGGCCTTAGTTTTGTACAATATTTTTGCAAGAAAAAGATGCAAACCGGAATTGCCCTCATGTTCCGGAGTTCCTTGTAGAAATAAATCAGTTCATAGTTTTTCCGCAAAATCGATCGTTTAATAAAAATCTCTTTAATAAATAAGTATGTCAAATATACTTACTATCATGATTCGGGAAACTCAGTATGAGCAAAAGTATATCCAGAAGTATAGATGAACCATTTACTACTATTGCCTGAAAAAGAAAAAAATTTGACAAAAGTTGGAAAAATCATCAGTGAGTTTCATAACTTTTTTATAAATATTTGCAAAAGTACAGCAACTCACTCAGAAATTAATAGAGAATTATTTTTAAAAATTATAATAAGGATTATTCAAATCTAATTTTATTTTGATGTCTCAAGCTGGGTGCTGTCACATGTGACACAAAATGGACATGTATGTCTGGCTATACATGGTCCGTCAAATGTATGGAATAATGAGTGTATCTTTTTTATTCTTGATCTTAAGAAGTCTTATACAAAAGTTTGGCACTTTTTCGTGACCTTGAATTTTTTTTTCATCTGTCATAGTAAAGTTGCTATGGCGACTAACTTTTTTTTCAAATGGGACCCCTGTTTTTTAGATATTTTTGACGTACCTAATCCAGAAATGAACGCTGATAACAAAATTTAAATAAAAAATAGGGGGTCCCATTTGAAAAACATGGCAGATGAAACAATTCAAGGTCACCAAAAACTGCCAAAAAATTAACCAATAAACTTTTGTATGAGACTTTTTTTGAGATAAAAAATAATAAAGATACACCCATTATTCCATACATTTTACGGACCCTGTATATAGAAAATGAAATTTTCGTGATACATTTTCATGATGACAGGCTATACAGGGTGTCCCAGATAAAAATATTATATACAGTGCCCACCAAAAAGTGTGCACCATATGTTAAAAATTTTTAGTAAATAACTTACGGAAAATTTGTTTGCGGCATCAGGTTTTGCTTGCTCTAGAACCAAAATTTACATAATCAAATGTTGTGACGTAGTCTCTTTTATATGTCAAATTTAACATTAATGAAAAAAATTTCAGAAAAATGGACTTATTTAACCGAATTTCGAAAAAAGTCATAAGAAAAATATGTTTCTTTCGCAATTTTATACCCCTATGCAAAATTTCAAGAGCCTACTACGATTTTCATATTTTGCCCTTTGTTGGATATTATTGGACATAATATTTTAAATTTTCTAGATATTTCTGATCAGATCAGCATGATAGAAATATTTGTATGTTTTTACAACCATTTACTATAGAAAGAAGTTTGTAAATCGAATTTATGTGTTTGTCTGTAAAAATGAGATCAGTTTTGCACCAAGCGTGCTTCTTCAACAAGCCCTCATTTTAATTTTTTTGCAAAAAAAAGGAAAAGAAAGATATTTAGACCGTAAACCAAGTAATGTGCAGTATGTATTCAGTCAATCAGTGTTTTAAATTACATAGGATCGACTTTTATGGATTAATAAATACGGAAAAGGGCAACAAAGGGCAAAATATGAAAATCGTAGTAGGCTCTTGAAATTTTGCACAGGGGTATAAAATTGCGAAAGAAACATATTTTTCTTATGACTTTTTTCGAAATTCGGTTAAATAAGCCCATTTTTCTGAAATTTTTTCATTAATGTCAAATTTGACATATAAAAAAGACTACGTCACAACATTTGATTATGTGAATTTTGGTTCTAGAGCAAGCAAAACCTGATGCCGCAAACAAATTTTCCGTAAGTTATTTACTAAAAATTTTTCCCATATGGTGCAGACTTTGTGGCGGGCACTGTATACAACTGATGGTAAAAATCTTCTTTTAAGCAAAATAGTTAATCTGAACATAGATTCAAAAACGCGTAATATAAAAGATACAGGGTGTGGAACTTTATCTAAAAAACAGGTTTTCCTGAATATTTTGAAAATGACAAAAGGTGCCAATCTGCAATTTGGTATGGTTTATAAGAGCATGGAAGGCAATAGAACGTAGATGAGGGGGTAACAACGACTGGCAATTGTTGTTCACCAGCTTGGATATGCGTGGAAATAGAGAACTGTGCTGATATTTGGGAATATTTGGATGTATGTGGAAATGTTTGGATGTTTATATAATATTTGGGTAATACGTGGCATGTGCGTTGGCATGTAATGCCTTTTATATTTGGCATTTGGCCATGTTGAAACTCATAACCCCTATTCTATATCTCTGTGCCGCCGCCATGTTGTGAGAAAGCATTTGACATTTGTCTTCATTTGCTGCTAAGGCCGACTCTTTCCCAACTAGGGTAGCAAGTACTACAGAAAACGGTAGTAATCCCAGTGCGTGTAGGGTAATTAGTAAACCACACAGTTAAAGCTATTAAGCAGTACTATCATGAATATACATTTTACAGAGCACTCTTGGCCATGAGTGTTGTTTTTCTAAAGATACGATGCATACGCTCTGCCCTGACCGTGAGTTGAACCAAGGTTGATAGAAGGCAGAAACATGCAGTCTGAAGAGTTCGCAACGCTACGAACGTTACCACCACGGCCCAAAGAACAATAAAATCTTCCAAATAAAAATTAGGGTCACAACATTAGAAGAAAAGGTTCATTGGCATACGTCAGAAACATGGGGAGCAAAATATCCCCTCCCCCATTTCCTACGCTTGCTTTTTAAGTGTAGAATAACATACCTTAGACGATATGGTTAATCATTAATCATAAGTACCTACCTTTACCAAATTTCAAACTGATATGTTAAAACGGCCATGAAGATATAGGTAACAAACGCTCAGTTATAAGGAACTAATTTGAAATAATTATTGTGCAAAGCCCTTAGTTATAATAAACTATTGAGAGATAGGTCTGGCTGAAGGTCGTTTTTGGACCGCCGTGGTCTCATTTTCTAGGGTTACTGTTGGTATCATTTAGGTATAAGTCTTCTTCCTCTTTTTCACTTCATTTCAAATAACATCAAAAACGTAGCTTTCTTATATTGGCTTTCAATCATTGTAGCACAGTATGGTGGCCCCCTTTACCGGACCCAGCCATGCATATTAATACATGCAGTATGAGGAAGAGCAATTCATCTTCTTTCAAGAGGTATGTTCTGTGAGTTTATTCATTTGCTTTGATGTTGTAAGTGTGTATTAACTGCATAGTGAATTTATATGTATTCTCACAGACCTATAAATATGGCTTTACTACAGACAGTGCCTGGGGCCTGGGGACCCAATTGTTTGAGCTGGCACCAAGAGAGGGCGCAGTTTGTTCAAAATTCGAATAAAAATATAATCGGCCGGCTTGGCGACAATAATTCAGTGGCCTTGAGAGCACCTCTCCCATGAAAAAAGCTGCGACGTTGTCAGTGCAAAAACATGTGGATAGAAAGAATAGCGGGCATGGTAATAATAGAGCAGTCACCAGCGTATTTTTGAGATCTATAGCTGCTTGTGTCACGTCGCAAACTAAAACATAAAAAGTAAAAAATAGCTAGGAAGAGCGAGGTGTATCAAAAGTTTTTGTTGATTATTATGCCCGCCACTTATGGAATTCTACGGAAATGAAATATTTACCTGTTACATTCTAGTGTACAATTAAAGAGCGTTTTTAGATTAACTCCATTGTTTCTGGGCTCGATTTTCGCCGTTTTCACAAGGACGTTCAAAAAGTCTCAGAATTAAAAAAATGCCAGACAAAAAACTACCCCTTCCCACCCCCAAAGTTGTTTTTGGTTGGATCCTCGACATTTTCAAAAAAGACATTCAAAATTATCCCAGATGCACCCCCCCTCATCCCGAAGAGTTGTTTTTAGTCGGGTCCTTGCAGTTTTCAGCAAGGACATTTGAAACCATCCCCGGTGCACGAATCCGTGGTTGAAAAAATTGCCAGACTTAAACTACCCCATGCATCCTTTTAGGGAAAAACTTGGTAACTCCTTTGTTTCCAATAATCATGGTTTCTGGTCTGATTTTCGCCGTTTTGACAGTCATTCAAAAAGTGGCAGAAATAAAAAAAAGTTGTCTTGCAAAAACTACCTCTCCCACCCGAGGAGTTATTTTTGGTTGGATCCTCGCCGTTTTCACAAGGACGTCCCAAAGGCACCAATTCGCGGTTTTAGGGAAAAAATTAGGGGAAAAATTATCGCCGCGGATTGGTGCGTCTGGGATAATTTTGAATGTCCTTGCTGAAAATGATGAGCATCCTACCAAAACAATTTCTGGAGTGGGAAAGGGTAGTTTTTTGTCCGGCAGTTTTTTTCCTTCTGAACGTAGTTGTGAAAATGGCAAAAATCTGACCGGAAACAATGGAGTTTTCAATTTTTTTTCCTAAAAAGATGCAGGGGTAGTTTCGTCCTGCACATCTTTTCAACCACTGACTGGTGCGTCTGGGATAATTTTTATCGTTCTTACTCAAAATGGTGAGGATCCGACCAAAAAAAACAACTTCGGGGGTGGGAAGGGGTAGTTTTTTGTACAGTATTTTTTATTTCTGAGATTTTTTTGAACGTTCTTGTAAAAAGGGCGAAAATCGAACCAGAAACAATGGAGATGTCAAGTTTTTCCCTAAAAGGATGCAGGGGGTAGTTTTGTCAGGCCATTTTTTCAACCGTGGATTGATGTGTCTGTGATCATGTCTAACGTCTTTGCTGAAAATGGAAAGGATCCTAACAAAACCAACTCTTCGGGGGTGGAGAGAGGTAGTTTTAGCCTGACATTTTTTTATTTCTGGAAATTTTTTTGAATGTCATTGTGAAAACGGAGATAATCGAACCAGAAACAATGGAGTTAACAATTTTTTCCCCTAAATGGATGCAGTGGGCAGTTCTTTTCCCGTTTTTTTTATTTCTGAAACTTTTTTAAACATCCATGTGAAAACACCAAAAAATCGGACCAGAAACAATGGAGTTATCAAGTTTTCTCCCTAAAGGTATGCAATGGGTAGGTTTGTTGGGCAAATTTTTTCAACCGCGGATTGGTGGTCGGGAATCATTTTGAATGTCTGCTGAAAACTGAGAGGATAGGTATATCCTTCTGAGCAAGAAAAATGAAGTTATTTTTTTTCTTATAGTGTACAATGGCGTAGTTTCTAACGCAATAATTAGATGAAAAACAAATCCCTCAGAGGGGGTGGGGTGTGGTAGCTTTTGTCCACAAAATTCTTTCAACCATTTTGCTAGAATAACGAGCATCGGTCCAGGAACAGTGAAGTTATTATTTTTCTGGGTGTAGTTTTTCTGGCAATTTTAAGGATACATGAATCTCAATGATCCATACCTACCAATTCCATCTTCATTGGCTCTTTTTGACTAAAAAAGAGTTTATTCCTTATATCGCAGACCTATGTTATATCTCAGTGAAGTTCGCACAAACTAATAAAAATATGTTTTTTGAAGAAATTTATTGTGTAACAGAAAATTTATTAAAATCAACACATTTCTCTAATTATATAGGAAACATTTATTCACTTTTGGCATATAATTAAACTATTTCTTAACTAACAAAGAAATTTTTTAAAGGAATTCCCGCGGAAATTCCGAATATTGTCAATAAACAGAAAATCAACAAAAATTAAACAGAAAATTACCACTGCATTACATTGCCTTTTCGATTTATTACTGCCTCGATACGTCTCAACATAGAGTTAACTAATGTTTGGCAATCATCTGGAGTGCAACTATTTCAAATTTCTTGGAATAGTTCTTGCGGGTTGTGATCGCAACTTCTTCATTATATGCCATAATGTTTCAATACAAATTTAGTTTCTTGGTCGTTTCGTCAATAAATAAAACACAAGTCTCTTGGGATTCGACCGAATAAAACAACATTTATTAAAATAGTTTTCACTGCGTACGTTTCGGCTCAGCAGCCATCCTCAGGTACAATTTTACATTGAGTAATTAGCTAAAAGAGAGAGGTTAGGGAATGCTCAAAAGATTTTTCACTATACAAACAAAAACACTTAAGTCGGATTTATAAACTTTTACGTTTGACGTTGCCGTTTGAAGTTTGACGTTTCCGTTTGACGTTGCCGCAGCTCTGTTTCCAAAGTCGTTTATAAACTTTTTCCGTTCGGTTTAGAATTTTCTGTATGCTTGCGTGGTATCAATGCCAGAAAGATAAACCATAACAACAACAATCATGGTCATCGGAGCGAAGTCATTCGATTTTAATATTCTGATTTAGCAACTCTGAATCCATTCTGTTTACTACCATATAGCATTATTTTGAATAATTAACATTAAAATATTACACACCATCAATACAGATGATCAGCTGATACACTGGGAAAGCATGTGACCTCCCTCGGGACCCTTAAAAAGGCACTTCATTGGCCAGAGCTGCAACGGCAAACGGAAAAAGATAAACGTTGGTTATCCCCGACGGAACGTCAAACGGCAACGGAATTTGAGTTTATAAATACTAACATCAAATCTTCGATGTCCAACTTTTGAACGTCAAACGGCAACGTCGAACTTCAAATGGCAACGTCAAACGTCAAGGTTTATAAATCGGGCTTTAAAATTAATCTTTAAAATACTTTTATGTATTCCCATCAGTCAACCGAAAAACATTCCAGAAATTAACAATGTCCATATCAGAAACAATTGTAGTGTTAAAAGTCCATATCAGAAACAATTGTAGTGTTAAAAGTCAACATAATTATACATACTTTTCGACAATTTATACATGTAATTGGGAAAAGGTTACAATTTTCACATTATTTTAAAACGGTGGTCAGGTATGTGGAACGAAAGAAATGCAAGTGGCGCAGAACGACAAGCAAGGAAGGCTTCCTTTTTTTCCCAATTATTGATTTTTTATTTCTATTCTATTTGGTATACAGGCGGAATTTTTAATTTTAATTTTTGAAAACAATAAAGCACGTTTTAGTTATTTAATGAGATCATAGTAAATATGTGATAAATGTTCGGTATCTGTTCTGTAATTCAAACTGTTATTATGTTTTTTTATATTTTTTTATTATTTTACTATTTTACTATTTACTATTTTACTATTATTTTTATTATGTTTTTTTATATTTTTTATTATTTTTACATAATAACAGTTTGAATTACATTACAGATACTGAACATTTATCACATATTTACTATGATCTCATTAAATAACTAAAAGCTGCTTTATTGTTTTCAAAAATTAAAATTAAAAATTCCGCCTGTATACCAAATAGAATAGAAATAAAAAATCAATAACTGGGAAAAAAAGGATATTTTTTTTGCCTTTCTTGCTTGTCGTTCTGCACCACTTGCATTTCTTTCGTTCCACATACCTGACCACCGTTTTAAAATAATGTGAAAATTGTAACCTTTTCCCAATTACATGTATAAATTGGTGAAAAGTATGTATAATTATGTTGACTTTTAACACTACAATTGTTTCTGATATGGTTTAGACATTGTTAATTTCTGGAATGTTTTTCGGTTGACTGATAAGAATGGGGAACTTGCACAAAAATTAAATTTGAAAAATATTACTTTCAAATGTAATTTATTGTCATTAAATGAATCACAGTTCACAAAAAAAACTCATTTTTTATTTTTATGTAATAAATATAAGCAATTAAAAACTGAATTTTTGTAGCGCGCCCTTCTTGGTTGTGACGTCAACTAGCTCGTTGGTGGTGGCGCCTCTGGTGGGCGGCGGCACCGTGTATAAACTAATATGGGCGGCACATGTATAAAAACTACAGCACCATGCAAGCTTTGTTTAGAAAGATCTACGAGAACATCCCATCCTTGTCTATCCATCTTATTATAGTCTATCGCAGTATTGATATTGTTAATAATGTTTGAAAAGAGTGTTGCTGTATTAAATAGTTGCGCACTTTTTGCCCGAGGAGGTTGTTTAACGCCCGTGTTGCCTCGGGTCTTAAAACTCTCTCCGAATGCCAAAAAGAGCTTACGCATCGAGCAATGTATTACATTTCCTGCTAATGACAATTTCATATTAGGTAGATAAGTACTTTGAAATTAAATACACTATGGAGTAGATTGTGTAATAATATTCATAATCACCATTGTCCAATTATTACTAAAAATGATAATCAGTGATAAATATAAGAGGTAGAATGCAGTGATAATTAAAAAAAAACTTATTATTGTGCGATTGAAGCCGAGATCTACCAATTACTAGTCCCGTGGCCCCCTCATTTTGTTAAAGAAGTGCTTGTTAAATTTAAACTTTTAGGCGGTACCTACTTATTTTTGACCTACATCAGATCTCTCTAGAAATGGGTCGCCGAACTGTTTATTTTAACGTTAAATTTCCATTCTTCCTTCCCTAATTCTGTGCAGCTGTCACTCCTGTCACTGCCTTATGATCGATCGAGCTATTTGACATCACAACCATTCCCGTGCTTTTCGTGTCGTTTCAAATGAATAGCTTGCGGTCGCTACTTTAATTATTTGTTGCAAATTAAATATTGCGATTTGAGGGCTGATATTTGGTATGTGCTCTTTCTATAGATAGGCAATTATATTAAAGAAATAAAAAAAAATTTTTCAAGTTCCCCATTCTTGTAAGTATTTTAAAGATTAATTTTAAGTGTTTTTGTTTGTATAGTGAAAAATCTTTTGAGCATTCCCTAACCTCTCTTTTTTAGCAAATTACTCAATGTAAAATTGAAGACCTCGGTGCAAGTCCACTTTTGGGTAAAATTGACTTTTTCCACTACATTTATGTATTAAAATATCGCTGATCGATTGGTGCAAGAATCATCAAAGTCCAAAGCAGAATAACGTTGATATATAGCTTAAGGCTTGACCGCTCGCATTCTTGGGTGCAAGAACCAGACAAGTCCGGGAGTTTTTTTCATTTTCCCAAAACTTATAAATATGGGTAAAATTTACTTTTTCCACTACATTTATGTATTAAAATATCGCCGATCGATTGGTGTAAGAATCAGCAAAGTCCAAAGCAGAATAACGTTGATATATAGCTTTAGGACTTGGCCGCTCGCATTCTTGGGTGCAAGAACCAGACAAGTCCAGGAGTTTCTTTTTCATTTTCCCAAAACTTATAAACTACGGACTTGTCCGGTTTTGGGTAAAATTGACTTTTTTCACTACATTTAAGTATTAAAATATCGCCGATCGATTGGTGCAAGAATCAGCCAAGTCCAAAGCATGATTACGTTGATATATAGCTTAAGGACTTGGTCGCTCGCATTCTTGGGTGCAAGAACCAGACAAGTCCGGGAGGTTTTTTTTTTTCATTTTCTCAAAACTTATAAATATGGTTAAATTGACTTTTTCGACTACATTTATGTATTAAAATATTGCCGATCGATTGATGTAAGAATCAGCCAAATCTAAAGCAGAATAACGTTGATATATAGCTTTAGGACTTGGCCGCTCGCATTCATGTGTGCAAGAACCAGACAAGTCCGGGAGTTTTAGCCCCCTGTATCTTTTAAGGGAATCTTTTTTATAAGCAGCTAAGTTAGATTAAATCCGCATGTTTATACTGGCCTATATGTTGTGTGTCTGTATGATCAGTATTTTTTTGTGGGCTAGGAAAAACAAGCCATGCTCACATGCCAAAACACACTCGAAAAGCCAAGAGAACAGAAGTCATCAAAGCACCGATATCAGAAAGGTGCAGCATGGCCTGTGGTGGCGCCAACCTCACCTTTTTTATTATTTGAGGCAGTAATAAATACACCACATTATAGATTTGTTTCAGCAGAAACCATTTGAAATCAGTTTGAAAGTGTCAGGTCAGGAGCATGCGTGGTATCATTTTTGGAACGTCAAAATCGAGGGGCTAACCACTGATGGAAATATATGTACCTACAAAATCAGAATAATTAATGCGCATTGTTTGCCACATTGCTTGACATTGGCGTGCGGAAGCTGGCATTGATTTGCATTACCTGCATTATAGTTGCATTGTGATGGCATTGCTTGGCATTACTTGGGATTGCTCATTGTAAGGCCATTATTTTGCATTGCGGTGGCATTGACTGACATTGCGTAGGCATTGATTTGCATTGTTCGGCAGTAGTGAACGGTGAAAGATACAAACGCAAAACATTTTTTCCAGCTGCAATATTTTATTGAGTAAGTAATTTTAGAAATTTTTATTTTTATTTCCGAGTTTATTTCCTACTGCCACACCTAAGACGAAAATCTAATATATTAATATCACAAAATATAAACATACCTATCATGAAAAGTAAAATATCCCCAGCAAAGTTCACCACTGATGAATAATCCCAATAAATACCAGTTGGCCATGGATGACATTATTGCTTTGTTAGATTACATTAAAAGACAACTTCCACGTCGTGCTTTCGGCTGTCAGATCAAACGCCATCACCTTCGAAAGCAGCCACGATTTTTTTAAATATATTTATCGCGTCCGTCCAGCCCGTAAGCCCCTGACATAAACTAGCTACCCCTGGAGATCTTCTCCTGGACATTTAGGTCGTGTTTTTGACTGTGAGATCAAACGCCGTCACCTTTGAAAGCAGCCACGATTTTTTCTAATATATATTTATCGCGTCCGTCCAGCCCGTACGCCCCTAACATAAACAAGCTACAACTGGAGATCTTCTTTTGGGTGTTTAGGTCTTGTTTTCGGCTGTCAGATCAAACGCCGTCACCTTTGAAAGCAGCCACGTTTTTTAATATGTATTTATCGCGTCTGTCCAGCCCGTACGCTCCTGACATAAACTAGCTACCCCTGGAGATCTTCTTTTGGGCATTTAGGTCGTGTTCTTGGCTATCAGATCAAACGCTATCACCTTCGAAAGCAGCCACGATTTTTTTAAATATATTTATCGCGTCCGTCCAGCCCGTACGCCCCTGACATAAACTAGCTACCCCTGGAGATCTTCTCCTGGACATTTAGGTCGTGTTTTTGACTGTGAGATCAAACGCCGTCACCTTTGAAAGCAGCCACGATTTTTTCTAATATATATTTATCGCGTCCGTCCAGCCCGTACGCCCCTACATAAACAAGCTACAACTGGAGATCTTCTTTTGGGTGTTTAGGTCTTGTTTTCGGCTGTCAGATCAAACGCCGTCACCTTTGAAAGCAGCCACGTTTTTTAATATGTATTTATCGCGTCTGTCCAGCCCGTACGCTCCTGACATAAACTAGCTACCCCTGGAGATCTTCTTTTGGGCATTTAGGTCGTGTTCTTGGCTATCAGATCAAACGCCGTCACCTTTGAAAGCAGCCAAGATTTTTTTAAACATATATTTATCGCATCCGTCCAGCCCATACCCCCCTGATATAAACTAGCTACCCCTGGAGATCTTTTGGGCATTTAGGTCGTGTTTTTGGCTGTGAGATCAAACGCCGTCACCTTTGAAAGCAGCCAGGATTTTTTTTTAAATATATTTTAATATGTCTGTCCGGCCCATACGTCCCCGAAAAAAAGTAGCTACCACTGGAAATCTTCTCTTGGACATTTAGCTCATGTTTTTGGCTGTGAGATCAAACGCCGTCACCTTTGAAAGCAGCCAGGATTTTTTTTTAAATATATTTATCGCGTCTGTCCAGCCCATACGTCCCCGAAAAAAAGTAGATACCACTACTGGAAATCTTCTCTTGGACATTTAGCTCGTGTTTTTGGCTGTGAGATCAAAAGCCGTCACCTTTGAAAGCAGCCACGATTTTTTTAAATATATTTATTGCCTCTGTCCAGCCAGTATGCCCCTGACATAAACTAGCTACCCCTGGAGATCTCTTGGACATTGAGGTCGTGTTTTTGGCTGTGAGATGAAAAGCCGTCACCTTTGAAAGCAGCCACGATTGTTTTAAATATATTTATCGCGTCCATACAGCCCGTAAGCTCCTGACATAAACTAGCTACCACTGGAAATCTTCTCGTGGACATTTAGGTCGTGGTTTTGGCCGTGAGATGAAAAGCCGTCACCTTTGAGAGCAGCCACGATTTTTTTTTAATATATAATTATCGCGTCCGTCCAGTCCATACGCCCCTGACATAAACTAGCTACCCCTGGAGATCTTCTTTTGGGCATTTAGGTCGTGCTTTCGGCTGTCAGATCAAACGCCGTTACCTTCGAAAGCAGCCACTATTTTTTTTAAATATATTTATCGCGTCCGCCCTGCCCTTACGCCCCTGACAAACTAGCTACCCCTGGAGATCTTCTCTTGGACATTTAGGCCTTTTTTTTTACTGTGAGATCAAATGCCGTCACCTTTGAAAGCAGCCACGATTTTTTTTTAATATACAGGGTGTCCCGCATAAAAACCGAAACAGAGCAGTAGTATACAGGGGAGCTCAAAATAAGATGATTTAACGCAACTTACTTCTATACTAAGTTGCACCCTTGAGAAGTTATAGGCCTTAAAAGTGGGCTTTGAAATTTCGAAAAAATCAATATCTCAGCTATATTTGAACTTGAAAAAACCAAGTTGGGTACACGTTGTGGGTATACCAAGGGCATTAATCGACAGAAAAAAAGTTCAATTGTACAATTTTAAACGGTTGATACAGAGTGATGCACCCTAAAAATGTGACAGAATTTTTTTGTCCATTGGCGGGCATACAAAATTGTTACTTTGTGTTACAAAGAATTTAATTCTAAAACTTTTTTTACTCTCCATATTTTTAGAAAAATTTTATCACATTAGCCAAAAACGCGAATAAATGAAAACAAGTATTGCAGATGTGATATTTCTGACATTAGGAAAATATGCCACAGCAGCATTAGATACTTATGTAAAAAAATCGACATCAAGACTGCTGTGGCATGTTATCATTTTGTCTGAAATCCGACTTTTTCATAAATTTTTTTGAATAACGCCGTAAAATATTTTAAAAAAATAAAACGGCACTATAGAGCCAACAGAGTGTAGAATCGAATAAGCCGAAAATATATAGGGTGTATCATTTAAAAAACTGCTCAGCTTGTTACACCTTCGTGGAAAACCCTATATATCTCGAAATATTTTTAAAATATACCTAGTCCTTTGGTTGCCTTATGGCATTCAGAAAATTATTTTTCAAAAATATTTTTTGTAAGGTACTGTATGTACAAATTTGAGACCAGTGGTTGGCCCCTCGGTCAAAATGAAACTGTGCATGCTCCTGACAACTTCAAACTGGTTTGAAATTCTTCCAAAACAGACCTACTATTACTTTTGATGGTAATAAACTTTTATTGGGTGTAAAAATATTGCAACAACTTCCATAATTACTTTTGGGGGTAATGATTATAACATTCCCGGGTATTCTAGAATACAATACACCCTCAATGAGCAATGTATCATGGCCTATGGTAGACCAAAACCTCATTTTTAAGAGGGGGTTGCCGACAGCGAAAGTGACGTTAGATTTCGTATTTTTTTAAGTTGTATAGCATAAAATCTAATAACATTTTACCTGGCAAAAATTTATAAACAAACATCTCTGTCTTCATTTTAATCATAAGATTTTAAAAGCATATGCACTGGAATTATTATTTTTTCCAAGGTTTTCATCACCTATAAAACAAAACACTGCTTTTAAGATCTTATGATTAAAATGAAGACAGAGATGTTTGTACTAAATTTTTGCCAGGTAAAATGTTATTAGATTTTATGCTATACAACTTAAAAAAATATGAAATCTAACGTCACTTTCGCTGTCGGCAACCCCCTCTTAACATTGGAAATGTTTATGTTCATATATACGGTAGTCGAGTTAGCATATTTCATTTTCAAAAGATTTCAAGAGACAGCGGTGTCGCAGTGACGCATCGCTTTGCCTGCAAACGTCATGACGGTGAATCGTCCAAAACCCAATATAAGTTGTTTTAATTAAAAATTAGGCAGTGGCTATTTATACGTCCGACATATATAAAAGTTGGTATACGTCTTGCGCTCTCATTGGCGAGTTGAGTGACGTGATTCTTTGGGAGTACATTTAACTCCGTACACGTCCGATGTAAACATTTAGATACGTCGGAAGCCATCGGAAGTGCATTTTTCTCAAGCACCTTTGCAATAAGGAGCGTATGCCCTCCTTTTTGGGAGATAGGCGCTGCCGTATGAAAAAAAAAGGGCATTCGCACCATATTGTGGCAGTCGGCAGCGATGCGCACTGCCTTTCGAAAAAAGAAGTGGTAATCATTTCCAATGGTGTAACCCACCCCCGATTTTTTTGAAATTTTGGCTAGGTACCCCCTATTTTCGCCGGACATTTGGCGTTGTAACCCATCCCCGATTTTCTTTAAATTTTGGCTACCTCCCCCCCCCCAACATTCGGCACCGCGCCGAATGTCGGGGTTATCCAAAATTTCAAGAAAATCGGAGGTGGGTTGCACCATTGGAAATAATTACCACTTCATGTTTCATACCACAGCGCCCATTGCCGAAAAAGTAAACAAGCCGATTCATCATCCATCGGACGGTAGAAATAAGGTTATATGTCACGTGACTCAATCCACCAATGAGAGCGCAAGACGTATAGCGACTTTTATATACCTCGGACGTATAAATAGCCACTTCCGAAAAATTATGTTGTTTATTCTCACTACCAACTCATAAACTGTGTTGATTATGTTTCATATAGGTATGGTGTTATCATTTCCAATGTCTCTGATGGTGCAAATCTGTAATTTTTTTATTAATCGAGGCAGTAATAAATACACAACATCCATACTTTTGGTGGTAACGAGGGTGGTAATAACACTGCATCCACTGATTCCCTATTACAAACCTACCAATTGGACAGGCTCGTGGCTCTGGTCATGATATATACTCCAAATTAGTAAAACTATCAGCACGCTGTTGTAGAATAGATAGGCATCCCTGGACCAAAATCCCATGCATCCCAGTGAAATTAGGAAGAAATGAGCAAGAAACATCACCTGCAGTGAAAGGGATATTTACATTTTTCACATTTAATTACCTACTTGGTATATTATTACGCACCTTCAAACGAAAACTTCGTAGTTGGGAAAAATCAGCCATCCTACTGATGGAATAACAAAATGATATAGTACCTTTGTCTGCCTACTAACTCAAGAGTAATTATTTATATTAGGTACTAATTATACCTAACAATGTGCGTAGGTACTTTATTTTCATTTAATTTTAAAACTCTTTTTTAACTTTTAATAACAAGCTGTTTTATAATTAAAATTTTATTATTCCTATTTTATAATGTATTATATTTATTTTGTGATTTTGTATTTTTTACACAAACAAAAATATAGGTTAAAATGTCACAGACAGAGCATATAAAACAACCAGCAAATATTTCCCCATGGCGGGAAAATTCTGCGCACCTGTTCGCGCAGCCGCCATGTGGGAATAGATTCTGTCAAATTGATGCAGTGTCGGGGCGATTGAGCAGTTCTTTTTTGGCTGTATGAGCTGGACCAACACTATATTAAAGACCCGAGCATGCCGTCATATTTCATTGTTGTTTACGGATTGGTGTGGCGCTACACGACGAAAAAAATGGCGACTTATTATAGGTTATAGGGGGGTATTCTGTGGCTATTGGGCTGTCAGGTTCTGACGTCAGCTTTGTTACGATTTACCTTCTTTTTACGGTAACGAATTGTGTTTGTACGGCTTTTCGAGGTAGATTTGTTCGTGATAACATGAAATTTTCGCGCACATGAAGAAAATGGTATGCACAGACCATTAGGTGAATTGCAGAAGATTAAACACTATTTTGGAATTATGGTATGATCTGATCAACCAGCTGAAGAAGCAAAAATTAAGTGTATTTTTTCACGTATGCAGGAATGAAAATAGATAATTTTGTTTATAGCTTCAAAGCGAGCCAATAGTCCTCCATATAAAGAAGAAACTGAAAAATCTAATGCGTTTTATGCTTTTACATACTACAACTAGCCATGGACTGCGTTTCAAACCAAAAGGTACCAAATACTCTTGCTTGCTTTTTAAGGTGGATTTATAAACTCGACGTTTGCGTTGGCGCTCGAAGTTGACGGTGACCTTCGCAGTTTGCGTCCAGAAATGCGAACGACGGAACGTGAAAGTTGAAATTAGTTTATCTTTCGGACGGCATCGGACGCAAACGTCGAGTTTATAAATCCACCTTTAGACTCGCATTTCTTAAGAAAATATATGGAAATATGCCATGTGAACTTGTCAAATCAGAGGGACATAACAAACAAATATTTTATTTTATTTTGGAAATTAAATTCGTTATAACAGACACATTTGCATATTTTTATTTTATCAAAGATCCTGCAACAATGGTGTTTTAACATTAAACCACCTTGTAAATTTGTTTCGTCGTGTAGCGCCAGTGACGATCGCTTGAAACAGCGCTATGCACACAGGTCTTTAATATAGTGTTGGTCCAGGTACGAGAGATATTACAGTGCCGTGGAGTGTGCTTTTTGTAAATTGTGCTTTTTGCTAGTATCACAGTATACACAGTATCACACTATATATGTCTGTGCTAGTATCTTTAAATAAAGAATCCCAGGAAGGAGTAAAAGCTGCTTGTGCTTACCACACACTATATACTTTACTAATACTACTCTGTATTTCTGAATTGATTTTCCCGACTACACCTCTGACTTCTTTTCCACCAATATGGCTCAAGGTCATTGAATTTGCGGATTATTTCTCAAGAGTAAGTAGTTATACTGGTGGACGGTGGTTGTTTTATATGCTCTGTCACAGACAACGAACTAACCATTGAGGTAGTATTAGAGGGGAGAAGCTGTCACGTGACCGAAAACGGGTTCACCGGTTCACCTACGTCATAGATTACCAAAACAACGTCAATCTGTTGACTCGGTGCTAAAAGTGCAGTTTTCCTTGTTATCGCGAGCTATTGACCTCTGGAAATAAATATGTCATGTGCTGTACGTTGTTGCAGTAGCAATTCTAAAGTGACAAAAAGAAATTCACAGGAATTACATTTCACAGGTAATGTAAACAATAGACAGAGCCGTACTAATATAATGTATAATATCCATTTTGGTAGGTACTTTATGAAAAGAAAAATATTACCTTTATAACTACTCTAGGTATGTATTTTTCAAGGATTGCCTACAGGGTGTTTCTTCCTTCGATTCAAAATAACCCCATATTTTCTTTCGTAGGTTTTTTATAATTTTACTAGGAATACTGTTTAATCAGATCCTGGCGTGTCAGCCATATTGATCACAGACTTAGCCACACCCCCTGAACCCGTTTGCTATATGCGACAAAGTAATGTTATGGCGCCTCCCCCCCATACTACCTCAATGGAACTAACGAACTGACAAAGGAATGCACATCGCATCCTTTAATTAAGTATCAGTGCATTGTGGGGGCAACCAAAGTACAAGAGAGGTAGCCATATGAGCGCAAGGCAAGTATAGTTTGTGCAGCCTGGACCGACATTATATATTGTTGGTCCAGGTTCAGCGAACGTTCGGCCCTACGTCACAACTCCCGTCCTTGTCTGGCTCGTGATTATACGACCATTGTTGTAAGAAGTCCTTAATAGGACCAGCCATAGAGATCACATATATAGGTATCTAGTCTCTATGGGACCATTGCATATAAAACAACCAGCAATAAATCTCCCCATGGAGGGAAAATTCTGCGCACCTGTTCGCGCAGCCGCCATTTGGGAATAGATTCTGTCAAATGGATGCAGTGTTGGGGCGATTGAGCAGTTCTTTTTTGGCTGTATGCTGTATGAGAGATATTACAGTGCCGTGGAGTGTGCTTTTTTGTAAATTGTGCTTTGTCCCAATAAACATTTTTCGTTACCACAAGTGATACCTAGTTATATAAATGTCATATAAAGGTTGCGGAGTTTTATATGAAAGGAACCGGTTATCACCTCCAGTAATTGGAATTTATATGGGTTATATAATATCAATATAGGTACTAGGGTTATAATTAAGTGGTGTAAATGTTTCCAACACCATTTTATAGCACTTGGAGTGACCGTTACTACAAGATATATAACATGTTCGTATAAGAGTTTCCAGTAGGTACCTATATTATAAAACTATGATTTCCCGAGTTAATAACAGCATTCCTAATTACTTCTATAAAACCCTGGAGCTAATTGTGTTTTACCAAACACATTATATACCTTTTAGTTGTCAATTTCGTACCAAAATAACCTTTATAGTCTTTTGCAACTTTTAGTGATATAAATTACTCTTATGTGAATATGTTTTCATTTTAAAGATGGCTGATTAAGCACTACTTATTATTGTTGATACCTGCATGATGTAGAGCATTATACCTAATAAAAAACGAAAGAAAAATGTATAACGGGAGGAGAGTAAAATAAGTGAAGTATGTCTTGTTAATAAGAAGAAATTGTTTGAAACTGTGTAAAAGTGAAACGGGTTAAAATATATTGAAAATCATTGTCGGTCTATCCACTGGTATAAATGAGCCCCACGCGACTTAAATTCAGTGAACGCAGATACTGGTTTTTAAAAAGATTTATTTTTCTCAAAAGGTACAATCTACAATAGATGTGAACCGTGAAATGGCTACGTCGAGACTGAATACACAAGAACGGGTGAAAACATAAAAAGTAACATTACTGCTGACAAAGGTGTTACATTACAATTATTACAAGAACTGCTTGTTTAACAAGTGTTTTCTAGTTGGCGTTGATATAACTCCTCCATCCCCAAATCGAGGTATATTTTTCAGTGGTTGAAAAATATCCGAGGGTTGGCTTGTGGATTTTCTTCCGCTTGGGCCGGTGCTACGTCTGTACATCTTCTTTTCTTGACTTGAATTATTAAAATGTACAATAAGGCAATCAGAATAAGTCCATAAATTGGTAATGTCCAAAAACTGGTTGACAGCGGATCTAGTGATTCTTCTACCGGTGTTAATCGTTGTTGGTCCATTTGAAGCTTATGTATTTCGTCAAGTCGAATATTTTGTAGCTTTAGTGTTGGTAATTTTCTGGGGTTTTCGGTTGTTGCAATTTTGATTTCTGGTAATAACAAGGGTTGTCCCTGATTTACGGATTTGTCATTAATAAAGTTATAATGTTTCAGTCGGAATTGGCATCCAGTCGGGATATTGATGAGATAATTTCCTTGAAATGTTATGAAGTCGGTAGTTTCACATAATGTTTGGATTTTCGTTTTATTGGGAAAAATTCCAATATAGTGTGAATTGTCAATTTCTTGTACGAATTCTTCGTTAACTCGAACAGGGGTGAGCTGGCAGTTCCTTGGCGTAATCGTCAGTTGAAGTAATTGGAATAAACAATCTTCTTTAACTGCTCCTTCGATGAGAGAGTTTTCGGGACAGTAGAATTTGGGATGCAGGTTGGTGCAGGGAAGTGATACATATTGGTAGAAATTCTCATTCATGATCAGATACCTATGTATTTTTAGGAATTATTGTGGTGGAATTTTGTGTTGGAATAGAAAATAAGTGATAGTATGAAAACGATTCTGGCATAGTGATTGGAAAGTGAACAACGAAAATTATTTTCGATCCTGAATAGTAAGATTCTACATTTATAACATCGTAATATCGATGAATGTCTGTTTTTAAGGGAAAAATTAACTGTTCAGGTGAATAAAGAGTTTCTAAAATTTTTATAATATGTTGCAAATCATCAATTTTTAGTATGCTACTATGAACTTTACCTAGTCGGGAAAATGTCACAGCATTTTCTATGTCGTTTAATAACTGTAAAACCACGTTTAGTAGTAAATTAATTTGGTCTAAAATATCTCTCATTTTTGTATAAATTATGAATTCTGATTCAAACTTATTAACAAAATCTTCTATTACGATATTTAAGCGTTTTGTTATAAGTTCTTGATCATGTTTAATTAATGAAACTGTTTTATTAAAATTATTGATAATTCTTGTCGTCAATGAGATTTCTTTGTTTAACTTTTTGACAACAATTTTTTGATTATCCTGTAGATTCTTAATAGCTTGATCGTAATAGTAGGCATCGTCTGCATCTAAATTTCCGGTAATGGTTTTTATTATGGAACCTAATCCGTTTATAAGACCACGTTTTGTTCTACCAGCTGGATTGAGTGTGTCGAACTTTGTTTCTGCTGTATGTAACTGATACTTTAAAGCTTTATCAAAATTAATTAGGTCAACGGCGAAAGCATTTTTAAAGAAATCTTTCGCAACAAGGGAAATATCACTGTACTGATTTTTAATGAGTTCAATTTCATTTTTTATGGGGTTAAGATCAATGTAATGAATAAAGGTATGGGTTCGGGAGTAAACTTTGGCAGTTCCAAGTTTATAAGGAAGGATCCCTGGACTTTTGTCGAGTTTAGTTATGGTTATGTCTGTCTGTACCTGCACTGTCAGTAGTACTACTAGGTGGAACCTGCAACAATTTTTTATGCTTTACTTTTGGTCGTCTAATATTTTGTTTGTGAAGAGTCTTTTTCGCGGTTTTTACCTGAATACTTTTATTTCGAACAACTTTACCTTTTTGGTACTTTTTGCATAATTTATTACGGTTGTTGGAAACTACTTTTCGATAGACGTCATCGTCTGGTTGATAAGTTAAAGGATCTTCTCGATTTTTATTATGATACTCTATAGTTTGTCCTTTGTGTTCTGTCAATTGTTCGTTTAATTTTTTATAAATTTGTTTTGTAGCTTCGCGGTGTTCTTCGATATAGTTATTCATTAGTTGCTGGTTAATGTCGATGTCAAAAGGGTCTTTCGTATTTAAATGTCCATTTATAACGTCGATAGGTTTTTGTTTGGTTGTAGAATGTATTGAATTATTGTATCCGAGTATTGCATAAGGCATTTGATTTAGAATGTCGATTTTTCCTTTGTTTTTATGAATTATTACTCTTAAATGTTCAAGAAGTGTCGAATGAAAACGTTCTATGGCTCCGTTTGATTGAGGGCTATTTATAGTGATATAGTGAGAGTTAATTTTGTGAGTTTTGAAAAATTCTTGTATTATAGAATTTTTAAATTCTGTACCGTTATCCATAACAACTAAAGAAGGTAAGCCGTGATGGGTCATGAAAATAACGATAGCTTTTACAATTTCTATTGCGGATAACCCGTTTAAGGGGTATGCTTGACTGTACTTAGAGAATGTATCTATCATCGTTAAGAATTTTTGTCCGTGTGCTTGAAAGGTATCTACGTGAACAATTTCGAATGGTTTCGAAGGTGTGGGAGTAAGCATTAATTTTTGTTTAGGTGGATTTCGATCGTACTTATTTTGTTGGCATATTTCGCAGAAATTTATGTAGTTAGCAACGTCGTTTTTTATTCCGGGCCAGTAATATTTTCTTTTTATTCGGGTTTCAATATATACGGGTACCTATATGATTTGGTGTATACGGGAATTTCGTCTTTGGTCCTTATGCTGTGTTTCATTTGGTTCGTAAAAGTAAGAGGTAATTCGGGTCTATGAAAAATGTCTGAATATTTTCTGCAAATTTTTAAAATTTGTTTACGTTCTTCTTCATTCATGTGAGAGGTTCTAATTAAATTTTCTATGTCTGAATTTTCTAAATAAGTGTCATTGGGAATAATTTCTGCTGAGTAAATAAAATGTTCGTCTAAATCAAATTCTGATGTAGGTACAGGGTCGGTCAAAGTAATTTGGATAACGTCATCTGAATTATTAACTAGTTCAGCCCACGCTAAGTTTTCGTTTGCTGTAGAGAGAGAGCTTTTTAAAATTGCGCCTTGAAATTCCTGATATTTTAATAATACAGGTCCGTATTCTTCTTTAACGGGTAATTTAACAGGGGTTATACTATGTGGTTCTAACTGTAAATGGTAAAAATGTGATTGATTGGTTTCGTAATATCGAAGTGGTAAAATAGCATTTTCAGTTATAAGCTGATTTCGATTGTCTCTAAAATCTAAGAGTGCTTGTATTAATTTTATATTGTCCATCCCAATTAATCCATGGAAGGTTTTGTGAAAATTGAAAAGATAAAATTTCATTGGTAAATTTGATTTAAATTCTTGAAAACTTGGTATATTTGCGGAGTAATTTTGAGAATAACTTTGGAAAACTGAAGATACAATAAATGGATCATGCTGTATAAAATTTTTAAAATTTTGAAAAGCAATATTCGGGTTAATAAAAGATTTGGTGGAACCAGTGTCGATTAAAAGTTTGATTGGGGGGTTAGAGATACAAATATAGGGTAATATTTTTTTGTCAGGGAAATAGTGCAATTCTATTACGTTTCTAGTTCGTAATTTTGAGCGTGTTGAAAATTTGCGTCTTGCTCGGTGTGCGGTTCATAGAACTGTTCGTTATTTTCGGTTTCAATTATTGTGTCATTATAGGGTTCATACTGGTTTAGATCAGATTGATTGTCATAGTCAAGTTCATCGGTATGTTCGGTATTAAATAGTTCTTCAGATGCGAAATTGGGTTTTTGTCCGTAATTTTGGAAGTAAGAATTTGGTCGAATATTAGAATTTGGTTTTGGAATAGTTTGATTAATTCCAGACATTGGTGTAGGTCTGTTAGTGGGTGGTTTATTGGTAGGTTTAAATTGGTTTTGGGGTCTTCCAAATACTTGTGAGTTTGTGGGATATCTCTGTGAAGGAGGATTTGGATTTCTTTGGATATTGGATATAGGTCCGCGAGGAAATTGAGAATTAAATTGTCGGGGTTGTGTCCAGTTCGATCTTTGCATTATTTGGGGTTGATTTTGGGGTAAAGAGTAGCGATGTTGTGGTTGTGGTGGAAAATATTGGGCAGGAGTAGGTTTTCTTAAAATTTGAGTTTGGGGTGTATTAGATTTTTGATAATATTTTATATTTTCTTCTTCTGTAATAAATTGTAAAGCGGATGCTAGAGTAGTAGGTCTCATAGCACGAATTATAGGTCCCAGGGCTTCTCTTAAACCTGCTAGAAAAGTTTTTAATGCTTGTTTTGTGAAAAATCGCGTTTAGACGGTCGACTTGCCTCATCACATTTTAGATCTATATGGTTACAAATGGTATTTAATAAATGCATAACTTTTTCGTGAAATTGGTAAGGAGATTCGTTAGGTTTCTGTCTTAAGTTTACAAGGTCTTGATTTAGACAATTTTCGTCTCTTTGATCGCCAAAATTCAAAATGAGAGTATTTTTTATATCGTCCCAAGTTTTACAACCATTAATAGCGACAACTTCCTCTGCTCTACCCTCTAGTTTGTTTAAAATTCCATTTAAAAGTAAAGTATTTTGAAAATTTTGAAGGTTCACTGCGTCAAAATAGTACACTAAAATTGATTCTGCTGAGGAAATAAATCGATGTAACTTATTTGGGTTTCCATCGAACAATGGAATAACACTAATATTTTTAATATCTAAGGCTGGTGCCATTTTAACACTACTTTCAAAAACTGAATTAATTTGTGATTGTTTTAATTTTATTTGATCAGATTCGATCGATAAATTTTCAAGTAATTCAGAAACTAAGCCTAACTCAGTGCCGGAGTAATCGTTTTCACAAAAGGAATCGTTACGGGACAAAGAGGAGTCTGACATGAAAGAGAAAAACTAACTCACAGTATCCACGTCCTTTCTGTTTCCATCTAGTGCCTGAAGTTCTTCTGGTAGGTGTTGGTGCTCACGGATGTCCACGTTGGAGTCCGAAAAAGTCCAAGCCCGAAAACAACTTCGTACACGATAGGTTACTTTTTTTTCCGTAAAGCGTTGAAACGCACCGGTTATCGATATTGATTCCGACGAAAAATCCGTACGACTGCGCCACTTAAATTCAGTGAACGCAGATACTGGTTTTTAAAAAGATTTATTTTTCTCAAAAGGTACAATCTACAATAGATGTGAACCGTGAAATGGCTATGTCGAGACTGAATACACAAGAACGGGTGAAAACATAAAAAGTAACATTACTGCTGACAAAGGTGTTACATTACAATTATTACAAGAACTGCTTGTTTAACAAGTGTTTTCTAGTTGGCGTTGATATAACTCGCGCTAGTGACACATACCTATATTAAAAACAAAAACAAACACAAATTTAAGATTCAGAACGTGGAAATTATTAGTGTTATTAGTATTAGCTTTGGTTTTATAGTAACACTACTGGTAGCATTATATTACCTTTGGTTTTATAGTAACACTATATACTGGTAGCGTTATATTACCTTTGGTTTTATAGTAACACTACTGGTAGCGTTATATTACCTAAGGATATATAGGAAACTTATAGTTTTATAAAAAATAGTACAGAAGGTTTATAGCATTGTTTCAATTTATGTAACGTTACTCTAAGTGTTATTATTGTCGCCAAAGCTTTTAAGGGTAATCTACTAAGAGACGCCATGATGCAAATAAAAAACAGAATCGACACGACCCACAATTACGAAATTTATTAGTATTTTATATTTTATTCCTCGGTAATTTTAACAAAATATACTTTTATGTGACTCGGGCATATTTTTTAAAACTTTTTCTCGTAATTTTTGAAAATAAAAAAAAATAGTTTTTTTTTTAATGCAAACAACCTTGCTTATTTAAGAGTATTTCGAAGGCCCGTGAATTTTTTGAAGGTATCTTGTTCATATTTGCGGAAAAATTTTCTTGCCGCACACAATTTCGAGTATGCTTAGCGAAACATCTATAATTATACTTAGCAAAAATATTCACATGCCCTGTGAAATGCCCAACCATAACATTTTGAAGTGAGTGGAAAGGATAGGCGCTCATCAATAGTTAAACAGAGATGGAAGTAGGTGTCCGATATCTAAATCCCATGAAATATTATTAATAGTGTAGGCAAGTTAGACTTTTTAGAAGAAAAAATTTATAAAGTTTTGAAATTTTGGTTGTGAACTCCCAGTAGGAACCCGAATAAAGATCCGAAGAGTTCCCACTCCCTCGGGGGGAGCTTCATCCCCTTTTACCCAAAAAACCATCCCCAAACGTGACCATGACGGCGTTTTTTGCGTTTTGCACGTAAACCGTAACTCTGACGAGACTTATAGGACTTTTTAGATCCTCCATTAAATTCTCCACAAAAATGGTCATATATTTTTTTTGCGTATCTCCCACCCAACGCTTCTAAATGACCTTGGAAAATAAGCATAGATTTCAGCGCGAACCAAAAATTAGCCTTGCGCCGTCTTTTGCGTCGATTACCTATCTCGAAAAGTAGTAGCGTGAGCAAAAAATGTATAGAAGCAAAATTGTAGAGCAGTAGATCCATATTGGATAAAATATTGTTGAGAAAGTATTAGTGGACAAATGATGATTTTTTTATACCTATGTATTCTGCACTTTGAGCGTATCTCCAAACCACCCATGAGGTAACGCTTTCGGTGCGTTTTTTAAAGTGGTTTCCCCTATAGGCCTATTCCACTAATGAAATATAAATATTTAATCAATTGCCAAAATGGTCTTGCTCGCGATGGAATTTAAACAAATCTGCCCATGACAATGAGAACACATTTTAGGGCAGTGCAGGACAACCTTTACACATGTACAACGCTTTCCACAGCCCTCTTTACAGCCACAAGATATGCGCTGCAGAATTGAGGCTGGAACTGGTGCTTGAGTCGCGATCACTGGCATTAGAATGTTGTTAGCTTTTCTCCAGCCCCATTCAGTTGCTCTCAAATTTCTTCCTTTCCACAAATGAATTTGGTGAAAAACGCGATAGGAATGTTGTCTTACTGCATCAGATGTAGGTGGTAGTCTGGACAAAATGAGTGCGTTACTCGACTGGCCAACTAGCTTATTAAATAAAATAAAGCGATAATGGTTTAAAGATGTCTCTTGTCGGGGTGCCTTATATAGAGCAAGCATAAATGTCTCCCCAGCTCTTGCAGTGAAGGATTATTGAATACGGCGACCACTTCTTGTAAATCCTTTTTTGAATTTATTAAGCTTACGGTCTGTGATTTTCCTTTGTTAAAGAAAGCAGACGTGGTGTCGCAGCCACGCAGGAGCAAATAAAATATTATCATTGCAATATTTTAAAACTGTCGAGTTTTGTAAGTCCTGTCGAGTAACGCAGTCATTTTGTCCAGACTACCACCTACTTACATCTGATGCAGTAAGACAACATTCCTATCGCGTTTTTCATAAAATTCATTTGTGGAAAGGAAGAAATTTGAGAGCAACTGAATGGGGCTGGAGAAAAACTAACAACATTCTAATGCCAGTGCTCGCGACTCAAGCAACAGCTCCAGCCTCAATTCTGCAGCTCATATCTTGCGGCTATAAAAAGGGCCGTGGAAAGCGTTGGACATGCGTAAAGGTTGGCCTGCGCACTGCCCTACAATGTGTTCTCATTGTCATGGGCAGAGTTGTTTAAATTCCATCGAGCAGAACCATTTTGCAGAGGCAATTGATTAATTATTTATATTTCATTAGTGAAATAGGCCTATAGGGGAAACCACTTAAAAAAAACGCACCGAGAGCGTTACCTCACGCTTAAAGTGCAGAATACACAGGTATAAAAAATCATCATATGTCCACTAATAGTTTCTCAGCAATATTTTATCCAATATGGATCTTGTAGAAAAGGAACTGCTCTACAATTTTGCTTCTATACATTTTTTGCTCACGCTACTACTTTTCGAGATAATCGACGCAAAAAACTGCGCAAGGCTCATTTTTGGTTCGCGCTGAAAACTATGCTTATATTCCAAGGTCATTTATTAGCGTTGGATGGGAGATAAGCAAAAAAAATGTATGATCATTTTTGTGGAAAATTTAATGGAGAATCTAAAAAGTTCTATAACTTTTTCTCATCAGAGTTACGGTTTACGAGCAAGACGCAAAAAACACCGTCATGGTCACGTTTGGGGGTGGTTTTTTGGGCAAAAGGGGATGAAGCTCCCGCTGGGGGGGGGGGAGGGTGAGAGCTCTTCGGATCTGTATTCGGGTTTCTACTGGGAGTTCACAACCAAAATTTCAAAACTTTATAAATTTTTTCTTCTATACGTCGTTTTTTTATCTAACTTGCCTACACTATAACACCATTATAGGCAAAGTTTATAAGGGTAACTGCAAACCTTATAGAACCAAATTTAACACTGAAAGTAGCCGGATTGTATAAGTAGGTTATATAAAGGTGATGGAAACATTTACTCTACTATTGGTTATATACCTTAAAGTCGTATAACGGTATTAAAATAGGTGCTGGTGACCTTTATAAATTGCTCCATTTAAGTGTTTTAATGGGTTTATAAAGGTAACCGAAATATTTCCGCAAATATATTAAATTACTAACAGTGGTTTAAGTTCGGTAATTTAATAGTTGTGGTTACTGTAATAAAACCAAAAATGTTTATTAGGGTGCTAGTATCTTTAAATAAAGAACCCCAGGAAGGAGTCAAAGCTCTAGCTGTAGGGATGTTTTTGTGGCTACTAGAAGCCATGGCGGTTGTGTTTAAAGCTACGAGTGGATTTTTGCCAGACGAGTGGCAGTTTGTTGCCTTTTAAGAAAAAGGACTAGAAATATACCTCAGATGAGAGTGTGTCGGGGTCTTTTGTGTGGCAGATGGGGATTTGGGTCATAATTTGTAGCAGCTCTGAGAAGAGCGTTTGGATGAGTCTCCGTCTTTGTGTAGGTCTTTAAGAAGAGTTCCTTAATATAATCATTTAAAAGAGATATATTCATGTCACGGTGGATGTGGCGATTGGCGACGTACCAATAGGCACCCGTAATAGTCCTAAGACAACGACTTTGAACTGCTTGGAGTCTTTTGTGATGAGTTTTTGCCATGTGCTGCCAGCCAGCACAGGCATAGGTCATCACGGGGCGAACAATGGTTTTGTAGAGAGTGAGTTTTGACTGTATTGGGAGTTTAGTTCCTTTGTGGATCATCGGATACACTGCTTTGTATATTTTTAGAGCTTTTTGTTTGATATGTTCAGTGTGTTTTTTGAAAGTGAGCCGGCTGTCTAGGTGAACGCCTAGGTACAGCGCGGAAGTGGAGTAATCAACCTCAGAGTCGTTTAGAACGACCCTGGGAGGCGGGGCCTGGCGCCCCTTAGAGAAGACGACTGCTTGGGTTTTGCCAGGATTGATTTTGATCTTCCACTTGTCAAACCACTCAGAAAGAGAGTCCAAGGCAACCTGAAGCACCCTGGACGCATCCTCACTGCGACGACCTGAAGCGGTTATCGCAGTATCGTCAACGTATAGGTACAGCGAGGTGCCGGCAAATCTGGGAATATCGTGGGTGAAGACATTGTATAAAGTGGGACCAAACACTGAACCCT
This sequence comes from Pseudeuparius sepicola, assembly GCA_963920635.1. Classification (NCBI taxonomy): domain Eukaryota; kingdom Metazoa; phylum Arthropoda; class Insecta; order Coleoptera; family Anthribidae; genus Pseudeuparius; species Pseudeuparius sepicola. The sequence continues at coordinate 28,347,684 of OY987304.1, read as the reverse complement.
GTGGGACCCCCGCCTCTACCGCTCTGCGGGAAGAGAGGAGATCATCTATTCTGACCTGGAAGGTCCGATCTTTTAAGAAGGAGGATATTACCTATCTTAACTATAGCCAAGGAGATATCTAACAAGTCAAGTTTGTAGATTAGACCTGGATGCCATACTCGGTCAAAAGCCTTGCTACGTCTAAAAAAATGGCTACTGTATTTGAACGATTTTGGAAGTTGTGCGTGATCTCTTCCACCAGTCTGACGACTTGATGTTCTGTGGAATGTGCACCTCGAAAGCCGAATTGCTCGGGGGGGGGGGGGGGCGTCTACTCGACTGAGCTCGTCTCGTAGACGGGATTGGATTTTGCCTTCTACTGGCAGCAGGCTAATGCTAATCTTGCGGGTAGGATGAGAAACAAAACATCGTATAAGCTTTTAGAATTTAAATTATTTTATTAAATTTAAAACTAAACATGAGGATATTGAGTTTTTTAATATTTACTTAAATAATACTGTACTTAAGGGAAATAGTAATTTGCGACATTTCAAAATAAGTACTAAATATTGCCATAAAATTAAGTTTTACTCTCGTTTTTCCCTTATATGCCACCCGAAAAGAAAACAAACAAGTTCTGGCAATTATTTCCATAATGGTGTAACCCCAGGTGTAACTTACCCCCGATTTTCTTGAAATTTTGGCTACACCCTATCTTCGAGGTCCCTGAACACGAATCTAGCCTTGGTTTTTCCCGGTCGGGCCTAGTTTCCGGAGAAAATGAATTCTCAAATTAAACCCTCGGTGTAACCCACCCCTGATTTTCCTGAAATTTTGGCTACCCTTTATTTTCGAGGTACTCGAACACGAATCTAGCCTTGGTTTTTCCCAGTCGGACGTAGTTTTCGAGAAAATTAATTTTCAAATTTCCAGCTCAAACTAATCACCACAGTATTTTGCACCCTTTGCAACATCGAAACTTCGCGGAAACCCGCGGAAAAATAGAAAATTTTGAAAGATTTTTGCCGTGTTTACGTACTCTATTTTCGCTATTAGTTTGAGCTGCGTACAGCAAAAATTCATATTGCCATGAAATAAAAAGTATCAAAGGGAAATTCGAAAATTTATTTTGTTGGAAACTACGTCCGACCTGAAAAACTCAAGGCCATATTCCTGTTTAGGGACCTCGAAAATAGGGGTAGTCGATTTCAAGAAAATCGGCGGTGGGTGCGCCGAACGTCGCGCGAAAATACCTTACGTAGACACGGCATAAATCTTTCAAAATTTCGGTTTTTCCGCGGGTTTTCGCGAAGGTTTGATGTCGCAAAAGGTGCAAAATTGAATGGTGATTAGTGTGAGCTGCGTACGTAAAAATTCATCCCGATTACCACAAATCCCCTCTCCCAATCTAACTTGTTCCCCTCCATCGCCTAGGGAGGGGTAAGACCTCCCCGCTAAGCTCTTCCAGCGAGAATCCAGCGGCGTTCATTAAGCACGGGCAAACATTGATTTGCACCATTTTCTAAACATTAAGTAATTTTTTTTGTGTTTTCGACTTTATGGGGCTCCCCTATTACGTGGTTCAAATTAATCTAGGTACTGATGACCGATACACCCTGTATAGGAAAGCTCGTTCTGGGGTAACACCTGCAAAATGCAATTGACATAATTCTTTGGAAACTGTTGGGGCTAATGGTACCTAAACGGAATGATCCTTTTTCCGTACTAAATAATGTTGGTTCTCTAGAAAGTGTTGTTGTCATTATACCTTTGAATAAAAAAGTATTTGAATATCCATTATTGATTTATTACACCCTTATTCTGTAGCAGTATTCTATAAGAAAAAATTAAAAAATATTACCTAATCAAGAGGTATGCTTTTGTGGCATACCAGCTAGGTTCAAATCCCTATTTTAGTGCATTTTTCAACTGATTATCCTTTACCTGGTATGCCACAAAAGTATCCTCTTGATTTATATTTTCACAGGTACAAAAATCCATACTTGTTTCAATTAATGTTTTTGGTTTAGAGGTGCATTCATCAAATTCTTCTGTCGTACCTGTTCGTCTTACCACCTAATAAATAGCTTTACAGCAGAAGCGTCCTTACGGACATGTGTCAAAATTAAGCGAGTCTGCATTTCAATTTACAGAAAGACACATTTTATGCATAAACTTGGTTCTAATATAAGCTCTTTGCTATGTAGATTAACGTAAAATAAAAAAATTCACAATATTCATTCGTTTAGAAGATACCTATTTCGCTAAAAAGCGAGTCTTCTTTTGTCACATGTCGCCACATATCACCTAAGAGTGATATGTGCATGTCGCTATAATAGACCGGGAGATAGTGACAGATTTGCGGACGTGATTTTACTCAGTATGCCTTTCAAAGGGCATTATGTGGCACATATTCTCACAATAATAAGGTATGAATCAGAGAGTCATCCTGGGTTCTTCATGTGAAAAACTGAGTTTTCAATTTGTTCAGTATTCGCCTATTTTATTTGTTCATAAGTTACCATTATTCTTAACTTTAGTTATTAGTGGGCTTAGCTTAGAATATTCAATAATTCTTGTATTTTTACTTGTAATTTTGCGTACAATCTCAACCTGGGCTTAAATGATACACGCTTGATCATACAATTTGCGTCCATGAAGAGATGTCATCCCGTTTAACATGAGACGACAAGTTCGCCACCTGCAGAAGTCAATGTCAAGAATTGAATTCGAAAATCTTCCTTGAAAAAGGCCCGATAAAAAACTCTTCCCGCGACCGCGCTCGGTCTTATCCCCCCACGTGCTTATCGTTGATTAATATTACCGCGGGCTTTTGCCATTTAACGTTAACGAACAGTTCCTGAGAAAGAGAAAACGGCACCACCCAATCTACATGCAGAAAGACCTAAACGGTTGAAGGACGTGAGAAGGCACGGCGTTAAGGTCAGTAAAAGCTTTGGTTGATAACGTAACCGTTTAGTGGTTATTTCTATCGTAACATTTAATGGTCCTTCGAACCCGGATCTCGAAGGAACTGATCTAGACGTTGAATATTCTAAAATAAAAGCCCAATTTTTCTCATTAGCGCGTAAGCACGCACCGCACGATTCCACGCAGGTTCGAGAACGAATCTCGTTTTCCCCACTCTTTTTCTTAAAACTCTCTATAAGTAAGTACCTATTTGCTAAGACTAGAAATTCCATTTTTTCTAGGGAGATCATGTCTGCAAAAAATATAAAACAAATTAAAGCCTTAAGAGACACAGCTATAGATAGAATTTCTATCCTATATGATATTGCTCTTTCTTCTGTAAAAGACGAATTAAATCACGCTTATTTTCGAGTACGTTACCGCGAAATCAATGATACTTTCGAAGAGTTTAATAAGCAGCACACTTCTTTAATTCAAATTTTATCTAACCAAGACGGTGCGGATTTAGAAACAGAAAAACTTCTTCGGCAAGAAGTAGACAAAAAATATTATTATATACTCAAAATTTATTATGAACTATTTGATTCATCTCCGTCAAAAACAGAAAATCATACTGAAAATTCTTCGGTTAATGTAAAGCTTCCAAAAATAAATATCCCCACTTTTGATGGTAGCTTAGGCTCTTGGTCAAATTTTATCGACTTATTTACCACTCTTATTTACGCTAATAAATGCTTATCGGATGTTGAACGTCTCCAATATCTTCAAGGTGCTGTTTCAGGTGAACCATACAATCTTTTAAAAAATATTCACTAAAAAATGAAAATTATGAAATCGCTTTTACTACTCTTTGTGACAGATATCAAGATAGACGTGCTTTAGCAACTTATCACGTCGAAGAGTTACTTAATGCCCCAAAACTTACTTTTGAATCTTCAAAAAACTTGAGAAAATTGTTAGATACTTTTAACGATAGTCTTCAAACTTTAAAAAATATGCATTTTAATATAGATGAATGGAGTCTCCTACTTTTTGTAATTTTACATAAAAAATTGGACCCAGAAACAGAAAAGAGATTGTAACGGATTTTTCCATTTCAAAATCCGTTACTCGTTTTTTATATTTTGTTATTAACATAAAGTCATTATTTTCGAACATATCTCATAATATCTCATACTTAATAACTAATTTATTCTTCGTACAGATTCAATTCATTTATAACATTGTATTCAATTTTATTACCACTTTTTCAAATTTTAAAATTTCAAATAATTCAAATTTGCGCGCCATATACGGAAATGGCCGTGTACTTTCGCCTAGCCTCAAACCCTGGCATATTCAAAATGCGAAAATTCAAAGTGTGTGTTTACATTTCAGCAGGTAAGTATGTAGTTAAAGATCTGTATTATGAATTACTCGATTTTTCGGTTCTGTTGATGCATAATTTGAACATAAATACTGTTTAGTTGATTGCGTGTCTTGCTAAAACCTGATTGGTCGGATGACGTAGGTCCTGCCAGCGATCGGCCGGCAGGGTCCGACCTGAGGAGAGTTTGCTCCCGTCTTGGTTGGTGTCGAGTCGCGCGGAGGCGTCTGCCCATTTCCCGCCAAATTTTCGGCATTTTCGGCTTTTATCTAGTTAAATTTTTGCCATCGGTGATTAATTTGAGTGATTTTGTATCTTAGTGTCGGGGATTGACTTCGTGTGACTAATATTTTTGTTTTTCTCTTTTCTATGTCCACGGCGTCGTGCGGCAGCGACGCTTGCCCGAGGCGTTTCCTTTTTGGCTGCGTAGCTGAGGAAGCGCGGGACACAGCAAGCAGGTGGTGGCTGTTTCTCCTGGAAAACCCCACAGGTGAGTAATTTCTTTTGATTTTTGCTTAGTTCAGCAACTTTACTACTCACCTGTGGCGTTTTTTTTTTTTGACGTGCTATTTTTTTGAAGGACTCATTTCGTCCAAGGCCCCGGCCATCTTTAACCCAAAAACATAGCATTGCCCTTTTTTTGAATACCCACTATCTTGCGGCTGTTATCTTGTTGAATATTTTCAAATTTTGGTCACATTAGTCACACGTTACTTTCTTATTTTTAGAGTTGGGTCTCGATTCTGTGGTACCGGGCCACTCAAATAAATCTGACATCGATATTTTCACATTGCCTTTAGTTTATCAGCTTTCTTAGTTTCTCTATTTTACCGTTCAAGTCTCAAATAAATTTTTCGCGTTAAATAAGTTTTAAAATTTCTTAAATTTCAAGAATTCGGGCTGGAGCATTCTCATAATTTTTCTTCTTATTAAATATTAAACACTTTGCTATTCCGGTCAGTTCAATAATATTATCTATAAAATTTAAAAAAACTATGCATAGTTCCCCTTAGTTTAGTATAATAATTCTAAACGTTTAATTTTTATCATTTGTCGATATTTAATAACTTTAGTATAATTCAATTTTAAATATTAATCGTAACCTATTGGTTTATAAATTTCTGTAAAAGGCTTAGACCTTGTCTAATGCTACTTTCTTTCTCATCTGTTCACGCTTGCAACACCATCGTTGAGGACGCTATAACCACAGCCTGCTGTCGACAAACAACGTAACGAGAGCTGCGTAGACATCGAGAGGATTTGCGATGGCATAGGTGTTGACTCCTGGTCAGCTCTACTTCGGCGCAACCCCTGAGAAAGTTGCTAGCCACGACATCTGCAACGCCTATTCGAGCAGACAAGGACCGGAGGAAGCCCTAGCCACGCCCCACACTTCTACGAGCCTCGTTTGAGCGTAAGCGACTGAAGACGCAGTTCAAACTTAAGATTCAGAGTGAATCATAATAGAAGCTGAACAGTCAGTTTAATTGTAAAGCTAATTTAATCTTTTTATTTGTTCTTAAACCAATTTGTATCAAAAATTTAACTTTAAATTTTTAACTAAAAATTTAACTCTATTTTCTAATTTATTGTATTTAAATATTTGCTCAATATTAACCTTATCCTAAAGTCGATTCATTTTATATCATTAAAGTTGTACAATCCAAAATTGTAACATCTCAAAACATGTGATAAATAAATCTTGTATATTTAACGAAGGTAACAGGATTTTATTGGACAGACCCAAGTATAGCAAACCTAGGATTGTTATACAAATTGGCGTGCCCCAACGTGTGGCCTGGTTTTCTCGTCTGTTCAATTCTTTCTTGTTACCCTCTCATTACTTGTAAAACTGACTGATCTAGCAAATTAAATTTTGAAATTTAAGTTGAGAACTGCTCTAGTCAAATTTTTATTTGGACGATATATATTTTTTCTCTTATCTTGAATAATCTCTCTATCTGGCAATTGTATTTCAATTTTATTTGGGTATTTGACTGATAGACATGGAACCAAATAACTTAATAGATTCTGAACTGTCTTATGAAACAGTCCGAAATTTTGTCTCAAAAAGTACCTGTCAACCAGACAAAAATATTTTGTTGATTAATTTGAACTTGTCGATTAATTTACAGTTTTGTGGTTACTGAAATCGTACTAATGTAATTTATCTCAATTTAAAAGGTAGTAACGTAACTTTTAAACTCTAGAATGATTGTGTAGAATTTTGTTGTTAGGTACTCTAGGTTTTTGTTGTTTTGAATGTTGAGTTGCGTATGGTTGGTTTAGTGCTGAGTATCTTATCGTTATGTGTTCGTAGAGTGACGAAGCACATTGTTTGGGCTAGAAGGCCTATAGGTGCTAAAAATAGTACCCGGGGAGGCGTGGAAGCGTATTGGAAGCCAGGAGGTTTGTTTGGTTGCAGTAGGAAGTTTTGAGTTTTTGATTAAAATATTTCTTGGAAATATCGGCTTAAGCAGCCAACTCTAAAATCAAATATCTTGACTCTTTTGACGATCTGTATCTACCTTTTTGCCTCATTATTTCCGCAGAGACGTTTCAGTAAGGCTCCCTGTATCTTATCTTGAACCGGAGGGTTCGTATCGTGAACCGAGGTGTTCGTATCTTGAACCGAAGGGGTTCGTATTTTTCGGGGTAAACCAAGAGAGTTTACGCTCGATATTTTTGTGAGTTTAGCTCGCAGGGTTGGCACTAAATCAGTTTATCTCCATTGCCTAACCGTTAAGCCCTAGAGTATCGTAACTTTGCTTTAGTATCGTTTATCTAGTTTCTTGTCGTATCTTGATTACCTTGTAAGTTTTTTTAACTGTCGTAACTACCTTTTAGTGTCAAAATTTTGAGTACCTTGTCGTTTGTCAGTCTCTTAAAGTTTTCATTTCATGTTATTTGTACAAGCAGTTGCCAACGAGCATGGAAGGCCGCAGCTCGTAGAACTTTGTATCTGTCAATATCTAATTTTTTTATAGAAGTAATGTCGCACTTTACATAGTAAGTTATCTAAATTTTTATCTTTAACTTTGAAGTGACTTATCTCAATTTTTTATCTTTAACTTTGAAATTTTCGAACATAAGTAAGTCGACAAACTTTATTGTCATTTTGTAATTTTTTAAGCTTGTTTGCACATGATACTTGACAGGTATAACAATTTTTGCCTTCTCCATCAGAGGTAACATTTTATTGGTGTGACATATGTCTGGACTTAACAACCATTCAGCATATGTTACGATTGGGTTAGAGGTGGGAACATGCATTTTAATTTCGCTCTAGATTTTGGCGCTTGCCACTGAAAGCTAATTTCTATCGAGCATAGTTAGAGAACATCTTTCTAACATCTTGATCTGTTGATCAAGCTCAGTCTCAGTTGTGATAAGTTCCCAGCAATATCTTACGTATATCTGTAATATCTCGTAATTATCGTATCTTAGATTATTTTTTTGAATGAATTTAATTAATATCTTGGTAATCAAATTTTGATTGTATTAACTTGTCACAACTTATCATAACTAACTGCTTGATCAACTATTGATCCTTAGATTCTGTCTTGTCCATTTTGGTCAAATATATATTGTGTCAATTTCTTGGTATGGATCATGTCATCTATTGAGTAACATAGTTGACTAATTTTGTGCTCTGAGGTGTTGTTGTTTTACCTGAATACCGATCTAGTTTCGAGAATTTGTCGTTGTGTACGAACTGACTGTGACTGACCTGATTTGATTAGGGCAATTTAAGTTTCTGTGAATGATTGATGTAGTACAGGTTTCCTTTTATACCAAAACCATTTTTCGTTTAGTTGCGAAGCTGCTTCGAATGGTTGCATGTTCGTTCCTTTTGAGAACCTGGAAATATTAGAACAGAGCAAGCGTGCCTTCGGGTAATCGGCCGTATTTCCAGCATGCAACTATCTATATATAAAACTATATAATATAATACAATAATATAATATAATATATATAATATATAACTATATACTAACTGTCTTTTCAAAATTTCCGTTGGTTATTCCTTTACGCTTTTCTCCAGCAGAGACGAGCTGGCAGCCTACCGACTATTGGTGGCGGACGCAATAGTTATGGCCAAGGCTATTGCCGTCTTCTTTTTCTATCGGCCCGTAGCCTCCCTTCTTGTTTTGGGGGTAGGGTGCATTCCATGGGTTGTGGTCTTCTCGGGTGTCGGGAGTTGCGTTAATGTTGTCTCCGACGCGGGAAACCTTAAGGCTCGGCACTGGGTGAGTCATAGTTCGTGGAGTGTACGCTGTCGTCAAGCAAGCAGCCATTACGCTTCCTGGAAAGTTGTTTCTTTCATTTCCCTTCCCTGCTTAGTTTTTAGTTAACTCATTAGTGAGTTTTTTTGAATTTGGGGTTTGAACGGTTTCAGGTTTTCGCATTTATTCAATTTTTGCATCTATTATCTTGTGTAATTTTCTATCGGTTAGTTTTCTTAGGAAGTGGTGTTACATTCATCGTAGGCCAGGATAGCACTTACGACGTAAGTGTCCGAAAATGAATGCACCGTCACTACACCTTACATCTTCATAATCAGACATTCATCGTAGGCCAGGATAGCACTTAAGACGTAAGTGTCCGAAACTGGATGTACTGTTACTTCTCTTAATATCCTAATGATCACTCTTTCATCGTAGGCTCGGATAGCACTTGGTAAGTGTCCTAGTGATCACTCTTTCATCATAGGCTCGGATAGCACTTAGTAAGTGTCCAAAAGTGAGAGATTTATCATTACGATTTCACAGACACAGATAATTTTTTTTCTTTTGACAAATCAATTTTTTGAGGTTAATTTTTCTATTACAATAACTTATTTTCAAGCTTATGTGTGAGCCGTACACTATCAGTCAAATATAATGTTTTTGGCGAATGGGCAGACTAATCTGTAGGTACTTATTACTTTAACGTAACTCAATAATTTTTTTAAGAAAAATACTTCACTTGCGTTTTCGCATTTTTCTAAACCGGGGAGAGGAGGTGTGTAACGGATTTTTCCATTTCAAAATCCGTTACTCGTTTTTTATATTTTGTTATTAACATAAAGTCATTATTTTCGAACATATCTCATAATATCTCATACTTAATAACTAATTTATTCTTCGTACAGTTTCAATTCATTTATAACATTGTATTCAATTTTATTACCACTTTTTCAAATTTTAAAATTTCAAATAATTCAAATTTTCGCGCGCCATATACGGAAATGGCCGTGTACTTTCGCCTAGCGTCGAACCCTGGCATATTCAAAATGCGAAAATTCAAGTGTGTGTTTACATTTCAGCAGGTAAGTATGTAGTTAAAGATCTGTATTATGAATTACTCGATTTTTCGGTTCTGTTGATGCATAATTTGAACATAAATACTGTTTAGTTGATTAAATGCGTGTCTTGCTAAAACCTGATTGGTCGGATGACGTAGGTCCTGCCAGCGATCGGCCGGCAGGGTCCGACCTGAGGAGAGTTTGCTCCCGTCTTGGTTGGTGTCGAGTCGCGCGGAGGCGTCTGCCCATTTCCCGCCAAATTTTCGGCATTTTCGGCTTTTATCTAGTTAAATTTTTGCCATCGGTGATTTATTTGAGTGATTTTGTATCTTAGTGTCGGGGATTGACTTCGTGTGACTAATATTTTTGTGTTACTTACAATATTAACCTTATCCTAAAGTCGATTCATTTTATATCATTAAAGTTGTACAATCCAAAATTGTAACATCTCAAAACTTGTGATAAATAAATCTTGTATATTTAACGAAGGTAACAGGATTTTATTGGACAGACCCAAGTATAGCAAACCTAGGATTGTTGAACACTCTCATGTCGAATTTCCTACGTATCAACAGTTGTATGACTTTTTAGTAAATGAATGCAATCTTCTAAATATATACAATGTCAAAAAGCAAGTAGTAATTCGAACTTTAAAAAATATCCAAATACGCGTCAAACCTCCCATTCTTCTGTAACTCAATTTGAAAAATGCATTTTTTGTAAAGCTTCTCATAAAATTTATTCCTGTCCTAAATTTTTAGAAAATTCTCCCCGAAATAGGGCGAATATTGTACGCCAGAAAAATTGGTGTAGTAATTGCTTAGGTTCCTCGCATACAATACAAAAGTGTAACTCTCAAATGGCATGTCGTTATTGCCAAGTAAGACATCATTCTTTACTCCATAGTTTTCCAGACAGAGCACCTAATAACAATGAAGTTCCATGCTCATCCAAGAATTCACCGGGAAACGTCCCCAACAGAACAAATTCGTCAGCACCTGACTATCCTAATCAGGTTCCGGTTGAGCCTGTTAGTACCCTTACTGCTCAAATCCTAACCTCTGATAACGCTTCTAACCTTATTAGTGACAACATTGCCACGGGCAGTATGGAAGAGGCGACTCCCGAAGAAACTCCTCTATGTGCATCGCTCATTTGGAGACGAATGCTATCCTCGCTACAGCTATAGTGCGGACACCTGATGCCAGGGGAATTTACCGCCCCCTAAGAGCTCTCTTAGACAATGGCAGCCAGGTAAATTTTCTTCCCGAAAAGGTCGCGCAAACTCTAGGCTTCTCCCGCCATAAATTAAATCTCTCTGTCCAGGGAGTTGGACAATCAACTTATACGGTGAAAAGTGGAGTTTTCCTAGAACTCATTCCTCACTCCTATGATACTCCTCGTACATGAATTCAAGCAGCTCTCCTTCCTCAAATTTGCGATAATACCCCTTCGGCTTATCCTGCTTCCGATTCTTATGAGAATTTACTTAATTTGCCCCTAGCAGATCCTCGTTTTAATGAATCTTCACCCGTAGATTTATTGCTCGGAGCCAGTGTCTTTGCTTGGTGTCTTCAAGCCGGCAAAGTGCGCATAAGTCCTGATGGTCCATATGCCCTAGAAACCTATTTCGGATGGATTATTATGGGACCGTCCCATTCGCCAAATTTTGGTCCTCGAAATTCGCTACTTTCTGTATCCGACAATAATCAGATTCAAACTTCTCTCAAATCTTTCTGGGAAATTGAAGAGGTGCCCCAGAAAAAATATCTCTCCGAGGAAGATACTCGTTGCGAAAATATTTTCCGCAATACTCATTATCGCTTACCCTCTGGTCGTTTTGTGGTTACTCTTCGCTTTCGCTCCACTCCCTTAGAACCACATTTTGGCGACACCCGCGTTATCGCTCTCAAAAGATTTCTAACCCTTGAAGCCAGACTGAGAAAAAATAAAACATTGTACGAAGACTATTCGTCTTTTATGAAAGACTATTTACTAGCAGGACATATGAGTAGAGATACTAAGAGAGCACCAGACCAGACTTGTCGAAACCTGTCTGGTCTGGTACTCTCCTAGGTTTTGACCGTCTCCCCACTCTCTGCCCACTCCTATTAAAACAGCTAAATAGGAGAGGTTCAACTAAGATCTCATCAGACACGCAGATTATTTACAACATGTCCTTCTTAAATAGTTTAAACAATTTGCTGGTGAAAAATCTGGTGAATGTTCGGGATTTGGAAGTAAATAAAAAATTTGAGATCCAGTGTTTTAAGAGAATAAATACCAAGTTTGGGGAAAAGGTAGTGGCGGAATTTGCCGACTTCAAGACTATCCTGCCTCAGCGTTTTACGGAGCAATTAACTCGAGAGCGAATTGACGAATTGAATGGTGACGACAAAAGGTATTTTTTAACAAGCTTGGGGCCCGTCGGCAAGACTACAAATATTATATTTTCTGAAGCATGAGCGAGAGACTGCGGCGATATATGGAGGCACTCGAAGAGCTGAGACGCTTGATTATTATGTATGAACTAACTAAAAAGTTTAGAAATGTAAAATTGTAAAAAAAAATATTATTTGTTTGTGTGTTTTTTATTTCTCTAAGAGGGTGTGATTGAATAAACTTGTGTCAATCCAATGCCGGTTGTTAGGCAATTTTGCTTCAATTATGTCCGGACACAAATATTCTGACAATTTAAACAGCAAAACATAAAAAAATGACTAGTGAATTATCCAGTGAGAAAATATTCTACATAATATCCAATTGGGCAATTGCTCAAGTCGGTCCTCCAAATTTCTCGAATATGCGTTTTTCCAAAATATTGTTTGTGTTTTTTACTTCGGATTTGAGGGGTATATCGATTGGTTTGATGCCGAGGGGTGAGAAAATATTGTCTGTGTTTTTTACTTCGGATTTGAGGGGTATATCGATTGGTTTGATGCTGAGGGGTGAGAGGTTCGACCAACAGAGAAGTAAAAAATTCTAGAGTTTTAAGAGGATAAATATTAACACGTTGACTGCCATGTGTATATATATTATGCACAGATTGGTCTGGTGCTGCGGGTCGATCAACAGAGAAGTAAAAAATTCGAGAGTTTTAAGAGGATAAATATGAACACGTTGACTGCCATGTGTATATAATATTATGCATAGATTCGTCTGCTGCTGCGGTTCGATTAACAGAGAAGTAAAAAATTCGAGATTTTTAAGAGGATAAATATTAACACGCCTTGTGTATATATATATTATGCACAGATTGGTCTGCTGCTGCGGTTCGATCAACAGAGGAGTAAAAAATTCGAGACTTTTAAGAGGATAAATATTAACACGTTGACTGCCATGTGTATATATATTATGCACAGATTGGTCTGGTGCTGCGGGTCGATCAACAGCGAAGTAAAAAATTCCAGAGTTTTAAGAGGATAACTATTAACACGCCTTGTGTATATTATGCACGGGTCTGGTTCTGCGGTTCGACCAGGTAAAAAATTCGAGAGTCTTAAGAGGATAGTGGTTGTCGAATTTGCATGAAAAAAATTTGTGTGAAAATTATGTGTTTTTTACTACCCAATAATGGCTTTCAGGCTGCGGCCATGGAGGCAATGTCTGAGAAGCATGATTATGAGCGAAATAAAAAGTTTAAATTATGAAAATATTTGTTAATAATAGTTAAAATAGTCCTCAAGTTGTGTGAATTTCAGATGATAGAACTTGTCAGGAAAAAATCAATACTACGGCAGAGCGCCCATAATCGGCCGCCGTAGGGCTCCGCATCATAAACCCTCTAAAGGGGCCATTTACCGCAAAGGATTGCTTCAAGAATTTTGTCTGAAGTTTTAAACGTGGGAATATGTCGCGTATTTAGTTTTTCTACATAGATGATTTTAATTTGGTCTGTAGTACCATGATTGTTTAAATCTAAAAAATAACTTATTATTTGTTACATGAGTAGTACCATGATGGTTTAAATCTAAAAATAACTTGTTTATTATTAATGAGTAGCACCGTGATTAAATCTAAAAAATAACTTTATATAGCTAACGCCCTCTGGGTGCCAGCGTCTGCTTTACTAGTCGAGAAATTTTAACCGTTACTAATGGCGGGTGGCTTTCTATTGAGACTATTCGAGCGCCGGTATTTTGTATTCTTTTTTCTTCCTCGGTCCGCCAGATGGGCCTAGTGTGCAACTTCCCGACACGAGCTTGTTTGAAATAGATAAGTTCTTGTCCTGGACCTCTCAACGGTCGAGCTGGGGTTCAAAAGGTACAGCACTATTAGATATTAGTCAGTTATCAAGGAACCCCAATCAGCTCCCCGCCCCTTCTCCGTCACAATTCCGTCCGATCTGTACAGTTCCGGAAGGAATGGTCTGTCGGTTGGGGAACCGCCACCCTTTTTTTGGGTGGCGGTGGTGGTTATTAAAAGCTCGAACCCCCCGCGCGAGGCTCGGCAATAATGTATCTGCTAGATCCAGCTCTATGTTAAAAATGTTCGATCTAATGAAGTAAACATTTTTGCAGTCCTATTGGACTCTAAGTATATCCTGACTCGAAATATAACAGTCACATTCAAACAGAATTATGCAATAACTTTTTTGAATATCCATGTTTATCATCCGGTATATTGTCCGGATGCGGCACGTGCCAAGCAGAGGATATTACCTAGACCCATAGACCTTACTCTCCCTTCAAGATTTATGACTTGGCAATTATAGCTTCTTCGGTACAATAAGGTACGTAATAAATATTCTTGGCGATAAAAACCTTAACACGTTGAGTGTCGAACTTGCCCAACGCGCCATGTGCATATTCAGGCAGCGCTTTATGTCAGGCTGCGTAATGTACATATGTACCGTGCAGGAATCTGATGGTGCGGCATGGAATTAACACCATCTTAGTTGGTGATATCTTACTATTTTGATTTTTGTTAGATATTAGCTGTGGTAATATAAATAACTAAATACAGGGAAATAAATGAACTGCGGTGGTGGTTAAAAAAGCACGAACCCCTCGCGCGAGGCTCGGCAATAATGTATCTGCTAGATCCAGCTCTATGTTAAAAATGTTCGATCTTATTATTTTGTCAGTTTAGAAATCCTACTCTCCATTCAATATTAAAAACTTGATTTTCAAACAAATTATAAAAGGAGCGTGCACGCTTAGATTCCCTGACTTAGAATAAAATTTAAAATATTTGTTATACAATTTCGAATCTGACGCTGAACTTAATCTACTTGAAGTATTTTTTCAAAATATGAAGATAGTCAAATTCTAAACACATTTGCAAGTGATCATCACATGTTTGAATACACAATGTATTATTTCAAATGTTGGATCTAATATAATAAAGTAAAAATTTTGACAGTTTACCTAATAGCACAGAATAAATAGCTTTGCAACAGAAGCCTCCTTACGGACATGTATCAAAAATAAGCGAGTCTCCATTTCAATTTACAGAAAGACAAACAGTAT
Organism: Pseudeuparius sepicola; assembly: GCA_963920635.1. NCBI lineage: Eukaryota > Metazoa > Arthropoda > Insecta > Coleoptera > Anthribidae > Pseudeuparius > Pseudeuparius sepicola. The sequence continues at coordinate 28,332,650 of OY987304.1, read as the reverse complement.
ATTAATCATAAATTTGGTTCTAATACAATCTCTTTGCTATGTAGATTAACGTAAAATCGAATAAAATGCAAATTATTCATGACTTTAGAAGATATTTCGCTAAAAAGCGAGTCTCCTTTTGACACATGTCGCTAAGAAATTGTCTGTATTACTCGTTAGTCTGTGCTAATAGGACCTCCCAACTCGATAATCCAGCTATAAAAGTCGCATTCAGGATTATGCTTTTTCAATATCCAGGTATATCATCGCGGCACGTGCCGCAGAGGGTATTAGACCTATAGACCTGTAATTATTATTCTCACTTCAAGATTTATGACTTAGCAATTATAGCTTCTTCGGTACAATAAGGTATAATAACGTATTCGAAGTTCTCGGATTGTAGCACCGTGTATGTTTAACATTAATAGGAAACTTAGCATAATAAAATACAGTAAAATTTTTTAATTATTTATTAATGAAAAATATTCTTATTCTAATTTTGTCTCATATACAAGAGGATTGAAGCAAACTTTAATTTTAGAATCTATGCAATTTGAGTTCGATGTTGTCGATATTTATAATCGAATTTAAATAATTACAACCTATTAAGTCTCACACATCACAAGTTTTACACAATTTGTATGCAAAACCTTGTATGAATGTATGCAAAACCTTGAAAGTCGCAAAAATTGGACGCAACTCGCAAGCAACGCAAGATGTATGCAAATCCTTGAGAGACGCAAAAATTGGACTCGCAAGCTGTATATATAGTACGCAATTAAAAGACATTTGACCTACCTTGAAAGCTAATGGACATTTTTTCGACTTTTAAGTGTTAACTACTATAGTTACTTTTCGAAAGAGAGAGTACCTGCGAGCTGTTTCAACAAACTGAGCGGTATAATACATGTAAAAAATTATAAGTTAAAGTTTAAGCTTAGGAATCATTCATAATATAGCAATTTTCCGATTATGAATTCATACTTGCAAAAACATCTTAGTTTGAGGGAAGAGTCGCGTATAAACATAATAAGTACCACATACCCACCAAATATTTCACCAAAATTGTCATATTTTCTCACCTGTTGTGTGGAGAAATAAACAAAACATCATAGCCTCAAGGGAGCCGAAGACCCTGTGTAATTTCTGAAACTAAGTATCCAGTTGTGCCATCAAAGTTTTCTTCTTCTTAAAATAAGCTACGTTTTTGCTAAATTTGTTTTTTATATTGTGCCGATTTGCAGCATCACTTAGCTGTCTACTGACACATCTTTACGTTTTAGGACGCAAAATCGAGGTACTAAAAAATCATCCTGTATAGAAAAGTTGATCGGTTAAAGTTACAAAAACAGATTCTAAAAACAATAATATGAATGTTACACATCCAGATCCTGACGTTTCAAAACTTAAACAGACGTTAAACAAAAATTGAAATGAGTTTCTATAGTCTACTTGTCTTGGAAATTTGTAAATAATAGTAAAATCTTTTTTCATCCTAGGCGTTTGTAAGGCAAAATACTAACCATACAGTATGCGCAGGGAAAATGTGAGACCTGTCATACCTAGAATATATGTTTTATGGTAGAATTGTGGTGTATTTAACTTATTCGTTTCCCAAAGCACCACATGTTTCATATAAGCTGGCGGTACAACTTTTTGATGCAGGTGAAAGCGACGTTAATCTAGAACGATCCAATTGCTATTGTATTATTTTTTGGACAAAATTTATGACGGCTTTACACTATCAGGTGAAGGGTACCCCTTCAGACGTATTGCCCACCATAAAGCATGTCACAAAAGTATATTGTCCGTTTTAGAAAGTCCAAACATCCCCAAAGCGAGCTGTTTAAATATTAAATCATTTAGAATATACAGGCAATTTGTAGATATACATGTATCCATTTTCCCTTAACTCGAGGTGCTTAGGTATAAACTTCAATAACTCTATGCAAAAAAACATGTATATTTGCTACATATGCAGCATTTCGTACTCTAACTCGAGGTAATTATAAGACATATTTTTATTAAGATAGAAATGAACCCTACAGAAAAATTTAGAACAAAATTCCTAAAATATAAACTAACCTCAGATGCTTTTAACAGAAAAAATCTTTGCTGTGTAGAAGAAGTTGTAACAAACAACATACTTATAAAATATACTCTCAATTCATACAAAACCATCTATTTTTTAACATGTTGACTGTCATGTGCATATATGCACAGACAACTTGCACGCCATTTGTATATTCACAGCGCTTTATGTCAGACCGCGTAATGTGCATACCGTGCATTTCTTATGGGGAATCTGTTGACATGTGATTAACACCATCTTAGTTGGTCTCGTGATATCTTACCATTTACGTTTTTGTTACAAATTTTCAACTTTTAATTTCAGTCTATAAGATATTTATTCTTGTAAATAACTAAATACAGAAAAATAAATGTACTGCAATATTCCCCTTTCAAGTTATATTTTCTGTCGACAAGTTTTATGCAAAAGTAAATAATGTTGGCAACAAAAAATGGCTTTTCTGGTAACAAAAAATGTTTTTCTACATAGATTGACATAGAAATATACCTACTGTATACAAACAAAAAGATTATTTTAATTTTGAATTGTGAACAGTAAAAACACATTCCACACAAATCGCTGGACTTCCTGAACAAGCTGGACGTACGTAGAGAGAACTTGCTTACTGTGAGCTATAGCGTATTTTCTGTCATGGTCTTTTGCATGCTTTTTATAACAAAACTTACATCGGTGTCTATTTTCAGATGTCTGCATTTTATGATCTGTATTGTTTTCTTCTGGGATCGGTTGTTTATTACTCTCCAATAATAGCATGCAAAGTATTTCTCTAAAAGTTGTAATCTGCATAGATGAATTATTAACAACTTTGTACAAATGCCAAGCATTTACCAGCGATATTTCTGTCAATACCTCTACGGCTATCTTACGAAGCCATTTTACCGACCTATGCAATGAAGTAGAATATGAAGCCACATCTATGTATGGTTTTGCAGAATTATAGGCACAAATAGCTGTTGCCTTCATTGGGATACCTTTCTGGCAGGAACTTCTGTTAATTCACCGCCATTATTAGCTACTGACATGCCATCTGTTTTCTCAAATCCACAATAAACTTTTAGATGATATGTGTAACCACCTTTTATGCACAATTTAAAAACTTTAAAGTTAAACTTGTGCCTCTTTCTTTTCACATATTGTTTGAAAGATATTCGACCACGGAACGGTACCATGCTTTCATCAATACAAACATTTTCTGCAGGAACCATACAAACTTTAATGTTTTTATTTATAACGTGGATGAGTGGTTGTATTTTATGAAGTCTGTCTGCAGGAGGACATTTTTCATTTTTTGAAAAATGCCACATTTGCAATAGTATTTCAAGACGATTTCTTGGTATCAGTTTCGAAATTTGATTTGCATAAAGAGCAGATCGACTCCAGTAATCTTTCAAAGTAGGTTTTCGGCCTAGTCCCATCCAAATAATTATTCCCAGAAACGTTTTCATTTCAGCTGCATTCGTAGGTATCCACGAACTGAAAGCGGCCTGCGGTCTTGGGTTGATTTTGGCCACTTTATGACTGTGTTATACAAATTATTCGCTATTTATTATAAAAATATTTTTTTCTTTATGGTATTTTTTTTTGTTTTTTGTTGGGTACTTAATGTGTGGAATTGAAACAAGAGAAATATATTTATGTTTTATATTAAATATATATATATATATATATATATATATATATTTAATATATATATGTATACATATATGTATACATATATATATATATATATATATATGTATGTATATATATATATATATGTATACATATATATATATATATATATATATATATATGTATGTATATATATATATATACAATAAACATTAATTTCTAAATATATATATACACACTTATATCTAATTGGATAAAATAATGAAACTTATCTATACATATACGTATAACTAAATATATTTAGGGGAGATTTTTTTTCATGCGTTCAAGTTTTTCAACTTCATTCATACATGAGGCACGCCCTTCTTTCGCACGATTATAAATGGCTTTTATTTTCAACATCCTAGTCTCACATTCATCCCACTCCCTTTGCATTCGGTTCATGACACATTCAAACCTTCTCTTTTTTTCGTTTGCGTTTGAAATGCCCCCATCTGCCAACTCTCTCATGTTGATAAAAACTTCACTCACACTTTGGGGTTCCTCGCTCACTCCAAATCCCCCCTTTTCATTCACTACCCGCGGTCGTGATGCTGGCTTGCGTGATGCTGGCTTTCGTGATGCTGACTTTCGTGATGCTGGCTTACGTGAGAGGCTCTTTGGCGGCGGTGTCACAAAGTCATCCTCGCTGTCTTCAGCGTCGATAAATTTCCAAGACTGACGCCGTTTATCTAACTATGGGAAAGAAACCTTATGTGAAGAATAGCGGTTTATATAAATAATGTTCGCTTACAGATCCGTTGCTGGTGCATGACATCGGTCGTGATGCTGGCTTACGTGAAAGATTCTTTGGTGGAGGTGTCACAGAGTCATCGTCGGTGTATTCAGCGTCGGTAAGTTTCTTTAAAGACAATGATGGACGTGACACCGCCGTCCTCGAGTCCCCATACTGACGCCGTTTATCTAACTGTGGGAAAGAAACCTTATGTGAAGAATAGCGATTTATATAAATAATGTTCACTTACAGATCCGTTGCTGATGCGTGACATCGGTCGTGTTGTTGCATCAGCCGGAAGACGGTTAATGTCGAAGTCTGTGACATAATCACCCTCAATTTCGGAAAGTTGGCGGGTCTCCGAAATGTTCTCAATCTCTAATATGTATGTATTGAGGTTGGATAGCTATGAAAGGGAAACATTATATGTGAAAATACTGATTAATGCAAACTTACAGGTTCAAGACAAATTGACGTCACAGCGTTGGCCGTCTCGTCGACACTCTGAGTTGGCTACAAGTAAATGGGTTCAATGAGAATCAAATGAGAAATTAAACTAAAAAAATTTACAGCTACCAAACGGTAATCACTTAAGATGTTAATTTTTGATGATTCCATACTGTTAAAAGCGACGAAGCACAGGTGAACTGAGTAAAAGCGGCTCGAAACACGGGTGAACTGAGTAAAGGCGGCTCTGAGCACGATGGGGTAGCACGGATGAACTAAAGAGGAAACGCGCCACGCATCTTGTGTATATCGGAACAGTGTTGCCAGTTTGGTAGATTTTTCCTGAACGTTAGCGATGATTTTTTCCTACTTATACAGTGAATCAGTTTTAACAGATCTTCAAATAATCGTTCTTTCTATATCTTTTTAAAGTCTTATAAAGCTACAGGGTGTTAAAATTTTAGGAAATATGTGGACTTAAATTGTTACTAATTAAGGTATTTAAATCATGTACAAGTTATAACAGCATAAAACTGTTATATCAAACAACTTGAATAATAATTGGTGAAGTGAGTAATCGGTACAATTGTTCAATAAAATGAAACATATTGAATAGTAACAAAATGGATTTTTTATGCATATTCTAATTGCAAAATGTCCTCTTGATATTGTTTTCCTACGTGCTACAGTTTAATGTCAAAGTAGAAACAGATTCCCCATAAGAAATGCACGGTATGCACATTACGCGGTCTGACATAAAGCGCTGTGAATATACAAATGGCGTGCAAGTTGTCTGTGCATATATGCACATGACAGTCAACATGTTAAAAAATAGATGGTTTTGTATGAATTGAGAGTATATTTTATAAGTATGTTGTTTGTTACAACTTCTTCTACACAGCAAAGATTTTTTCAGTTAAAAGCATCTGAGGTTAGTTTATATTTTAGGAATTTTGTTCTAAATTTTTCTGTAGGGTTCATTTCTATCTTAATAAAAATATGTCTTATAATTACCTCGAGTTAGAGTACGAAATGCTGCATATGTAGCAAATATACATGTTTTTTTGCATAGAGTTATTGAAGTTTATACCTAAGCACCTCGAGTTAAGGGAAAAAGGATACATGTATATCTACAAATTGCCTGTATATTCTAAATGATTTAATATTTAAACAGCTCGCTTTGGGGATGTTTGGACTTTCTAAAACGGACAATATACTTTTGTGATATGCTTTATGGTGGGCAATACGTCTGAAGGGGTACCCTTCACCTGATAGTGTAAAGCCGTCATAAATTTTGTCCAAAAAATAATACAATAGCAATTGGATCGTTCTAGATTAACGTCGCTTTCACCTGCATCAAAAAGTTGTACCGCCAGCTTGTATGAAACATGTGGTGCTTTGGGAAACGAATAAGTTCAATACACCATAATTCTACCATAAAACATATATTCTAGGTATCACAGGTCTTACATTTTCCCTGCGCATACTGTATGGTTAGTATTTTGCCTTACAAACGCCTAGGATGAAAAAATATTTTACTATTATTTACAAATTTCCAAGACAAGTAGACTATAGAAACTCATTTCAATTTTTGTTTAACGTCTGTTTAAGTTTTGAAACGTCAGGATCTGGATGTGTAACATTCATATTATTGTTTTTAGAATCTGTTTTTGTAACTTTAACCGATCAACTTTTCTATACAGGATGATTTTTTAGTACCGCGATTTTGCGTCCTAAAACGTAAAGATGTGTCAGTAGACAGCTAAGTGATGCTGCAAATCGGCACAATATAAAAAACAAATTTAGCAAAAACGTAGCTTATTTTAAGAAGAAGAAAACTTTGATGGCACAACTGGATACTTAGTTTCAGAAATTACACAGGGTCTTCGGCTCCCTTGAGGCTATGATGTTTTGTTTATTTCTCCACACAACAGGTGAGAAAATATGACAATTTTGATGAAATATTTGGTGGGTATGTGGTACTTATTATGTTTATACGCAACTCTTCCCTCAAACTAAGATGTTTTTGCAAGTATGAATTCATAATCGGAAAATTGCTATATTATGAATGATTCCTAAGCTTAAACTTTAACTTATAATTTTTTACATGTATTATACCGCTCAGTTTGTTGAAACAGCTCGCAGGTACTCTCTCTTTCGAAAAGTAACTATAGTAGTTAACACTTAAAAGTCGAAAAAATGTCCATTAGCTTTCAAGGTAGGTCAAATGTCTTTTAATTGCGTACTATATATACAGCTTGCGAGTCCAATTTTTGCGTCTCTCAAGGATTTGCATACATCTTGCGTTGCTTGCGAGTTGCGTCCAATTTTTGCGACTTTCAAGGTTTTGCATACATTCATACAAGGTTTTGCATACAAATTGTGTAAAACTTGTGATGTGTGAGACTTAATAGGTTGTAATTATTTAAATTCCATTATAAATATCGACAACATCGAACTCAAATTGCATAGATTCTAAAATTAAAGTTTGCTTCAATCCTCTTGTATATGAGACAAAATTAGAATAAGAATATTTTTCATTAATAAATAATTAAAAAAATTTACTGTATTTTATTATGCTAAGTTTCCTATTAATGTTAAACATACACGGTGCTACAATCCGAGAACTTCGAATACGTTATTATACCTTATTGTACCGAAGAAGCTATAATTGCTAAGTCATAAATCTTGAAGTGAGAATAATAATTACAGGTCTATAGGTCTAATACCCTCTGCGGCACGTGCCGCGATGATATACCTGGATATTGAAAAAGCATAATCCTGAATGCGACTTTTATAGCTGGCTCCTAGTTTGGAGTATTGTGAGGGTGAGAATTATTATTATTATTATTTCTCGGCATGACCCCGCGAACATCACTGCTCAACAATGTCTTGACACATTAAAACAAAAACTTTCTGTTTTCGCAGGGCGTCTGAGGAGATACAAGGCTAGTAACAACAGGAAACGAGACAACAAACTCTTTGAACGATCAGAAAAGGGTTTCTACCGTGCTTTTAATTCTAGCGCCGATGCCACAAATGCGAGTTACCCTAGCAGAGAACAGGTCGACGGTTTCTGGAGAAATCAACTTGCCACACCAGGTCCATACAATGTCAGTGCAAGCTGGATCAGCGAAGAACGCGAGATGGGCCGGAACTATAGCCAGATGCAACACGAGCAATTCACAACCGCTGAGGTCTCCGATGTCATCAAGAATTCCCACAACTGGAAGGCACCAGGTCCAGATCATCTCCAAAATTATTGGATTAAGAAGTTGTGGTGCACGCATGAACAGATAACTACCTTAATTAATGAAGTCTTGCTCGATCCTCTGAAAATGCCATTGTTTCTTACACAGGGTGCAACTTACCTGTTACCAAAAGACCAGCGGAATACGGATAACCCTGCCAAGTACCGCCCAATAACCTGCTTGCCTACGCTGTACAAGATAATCACATCTTGCCTTACGCAGCGAATATATGCTCACTGCGAGCGGAACAACATCATTGCAATGCAGCAGAAGGGCTGCTCGAAGGGCGCAATGGGATGCAAAGAGCAACTCATCATAGACTCTGTCATCTGCAACCAGGCTCATTCCATGCAACGAAACCTCCACATGGCTTATGTGGACTACAAAAAAGCATTTGATTCCGTACCTCACGACTGGCTCACAGGTATCTTAAAGCTGTATAAAATAGATCATCATACAGTTTCCTTTTTAGAACACGTTATGACAACCTGGCGCACTAAGATACAACTCAGAACCGCAGACAGTAACATCGAGACCGACACAATCAACATCCGAAGAGGGATTTTCCAAGGAGATTCACTCAGTCCACTGTGGTTCTGCATAGCGATGAACCCTCTATCACATCGGTTGAACTCTACAAAATATGGCTTCGCTATCAAAAGCAACAACGCAGAAGCGATCAAGTTGAATCACCTATTATATATGGATGATTTAAAACTGATCGCAGCAACCAAAAACCAACTAACGCAAATGCTTAAAATTGTAGAGGAGTTCTCCAGGGACATCGGAATGCTGTTTGGACTGGACAAGTGCCGCACCCTTAATATCATCCATTATTATTATTATTATTATTATTATTATTATTATCGAGTTGGGAGGTCCTATTAGCACAGACTAACGAGTAATACAGACAATTTCTTAGCGACATGTGTCAAAAGGAGACTCGCTTTTTAGCGAAATATCTTCTAAAGTCATGAATAATTTGCATTTTATTCGATTTTACGTTAATCTACATAGCAAAGAGATTGTATTAGAACCAAATTTATGATTAATATACTGTTTGTCTTTCTGTAAATTGAAATGGAGACTCGCTTATTTTTGATACATGTCCGTAAGGAGGCTTCTGTTGCAAAGCTATTTATTCTGTGCTATTAGGTAAACTGTCAAAATTTTTACTTTATTATATTAGATCCAACATTTGAAATAATACATTGTGTATTCAAACATGTGATGATCACTTGCAAATGTGTTTAGAATTTGACTATCTTCATATTTTGAAAAAATACTTCAAGTAGATTAAGTTCAGCGTCAGATTCGAAATTGTATAACAAATATTTTAAATTTTATTCTAAGTCAGGGAATCTAAGCGTGCACGCTCCTTTTATAATTTGTTTGAAAATCAAGTTTTTAATATTGAATGGAGAGTAGGATTTCTAAACTGACAAAATAATAAGATCGAACATTTTTAACATAGAGCTGGATCTAGCAGATACATTATTGCCGAGCCTCGCGCGAGGGGTTCGTGCTTTTTTAACCACCACCGCAGTTCATTTATTTCCCTGTATTTAGTTATTTATATTACCACAGCTAATATCTAACAAAAATCAAAATAGTAAGATATCACCAACTAAGATGGTGTTAATTCCATGCCGCACCATCAGATTCCTGCACGGTACATATGTACATTACGCAGCCTGACATAAAGCGCTGCCTGCACATGCACATGGCGCGTTGGGCAAGTTCGACACTCAACGTGTTAAGGTTTTTATCGCCAAGAATATTTATTACGTACCTTATTGTACCGAAGAAGCTATAATTGCCAAGTCATAAATCTTGAAGGGAGAGTAAGGTCTATGGGTCTAGGTAATATCCTCTGCTTGGCACGTGCCGCATCCGGACAATATACCGGATGATAAACATGGATATTCAAAAAAGTTATTGCATAATTCTGTTTGAATGTGACTGTTATATTTCGAGTCAGGATATACTTAGAGTCCAATAGGACTGCAAAAATGTTTACTTCATTAGATCGAACATTTTTAACATAGAGCTGGATCTAGCAGATACATTATTGCCGAGCCTCGCGCGGGGGGTTCGAGCTTTTAATAACCACCACCGCCACCCAAAAAAAGGGTGGCGGTTCCCCAACCGACAGACCATTCCTTCCGGAACTGTACAGATCGGACGGAATTGTGACGGAGAAGGGGCGGGGAGCTGATTGGGGTTCCTTGATAACTGACTAATATCTAATAGTGCTGTACCTTTTGAACGACAGCTCGACCGTTGAGAGGTCCAGGACAAGAACTTATCTATTTCAAACAAGCTCGTGTCGGGAAGTTGCACACTAGACCCATCTGGCGGACCGAGGAAGAAAAAAGAATACAAAATACCGGCGCTCGAATAGTCTCAATAGAAAGCCACCCGCCATTAGTAACGGTTAAAATTTCTCGACTAGTAAAGCAGACGCTGGCACCCAGAGGGCGTTAGCTATATAAAGTTATTTTTTAGATTTAATCACGGTGCTACTCATTAATAATAAACAAGTTATTTTTAGATTTAAACCATCATGGTACTACTCATGTAACAAATAATAAGTTATTTTTTAGATTTAAACAATCATGGTACTACAGACCAAATTAAAATCATCTATGTAGAAAAACTAAATACGCGACATATTCCCACGTTTAAAACTTCAGACAAAATTCTTGAAGCAATCCTTTGCGGTAAATGGCCCCTTTAGAGGGTTTATGATGCGGAGCCCTACGGCGGCCGATTATGGGCGCTCTGCCGTAGTATTGATTTTTTCCTGACAAGTTCTATCATCTGAAATTCACACAACTTGAGGACTATTTTAACTATTATTAACAAATATTTTCATAATTTAAACTTTTTATTTCGCTCATAATCATGCTTCTCAGACATTGCCTCCATGGCCGCAGCCTGAAAGCCATTATTGGGTAGTAAAAAACACATAATTTTCACACAAATTTTTTTCATGCAAATTCGACAACCACTATCCTCTTAAGACTCTCGAATTTTTTACCTGGTCGAACCGCAGAACCAGACCCGTGCATAATATACACAAGGCGTGTTAATAGTTATCCTCTTAAAACTCTGGAATTTTTTACTTCGCTGTTGATCGACCCGCAGCACCAGACCAATCTGTGCATAATATATATACACATGGCAGTCAACGTGTTAATATTTATCCTCTTAAAAGTCTCGAATTTTTTACTCCTCTGTTGATCGAACCGCAGCAGCAGACCAATCTGTGCATAATATATATATATACACAAGGCGTGTTAATATTTATCCTCTTAAAAATCTCGAATTTTTTACTTCTCTGTTAATCGAACCGCAGCAGCAGACGAATCTATGCATAATATTATATACACATGGCAGTCAACGTGTTCATATTTATCCTCTTAAAACTCTCGAATTTTTTACTTCTCTGTTGATCGACCCGCAGCACCAGACCAATCTGTGCATAATATATATACACATGGCAGTCAACGTGTTAATATTTATCCTCTTAAAACTCTAGAATTTTTTACTTCTCTGTTGGTCGAACCTCTCACCCCTCAGCATCAAACCAATCGATATACCCCTCAAATCCGAAGTAAAAAACACAGACAATATTTTCTCACCCCTCGGCATCAAACCAATCGATATACCCCTCAAATCCGAAGTAAAAAACACAAACAATATTTTGGAAAAACGCATATTCGAGAAATTTGGAGGACCGACTTGAGCAATTGCCCAATTGGATATTATGTAGAATATTTTCTCACTGGATAATTCACTAGTCAATTTTTTATGTGTTGCTGTTTAAATTGTCAGAATATTTGTGTCCGGACATAATTGAAGCAAAATTGCCTAACAACCGGCATTGGATTGACACAAGTTTATTCAATCACACCCTCTTAGAGAAATAAAAAACACACAAACAAATAATATTTTTTATTTTTACAATTTTACATTTCTAAACTTTTTAGTTAGTTCATACATAATAATCAAGCGTCTCAGCTCTTCGAGTGCCTCCATATATCGCCGCAGTCTCTCGCTCATGCTTCAGAAAATATAATATTTGTAGTCTTGCCGACGGGCCCCAAGCTTGTTAAAAAATACCTTTTGTCGTCACCATTCAATTCGTCAATTCGCTCTCGAGTTAATTGCTCCGTAAAACGCTGAGGCAGGATAGTCTTGAAGTCGGCAAATTCCGCCACTACCTTTTCCCCAAACTTGGTATTTATTCTCTTAAAACACTGGATCTCAAATTTTTTATTTACTTCCAAATCCCGAACATTCACCAGATTTTTCACCAGCAAATTGTTTAAACTATTTAAGAAGGACATGTTGTAAATAATCTGCGTGTCTGATGAGATCTTAGTTGAACCTCTCCTATTTAGCTGTTTTAATAGGGGTGGGCAGAGAGTGGGGAGACGGTCAAAACCTAGGAGAGTACCAGACCAGACAGGTTTCGACAAGTCTGGTCTGGTGCTCTCTTAGTATCTCTACTCATATGCAAGCTGTTAGTACCCCACTCTCTTTTAAGCGCATGTATTATATCCCGCACCATTGTGTAATCAACAAAAACAGTCCCACTACAAAACTAAGAGTAGTGTTTGATGCTGCATGTCGCTCTGATCAAGGATACTCTTTAAACGACACTCTTCTCACAGGCGAAAAATTGCAAAGCGATTTTATCGCTATTCTACTCAATTTTCGGTTGTAACCCTTATGTCTTTACGGCAGACATACGACAAATGTACAGACAAATACTAGTAGATGATTCGTTTTGCGATTTCCAAAGAATTCTCTATCGATTCTCTCCCAAAGATCCAATCCAAGATTTTCACTTAAAAACTGTTACTTATGGTCTGTCTTGTTCACCATTTCTTGCGCTTCGCACTCTCCAGCAACTTGCCAAAGAGGAAATGTCCAATTTTCCCAACGCTGCAGAAGTACTCTTATCGAATATCTACATAGAGGATGTGGCTACAGGTCATGATACTTTAGAAAGTACTTGTGGCGACCCTCGCTGGTGTGGCGATCCTCGCCACAACAATGAAGATTTGGCCGGTTACAAAAATAACAAAATATTTTAGTAACTAAGTAAACAGTTGTAAAATCAGTTTAATAAAATTTGTCAAATCGACAACATCGTTATTATTTTAAGTGGAGTTCGTGCTTATTCTCCAGCACCAACAAACTCCATAGTGGTGACCCACGACTTGCGAACCATGACGGACCCCGTGCCAACTGATCCTGCAGGCGTCTTCAGAGTTGCAGTTCATCTCCCACCCTTCTGGCCTGATAAACCTGCGCTTTGGTTCGCACAGGCAGAAGCTCAATTCGAGATCTCTCGTGTAACTCTGGACACAACGAAGTTCAATTACGTAATCTCCCAGTTGGATCATAGGTATGCTGCAGAAGTGGAGGACATTATCACCTCTCCCCCACCCGCCGATCGATACATCAAACTTAAATCAGAACTCATCCGCCGTGTATCAGCTTCCAGAGAACAACAAATACGTCAATTACTTACTCAAGCTGACATTGGTGATAGGAAACCGTCACAATTTCTCCGATATCTTCGAAGTCTTGCTGGTACTGAGACCGTCCCGAACGCGCTTCTACGAACTCTGTGGATCGGCCACTTGCCCCAGCATGTTCAAGTAGTCATCGCAACTCAGCAAAATGCGCCTTTGGAATCCATCGCTGAACTAGCGGATAAAGTGCATGAAATTGTCCCGCATCACCAGGTTGCTGCTGTAGCCCCTGCCTCCTCATCAATGGAGATGACAAACCTCGTACAAAGAATCGAAGAGCTTTCGCGCCAAGTTGCTGTTCTTTCTGCTCGTCGTACCAACCGCAGATCTCGTTCCAGCAGTCGCCATCAAGATGAACCCAGGTCAATCTCAACAGAAAACTCGCCGTTTTGCTGGTACCATCGTCGGTATGGGAAGAAAGCACAGAAATGCACCACCCCATGCAGCTTTGTACCCCCAAACGCCCACAGCAGTCAGTAGTTGGGGCGACGTCTGACTGCCAACCATCTTCACTTCGCCTCTTCATCATTGATCTGATCTCCAAGCATCGTTTTCTCTTGGACACTGGCTCTGATTTGACTGTCTACCCCAGAAAGCTTATGAGGAACCGTCTCCAGCGTGCAAACTACGACCTCGCCGCAGCCAACAACTCTACGATTGCGACTTACGGTACCATGCTTCTCAAGCTCGATTTTGGACTTCGCCGCAGCTTTCAGTGGCGCTTTGTCATAGCGGATGTTGCAGAACCTATTCTGGGTGCTGATTTCCTTGCCCATTACCACCTGCTTCCGGATGTTAAGCTTGCTAAACTTATCGATGCCGTTACTGGTCTCTCTGTTACAGGGCGACGTGCCTACTGTGGCCAGTCCAGCATAAAGACCATTGCAGACAACTCACCGTTTCGTAATCTTCTAGATGAGTTTCCAGACATCACTCGCCCGCCCGGTGTACCCAGACAAATACGCCGGCTGCACGTTTTTCAACGTGATTGACTGTGCAAAAGCTTTCACTCAGATTCCAGTCTCCCCAGAAGATGTGCCCAAGACCGCCATCATCACTCCGTTTGGCCTGTTCGAGTTCATCTTTATGACTTTTGGCCTGCGCAATGCAGCGCAAACATGGCAGCGTTTCATAGACCACGTCCTACAAGACCTACCATTCTGCTCTGCCTACCTGGACGACATTCTTGTGTTTTCCAAATCTGAAGAAGAGCACAGAGACCACTTGCGCACGCTGTTTGGCCGTCTCAACGAACACGGCATCATTATAAACCTAAAGAAGTGCGTGCTGGGATCCGACGACGTCATCTTCCTGGGCTACTCCGTATCAGCTACCGGCTGTCGACCTCTGCCCGACAAAGTTGCTGCCATCGAGACTTTTCCGCGACCTACTACTGTTCGCCAGCTTCGAAGGTTCCTAGGCATGATAAATTTCTATCGCCGCCATCTTCCTCACGCTGCTGCTCCCCAGGCGCCTCTCCACGCTATCCTCTCTGGTCCAAAAGTAAAAGGTTCACATCCCATCACTTGGACTGCAGATTTAGATAGAGCCTTCAAGGATTGCAAGGCCACCCTGTCAAATGCTACTCTACTGGCCCATCCAGATGTTTCGGCGTCCTTGGCCCTTGTCGTCGATGCCAGTCAACAAGCCATTGGTGCGGCACTCCAACAGAAAACCCCGACTTCTTGGCAGCCGCTCGCCTTTTTCTCGAAGAACCTCAGTCCCTCGCAGCAAAAATGGAGTGCTTACGGTCCAAGTCCTCCTAGCCGTCTATGAAGCCGTTAAGCATTTTCTACCAATGTTGGAGGCACGCAACTTTACCATCTTCACGGATCACAAACCATTGATATTCGCCTTCATACAGAAGAAAGAAAAGTTTTCTCCTCGCCAGTTTAATCATTTAGATTTTATTTCGCAGTTTACTACCGACATCCGACATATCTCCGGAAAAGACAACGTGGTCGCTGATGCCCTGTCACGAATAGACGTTATCACCGCTCCTCTGGACTTCTCTGCACTCGCCCGCTCTCAGGAGGAGGACGAGGAACTTCACGATCTCTTGGATCACGGCTCCTCTCTCCGGCTCGAGAGGTTTCCCATCCCTGGTGGTGACTCATCAATCTACTGCGACGTTAGCGGTACCCGACCTCGTCCATACCTTACACCTTCCTTCCGGCGTCAAGCTTTCGATAGCCTGCATCAACTTAGTCATCCAGGCACCAACGCATCTCGCCGCCTTGTATCTCAGCGCTTCATCTGGCCGTCCCTGAATAAGAACTGTCGCGATTGGGCTCGTTCCTGCATCCAGTGCCAGCGCAGCAAGGTATCCCGTCATGTTTCTACGCCACTAGGTGACTATGCTGTTCCTCCGATCCGTTTCGCCCATGTGCACGTTGACTTGATAGGCCCACTTCCTTCTTCAAACGGATTTCGCTACTGCTTGACAGCCGTGGATCGTTATACTCGCTGGCCAGAAGCCGCACCTTTGCAAGATATCTCCGCCGAAACCGTCGCTAAGGCTCTTCTGGCTACCTGGATTTCCCGCTTCGGTTGTCCACTTCGCATCACTTCTGACAGAGGACGACAGTTTGAGTCTCAACTTTTCAAATCACTTGCTAATTTGTGTGGTATTTCTTTATCTAGAACGACGAGTTATCACCCCGCGTTGGCATCGCAGTTTGAAGGCCGCCATCATGTGCCACGAAGACCCGTCCTGGACAGACTCGCTGCTCTTGGTTCTTCTCGGCCTGCGCTCCGCTTGGAAGGCGGATATCAGGTCATCTGTCGCCGAGCTGGTTTATGGTGAACCACTGCGCGTTCCTGGCGAGTTCCTCTCCCCGTCGCCCTCTTCCCTAGAGCCTTCAGACTTCGTGGAACACCTGAGGGGTCTTATGTCTAGACTCCGTCCCGTCCCAGCATCAAGACATGCTTCACCCGGTGTCTTCATCTACCGTGATCTGGCTACCTGCACCCACGTCATGCTACGCACCGACGCCCTCCGCACCTCCGTGCAGCCCCCATATACTGGACCCTACCTAGTGCTGTCCCGAGCTGACAAGACCTTCGACATCATGGTCCAGGGCAAGCGATCAACAGTGTCGTTGGACCGGCTTAATCCCGCTTACTACCTAGCCGACCAGAATAAGTCTCCTCCGTCCAAGAACAAGAACCAATCATTGTCGACTCCATCTCCACTTTGCCCTGCACATCCATATGGTAGCACCAAGTCTTTATCTCCATGTCCTCTAACGAACAACTCTCGCCCTACAGTCGCCACACGTTCAGGCCGACGTGTTCGTTTCACTGAGTTCCACAGCAACTCACTCCGCAGGGGGATGGTGTGGCGACCCTCGCTGGTGTGGCGATCCTCGCCACAACAATGAAGATTTGGCCGGTTACAAAAATAACAAAATATTTTAGTAGTAGTAAATGGTTATAAAATCAGTTTAATAAAATTTGTCAAATCGACAACATCGTTATTATTTTAAGTGGAGTTCATGCTTATTCTCCAGCACCAACAAACTCCATATACTAAAGCTCTCCAAGGCGAACTAATCGACCTTCTAAGAAAAGGAGATTTCGAATTGCGAAAATGGTCTGCCAATCACCCCGATTTATTAAAGAGTTTCGCTGAAGAGGATTGTCAACAATCGTTACTTTCTTTTAGCTCTCTAGAAAACGCAGATTCTATTAAAATTCTTGGTCTACAATGGCATCCCACACTCGATATCTTTTCCTACAAAACCAGCTCTCCCAGTACTGTATGCACTAAGCGAAGTGTTCTCTCTCAAGGAGCACGCATATTCGACCCCATGGGGTTTCTTACACCCATTTCTTTTATGATTAAAACGCTACTGCAAAAATTTTGGGTTCTTGGTTTAGACTGGGATTCTACTCCTCCTGATTGTATCAAAAGTCAGTGGAATAAATTTTGTTCTGAACTATCGGTCATTTCCGAACTTAAAATTCCTCGATTTATTCCTGTAATAAGTAATAAAAGCATAGAGCTTCATGGTTTCTGTGACAGCTCATCTACAGGCTATGCTGCTGTAGTTTATTGCAGAATCATTTTTCCCAATAATTCCATTAAATTGCATTTCTTAAGTGGGAAGTCCAAAGTTGCACCCCTTAAAGTGCTGACAATACCACGTCTAGAACTCCGTGCGGCAGTATTATTGGCTAAGCTTTTAGCTTACATAAGCAGAATTTATTCTACTAAATTAGCTATTCAAAAAACATATGCTTGGACAGATTCAATGGTAGCTCTTGGATGGATAAAATCCGAACCTCACAGGTGGAAAACCTTTGTGAGTAACAGGGTGGCTTATATTCAAGAGCGAGTTTCCCCCGAATCATGGGGACATGTCAAATCAGTTGACAACCCGGCAGACTGCGCCTCTAGAGGCATTTTTCCCTCTGAATTGCTCAACCATAAACTTTGGTTTTATGGACCTCCTTGGTTGCAATTGCCCAATAACCAGTGGTTGCAATGTTCTTCTATACTTCCATCGGTAGAACTCTCCCAAGAAGCCAAGTCCAACTCTTTTCTTTCATTTGTATCCCTGGATTCTTTGGACATTTTACAAGTTCGCCACCTGCAGAAGTCAATGTCAAGAATTGAATTCGAAAATCTTCATTGAAAAAGGCCCGATAAAAAACTCTTCCCGCGACCGCGCTCGATCTTATCCCCCCACGTGCTTATCGTTGATTAATATTACCGCGGGCTTTTGCCATTTAACGTTAACGAACAGTTCCTGAGAAAGAGAAAACGGCACCACCCAATCTACATGCAGAAAGACCTAAACGGTTGAAGGACGTGAGAAGGCAAGGCGTTAAGGTCAGTAAAAGCTTTGGTTGATAACGTAACCGTATAGTAGTTATTTCTATCGTAACACAATTATTCGAAAAATATGCGTTTTGATATGATTTTATACCTACAGGCTGCCATGTGTTTTATAATGAAGTTCAAAATGAAAATTCCTCGGAAAACCATAGGCATACCGTTAGGGTGGGTCCAAAGGGCTATTATTTCCACGTGATCTTGTATTTTAATAATTAATTTTTCCACGTTTCTGAACAGGCTACCAATGAGAAGTATGCAAGTTCTTATTACGAAAGTGCTGAAAAAGGAATGGCATACCTTTCGCGCATGTCCAAGTACTGTTTAAATTGAATGTTATTTAATCATTTAAACGAGTTATTCGATGTGAAGTGTACTTGGACATGCGCGAAAGGTATGCCATCCTTTTTTCAGCATTTTCATAATAAGAACTTGCATACTTCTCATTGGCAGCCTGTTCAGAAACGTGGAAAAATTAATTATTAAAAAATGTCCTCTCTAGCTGCAGTATTGTTCTCGTGAAACAGAACTGGAAAACTTGGAAAATTCTCATTTTATTGGCAAAATACCGCTCGGTTTGTCAAACTTTCATTTTTTTCGACCCTTAAAACGGGCAGACAAAGAAAACTGTTTGCACCCAAAATCACCCCCAAGTATGTCCTCTCTAGCTGCAGTATTATTGTCGTGAACTGGAAAGTATGGAAATTTCTCATTTTATTGGCAAAATACCGTTCGGTTTGTCAAACTTTAATTTTTTTCGACCCTTAAAACGGGCAGACAAAGCAAACTGTTTGCACCCAAAGTCACCCCCAAGTATGTCCTCTCTAGCTGCAGTATTGTTCTCGTGAGACAGAACTGGAAAACTTGGAAAATTCTCGTTGTATTGGCAAAATACCGCTCGGTTTGTCCAACTTTAATTTTTTTCGACCCTTAAAACGGGCAGACAAAAAAACCTGTCTACACCCAAAGTCACCCCCAAGTATGCCCTCTCTAGCTGCAGTATTATTGTCGTGAAACAGAACTGGAAAACTTGGAAAATTCTCAACTTTAATTTTTTTCGACCCTTTAAACGGGCAGACAAAGAAAACTGTTTACACCCAAAGTCACCCCCAAGTCTGCCCTCTCTAGCTGCAGTATTGTTCTCATGAAGCGGGACTGGAAAACTTGAAAAATCATCATTTTATTGGCATATTACTTTTCAGAGACAGTCTTCAGCGGTAAGCGCTCTAAACCCAAAACCGTTGCTGAGCCTGCGGTTCACGAAGCCCGAGAAATAGAATTCCTCTTCAACATTCGCTACACCCAAAACCGTGGCTGGCAAAAGCGTGGCTAAGTTCACACAAACTAAGCTATAAGACCAATTGCAATTTTGCAAGAAATGTTGCTAAAAGCAAGAAATCTTGCGAAAATCACTAGGTATCTATAATTATAACTTCCGTAAAACTTTAATAAGAGAAATAATTAATGTAGGTGAAGATAATATTGATTTTTAAAAAATGAGCTTAAATATATAAACGGTTAGATATTGAAGAATAATTACGGTATCTATATACTAAAGTCTATCCAAGTTACAGCGGTAGTAGATGTAAACAAAATCACATGAACGCGTTGCGATCAATTACCAGGGTTTGGCTAATATGAGATTCCAAGTGGCTCTTGTAATTCTGAACTAATTCTTTTAGAAGTTCTAAAATTGCGTTTTTACCTTTCGTGGATCTTTATAAATTTCTAGCAAAATAAATTTATACGATATACTGCTCGCGATCCGATCTAAAATATGCAGGAAACTCGACTGATAGGGAAGAGCTGGCCCTGCATTCCGTTCGCCGCCTAAACACTTGAGATTTTACGACGGCCAGACCAATATAATAAGAGAATAGCGTTGACTGACGTATTAATAAAGACTGCTCACGGTTGTCATGTTTGACAGTTCTCTGGCTCACCATGCGCTTCCCGGAGACAAAATACAATGCAAAATACATTGTTGACCATAGGCGCCATCTACTTTATCCAGGACATGAAGCAATACCCGTGAGAAGTCTTATTTAATAGTCAACGAGAATAGGTCACATCGCGACCACGTGGTTGCCAGTGTTTTGATTCACTGCCTCTGTAACTTGGATATAGTATACTATATTATCAGGGCTAATTAACAAGTGGTGTGCCTATTATCGGTAGTACCTTTCGTTAATCTTACGAATTAAAATCCCAAAGCCCAAAGCTGGAAATACCACGACTGCGCAACAGGAGGCAGGAGTATTATTCTTATTGGAAATATATTGAGTGATAAATTAACGAATGAGATTATCTATTTATTAGGCATACCACGAGTTAAATTATTTAAAAAGAGAATTTAACAACTGCAAATAGTTTAATAATTTTTCAGTGTGTATGTACCTATAGCCATAATTTATCAACATAACTTCTTAGGATTAAAGTAACTTCAAGAATTATAAATATTTCCCCTCTTCGAAAATGTAATTTAAAAAATAAAAAAGCAGCCTCAACCGGGATTTGAACCCAGGACCTCTCGCACGCAAAGCGAGAATGATGCTCCTAGCCCATTGAGGTCAGATGAATGTTTTACGTATATAAATTTAATTACCATGCTTAAAAGTTAAAGCCCACTTTATAGCTGTCAGCATTTAGGTTGAGCTTTCGGTTCTGAATATGTTTTTTGCGATAAAAGGTATTTAGCGATCAATTTGTTAACTGAAAACATACCTTCTAGTGTAATATTAAATTAGGTAACGTAAAGAAGTTATCAGAAATCATCACCTTAATATTTCAAAAATTGTCATTTCGGGCGCATGCAAATTGGACACCAAACAGGTATTTTCCTCAGTTTCGAGGGTTTATGAAAACTGCAATTTGGGCACCGAGGCCCAAAGGGTGGGTCAAATCAGATTTAAGTACCTGGAGTAATAAAATAAAATTAAAATTATTAATGGATGTAAGCTATATAAGGCCCTGCAAAAATGAAACACATTTTATTATTGTTTGGTTATTGACATTGTTATAGCGCGTATCGTGTATAGTTGCAATGGAAACCAAAATAATTTCCAGTAATCGAGGAAAACCAATGTTAGTGTTTGATAATTTTAAATTTAGTTTTACTAAAGACATAAAGTCTACGAGTGAAAAGTTTTGGAGGTGTACAAATCGGCTATTTAAACTAGTTATAGGCGCGTGTTTGTCAAAAGGAATTGATTTAAATATTATAGAGGTAGTGGTAGATTTTGAGAAAGCCATACACCTAGTTATATTAAACACTTGGCCTAATGCTAAAATTGTTGGTTGTAGATTTTACTTGTCTCAGGCATGGTACCGAAAAATTCAAACTTGTGGTTTGGTGCCGGAATACAAGCATGAGGTTAAAATTGAGTTTTGCACTTATGTATCTGGATCCGACCGAAGTAGGTGCGTGTTTTGCTCTTGAATTGTCTGAAAATATGCCCCAAGACCCCCGAGTTGTGAAATATGCCGACTATTTAGTAGATACTTATATTTCTGAAGAGTCACTTTTTTCACCTATTATCTGGGCAGAACATTCATCTACCATCACTCGTACAACAAAATGCTTGTGAGTCTTTTCACAGTAATTTTAACAACTCCATATAGGTATGCTGAACATCCTAACCTATTCGTTTTTGTTGAAAAACTGAAAGAGTTTCAAACCGACACATACTATATTAAAATTCAAAGTCTTCAAAAACCTATACCAATCCATGACATGAAAGTTAAAAAAACACAGAAATTTATTGAATCAATGATTATTAAATACCAAAATAAGGAAATCAATAGGCTACACTTTATTAAATGTTTGTCATTCCATTGCTATGTTAATAAATAAGATATTTAGATTAAGATATTTTGTACAATTAATGTAATTATTATACTATAATAAACCATATGATGAATAATAAGCTTATACCTTTGCTTAGGTAACTACCTATAAGTACCTAAACTTAATTGACCGTTGAACGTACAGGTAAAAATAAGAGGCTCGGTGCCCAAAATGCAACTTTTGTAAAGAGGACCTTTTGGGTCGGTGCCCAAAATGCATGTTGGATTAGTCCATTTATTGCCTTGGTGCCCAAAATGCAAACTCCCGTCATTTCATTGGTTCAGGTTCATATTGACAGGCGTTGGATTATCTAGTATATAATAATATTATTTACAATACCTACTCTAGTAAGTAATACTAATCAAAGTTACCAGGCATTACAGGTACTCAAAAAGAATTTGGGAATTAATTACGCAGCTTTGACTGCAGGAAATGCGTGCTTCCAGACTCCCAACCAACAAAACCATTCCAATTTTAATTCTTTTTAAATTTCAAAAATTAATAGGTACATATATACTCTTGAATTAATCCATTACAGTGGATTAATTTATTTTTTATAAGTTTGCTTTAACTGAATTTCTGCTAAAAGAATTAAATGACTAGGTACTTATAGACTAGCTGTTTCTGCTTTGTTTCGTTTCATATTAGTGCGGCATGGTGTAGGTTTTGGGAGAGTGGGCTTCGCGGTTTTTTCCAAACATATCGAAAGCTACAGACATCAAAATAAGTTTAACAGAAAGGAAAGTCTTCGACTTGAGATGTACTGCGAATTTAAAATCATGAAAACGTTAAACCAAAATTATTAAAATACAAAAAAAATACCTACAAATATATTTGCTACTTTTTTCCATTATTATAATAACAGAAAAAAACTGTCTATAATTAAAAAAATAAATCATTGACCCGCCGCAACGTGACTCTGAAGCGCTGCGTCAACTTGTCTCGACAAGCTTTGCACGTAATAAATAAATAATTTAAGTCTTGCTTGCAAGTCAAGATTTTTCCAGCAAGAGTCGGTCAACACAAGAATGAATTCCATTTCTTGTCTTGCTTTGCAAGACAAGACAAGAACAGGCCTAGCAAGACAAGAAATCCTGCCTTGTGAAACACTAAGACCCTACAATCTCTAATAGCTACACCGCTTCATGCAAAAATCCGAAGAAAAGGCAACTCTTTGTAGTTCTTATTTATTTACTGGAATCATCCTCTACCAGCAATGTTCAAATTATGACATTATTTGTAAAGTCAAACTTACAAATCGAATTTACTATCATATGTATAAAATAAAATCAATCGAAATAATGAGAATGAAATAATTGTATAAATTACATTTTGGAAAACTCTTCGCCGAAGAAGTTTTCCTCTTGGCGCGGAAGAGTTATGATACGCAACTTATATTATATTTTCTGAGACATGTCAAGTATCATGTTATAAGTTGCATTCAATGAATAAAGAACCCAAGGAAGGAGTCAAAAATCTATGGATATTATAAAATACGCGAGACGGAGATCGCTCTGTGTAGGAACCAAGTTTTGACACAATATTTTGATATCTCACACGGTGATAGGTGCCAGTATGTGGTGCTTCGCTACTTTTATGCTTAGTTGGGCAACTTGTGGCTCATTCCTGGAATGCAAAACTAAATGTTTGAGGATAATAATCGATTGGTAAGAAATTTTGTAATTTAAATTAAGTTTTGGGGCCATGCGCAGCTGAAGCAGGCGTTTGTCGAGGCGTATGTGTATAGGTGCCTACTTCTTCATAACTTGAAATTTAAAATTAGAATTGCTCTATTATCACGGAAGTATATACCTATCCTCTGGATCATCCAAGTCAATTCTTAACCTTGTACGCTTCTTCAATAGACGATCACACAAACCGCATAGGTATCTTTCCATAAATTTTTAAAAACAAAATCGTTTTCGGTCAGACAAAAACTGGTTTCAATTTCTATGTAATTGTGATTAATATAAATCACAAAACAAAACAGCTTCTTTCGATTTTTTCAAATAAAAGTTTTACTACTTGATGGGCAAAATATCAGGGCTAGAACAAAACAACATATCTATTTTTTTAGAAAATGCCGACGTTTCTACGTTTATTTTTCGTCTTCATCAGGGCTAAAAATATATATAATGCTGACCACAGTGTAATGCATGATACAACAATAAATTACATAAAATTATAAACAATTAGGGTATGCTTGGAAAGTTAGGATAACATGAGAACAATTTTAACTATGTATACAAACGAACAGTAAATAAAAAATAAAATTACAGAGTAGTCACCTGTTCTATATCACAGATATTTCAGTCAATTGTACAAAATTTCATAGAACACGTATCACAGGATAAAATGCTACAGAAACAAAACCAAATTATTTGTTTTCAAAGTTGATGAGCAATGTAGAAATGAAATATATTTATGGTCGGGACGTCCACGAGAATAGGTATATAAATAGATTTCCCCCCCAAAAAAAACCTCAGTGTGTTTAAACAAAAAATTAGTTGAGTAGATATCAAATTATAGATAATTATTTTTAATTTAATTTTTAATTAACTTCTTATTTTACAGTTATATACTGAGTGTATTCACTTTTACTACCTGTAGCTATTCTCTTTTATTTTTGCAAATTTGATGTATATATCGTTAACAGGCCTTTATAGATATTACTAAGACCTGCTACGTCAGTTCTAAAATTTACCGATGACTTTGTAAATATGTGAATCATATGGCTAATAGTTCTTTTATAATAATATGGCTCTTTATCCAGAATCTTTATTTCATCAGTTTTTTCAGATATGTTTTTATTTCTCTCAAATATACCGAAACTATTAGTTCTTCAAATCTTAAGAAAACGTTGTCAGTTTATAGCAGCATAATATACCAATCTTGAATACGACCAACTGAAAGAAATTATTGAATTTTTGTTTGAATCGAGGTATTTTTCATTTAGAAGCACACATTACCAACAGCTGGATGGTACACCTATGGTCAATCCAGCCAGTCCAGTATTAGCTAATTTGGTGATGAATGAGATTGTTTCTGACAGATTGCACCACTTGAAATTAGATGTACCCTTCTTAAAACTGTATGTTGATGACACAATTTTAGCCATTCACAAAAAAAACATGAATTGTACTAGATATTTAACAATTTTCATCTTTTCATCCACAGTTACAATTTACAATGGAAACAGAATCTAATAACCAACTCCCGTTTTTGGATGTATTGGTTGTCAGAGATCATATTGGTACATTGTCTACCAACTGGTACACTAAGCCAACTATCTCATGGAGAGTGCTGAATTCCTTGCCTGATCATCCAGTCACACACTATTAAAAATTTAATACATAGATCAACCTCTCTCAGCAGGCCTCATTTCCACAAACAAAATTAAATCTATTTTAAAATTAAAAAACTATCCATTGAATCCCGTCAATTGTACACTTCAAAATTATAACTTATGCTCTCAAAGGTCACAAAATATAAAAAAATAATACAAACATATATTTTAAGTTTCCATGTATCCGCAATTTTCAGAAAAATAGAAAAGGTGTTTAAATCTAGTCACCCTGATATTAAGTTAGCATTTTATCCTGTTAGACAGGTAAACTCTATGTTCTCACGTTTAAAAGACAAAACACCTCACATGCTAAATTCCAATTTAGTGTATCAAATCAATTGCAGAAATTGCAATAAGTGTTATATTGGTATTACAAAACAGTATTTAAAAAATCGAGTCAATATCAATATGATTGCCGCGAGAGAACTAAAAACAAATCTGAAAAAACTTAGCACAGCACCATTTCTTGGCGAAACATGAATTTGACTTTGATGAAATAAAGATTCTCGATAAAGAGCCATATTATTATAAAAGAACTATTAGAGAGATGATTCACATATTATCTACAAAGTAATCTGTAAATTTTACGAGGCCAACGATAAAGACAGGCGCTAACGCATAATCGCGTAGTCACGTGACCAACTTAGTTCTATATAATGAAAGTCATTTTTGGAGATAAGTAGAAAAAAAAAACAAATTTCGTAAGAATTTGGTAAGTTTTCTTTCATCTATTACATTATTGGTTTTGTGCGTCCAGGCATTGTATAATTGTTTTTTCAAAATTTTCAACCTGCCTCAGCTGTTTTAGGCTGAGAGTTAAACGGCACTGCACTCACAATATTTTGGCACATTCTCAAAAATTGTTGGGACATCACCTTCCTTTAGCTTAGGTGATATTCTCTATAGGTATTTTCCTCCCACAACACATTTGTCCACTTTAATTATTGTTTCACTTTCTTGAAAATGTGTTAGCTACACATACTTAAGGGCTTTTTAGAAATTAAATCTCAGTTGGGATTTGACGAATCCATTTTTGGCGGAAATTTTCATCCCTAGGCAAAACAAATGTTTGTTATGGCGACACTTTCTTCCTGGCTTTTGTAATATATATAAATATAATATAAACAGACCCAATATTTGGTATTTAGGTTATTTTTTACGAAATAAAAATGAAAACTAACCTCAATAGGTATACTGTAAATATTGACAAGGTCTCAGTTGATCGGCAGCGTGAAAGACCGAATAGAAACCATATCAGGGCGTGGGTCGACAACGAAAATCCTCGAGTCTGTTACAACACTGATTTATTTCGCACAAGGTGAATGGTGAATACAATAAATACACAAACCCGAACGTGGTCAACGGGAACGGCTTCGAGCCACCCGAACCGTCTGAACTCGCGGATCTCCCGTAAGCAGTTCACCCCTCTGTGTCTCAGGTTCCACTGTCCAATACTAATACTGTACCATGTCCATAATAGTCCATTCCGGGTTCCCTATTCTGTGGTTCTGGGGAGAATTCCCCTTACAGCGCTCACGCGTCGCGTCGGTGCGAGCGGCACCAATACTCTTGGACGGCACGACCCCCACCCAGACACCCAGAGGCCATAATAACACCTGGGCGGTTCCCCTCCGCCAGAACACACGCGCACTAGACACAAACTTGTTTCTAAAATATAAACTAAGACGTTTAAAAACACTTTAAACATTTAAAACTTCTCAAAACCCAAGCAGCCGCTTTCAGTTATGTGACAAATGACATGTCACGTCTGACTAAGATGGTAACGTGATTTTTGTGCTCCATGGCCTGTCTTTATCGTAGGCCTCGGAAATTTTAGAACTGACGTAGCAGGTCTTAGTAATATCTATAAAGGCCGATATACAGTGACCGGCAGAAAGTTGGACACAAATTTAAAACTTTTTTATTATTAATTTCTCAGAAAATTTTATTCTTGATAAAAGTTGGTGCATCATTTCAAACTCAAAACGCACATATCAAAATTTAAATATCTCTTTTTAGATACGAGGTAGATTCAAAAATGTCCAAATAACTCAAGAGTAACGTACCCTTATTTTTTAAATACTGTAAAAAGTTACTTACTAAAGTTGTTTGGAATCAAAGGTGGATGTCAGATTTAAAGTCACAGCCACCTAGTAAAAAAAAAGAAATTTAACTTTTTTTGTATTTTTATCGACCACCCTGTGTATTACAAAAAACAAAATACCGCAAGCGCCACTTATCATTGGATAACACATGAATTCAGAGTTTAAAAATATTAATTTTTTGTGTCCAACTTTCTGCCGGTCACTGTAACTGAATACATCAAATTTCCAAAAATAAAAGAGAATAGCTTCAGGTAGTAAAAGTGAATACACTCAGTATATAACTGTAAAATAAGAAGTTAAATTAAAAAAATTATCCATAACTTGATTTCTACTGAACTAATTTTTTTGTTTAAACACACTGAGGTTTTTTTGGGGAAAAATCTATGTCTATTTCTATTCTAAATCTATCTATATTCCTATTCTCATTTCTACATTGCTCACCAACTTTGAAAACAAATTATTTGGTTTTGTTTCTGTAGCATTTTATCCTGTGATATGTTCTATGAAATTTTGTATAATTGACTTAAATATCTGTGATATAGAATAGGTGAGTACTCAAAATTTTATTTTTTATTTACTGTTCGTTTGTACACATAGTTATAATTGTTTTTATGTTATCCTAACTTTCCAAGCATTTATTGTTGTATCATGCGTTTCACTGTGTCAGCATTATGTATGTTTTTAGCCCTGAAGAAGGCGAAAAGTAAACGTTGAAACGTCGGCATTTTCTAAAAAAATAGATATTGTTGTTTTGTCCTAACCCTGATATTTTGCCCATCAACTCAAATAGTAAGGACGCTACATTTCCACTAAGTTTTACTACTTTTAGTATTTAGCTGTTTTTTTAACTCAGGTCAGTATTAATAAATAATAGTCTATTTGAGTAACATTTTGTTGCAAAGTAGGTATATTCTTTTCAATATAAATTAATTTTTAATTAATCGATATTTTTAAGTAGTAATAAATATAATTAATAAATAATAATAATCATCAGTACAACATAATCAAGAATCGTAAATAAATAGGTAAACCGTAATATACAAAGGTTTCAATTTACCATGGTATTAAAAATAGTCAGTAACAATAATAAGTTATATTTGAAAAAGTTTGGATAAATCAAAACCTTTGCTTACATTTGCTTCTCTTAAAAAGTTAAAACTACAAAATATTTACTACAATAAATCTTTGGCCAGTTTGATTTTTGGCTAAAATATAAATATATCACATATCATTTATTGTAAAAATATACGGACGATTTTTTGTTAATAAAACACATTTAAAATCCTAACAAATCTGATTGTTTAAAAGTTTATAAAATTATTAACAAAAAACATAAGCCACCATGTTTTTGTTTAAAAATGTACATAAAATTTTGAACAATCACAATAATTAGGAAGTACACAAAAATATAAATAAATAATCTAACAAATATAATATTAAACGTTCTTAATATTATCAAACATCACAATTATTCCCAATTAAATTCCAAACTAACACTAAACAACAAATATGCCTAAAAATTTCAAAAATGTTTTGACGTATGACAAATCATAATTGGAACATTAAGTCTTAAGTACAAAAAGCGTTATCAAAAGTATTTCAGTCTTATAAAGTCAAGATCGAATGTGGTCTTTTATAACAATTTTAGGATTTTAGATTTTTAAATTCATGCTGTTCAAAAATCCTGTCTCTTGCTCTATGAATAACATTTACCAGTTCTGTCTAGGACTTGCAGTGGAATTAGAAGATGATGAACTCTTTCTTTCTGCCCCTGGAGCTGCAGAAAACGGGCTATTTGTCTTTTTGTTCATTTCTGAAAGTAATATTGGCTTCTATCAACAACTTTTATCAAGACAGAAACAAACTTTAATTTGAAAGACTTTGAGTTCATTTTTTTTTATACCGGGAGGAACAAAATAACAGACGCGTTATTAATAATGTCACATATCCCAGATAATTGAAATTTAAAATTCCTATCCTATTATTTAAAAATCAGTCTTCTTCAATGTAATCCTTTTTATACAGAGGAAAGACTTTACAACAAGTAAAATTGTCCAGCTATTTTTTATGGATTTTATTATAAAAATTATTAGGTAATGACTGGACCACTTTACATTTTGGTGTCATCTGTGGCTGGTGTCCAAATAAATTAAGCTATCACATTCTGCACGTGTTTACAGCTGGACTCCTTACTTTATCATTCAGTCAGACATTTATATGATTCATATCAAGATTCGGCTTTGCTTAATAGTAATTTATGATGTCAGTGTCAAAAGTAGCATGTTATTTTGTGAGAAGGGAAACTGGATCACTCGCTACGTTCATGATCCAACCCTTCTAATAGACAGTAGAGTTAAAAGTAATTAATGAAGAGACTTTTGTGTACTATGCACCGTAGGTATTTTTATTAAAATCGGACAAAGATTTTTCGGCTGCTAAGCCATCATCAAAGGTAAACTATGTTTAACTATAAGATCGCAAAAGATCACCTTGATCACCTTGATAATAAAAAAAATGAATTGATTAAAGGAGCCAATTTTACATACTCTCATTTGGTAACAGTCAGCAATAAAGAACTTATCTTATCTTTTGCGATCTTATACTTATACATAGTTTACCTTTGATACTGATGATGGCGTAGCAGCCGAAAGCGCTTTGTTTTTATTAATTACTTTTAACACTACTGCCTGTACCTACTCTTTATTTAAAGAGTCCCTGGAATTTTTAATAACGTCTATTGAAAAACAAATTTAAATAGTTTATTAAAATTCACCAAAAATATGTTTTTCTTATTAAAAAATTCTTCGAATTATACTAAAGGTAGGTATATGTATGTACCTATATAATCGGAAGATGGATAACACGTGTATTTATTTCGAAAAACTGAAATGTTACCTACACTTAAATTAACGTTCTAGGTCTGAACTGAACAGACTCTTGATTATTCTAACTTCAAATCTTACCGGATATTGCCAGCAACATCCTCCTTCTGGCTCCAAAAGCGGCAATCCCAATCTCCACTAAGTCCTGGTCAGTTAAAGTCGCGAACGTGGCCAAATCGATCTCGTGCTGCCTAAAGAGCGACACATATCTATCCAGTCCCATAGCACTAAGCATAGTTGGCAGGTCGGGCCAGTTGCCGAAATTCGACATTCTGTTCCAGATGTAGCTCGGTGTCTGATCCAGCAAGTTGCTGGTGTTCATGGCAGCTGCCGAGGTGGAAGCTGGGGGGAATATATCATACTGTTTGGAAGGTGACGTTTTCCAGATGTCGTCTTCTTTTTTTTGTCTCGGGATGGTACCGGCTGGACTGGTGTGGCTTATTCCGTAACCGGACCAGCAACCAGTGGGTACGCGGTAACTACTTGGGCTGGGGCGTTGCTGCATTGCTCTCAAACCCGCCAGGCGCTTGTTTTCATAATCGTATGGAGACAAAGAGTTGTGGTCTTGTCCGCGGTCAACAGTAGGACCGCGGTATCCTCCGGAAATGTTGATATCGCCCAGTAATGAAGATACTTCTGGGAACAAAATTATGGCACATAAATCCGAATCAAATTGATATTTCTTAAAGTACAATTTCCACATTATTGCGCTAGGGAATGTTGAGAGTCCTTTATTTATTGTTGTTCGTAATGAAAAGTTGCATACACGCAAAATTTACCTGCTGTTTAGTAGGTAAATTTCACGATTTTTTTTAGTTTAGTTTGACATGCTTTTGCTGTACATGCTGCATACTATTATCTAACATTAAAATATACCACAATATACCTGTTATTGGGATTTTTTGTTCTTAATATTAATTATACCTATAAATTCGGACCCATATTAAATAAATCCACTTTTATTTAAAAACCTATAGGGAGTTAGCATAAATAGAATAGATTATTAGGTATTAAGTAAAAGCATAATATGAAACTGTTTTAGAGACGAGTACTGCCAAAGGTGTACTACATTGTGACAAATAAACTCAGCACGATACAGGCATTTTTTTGTTTGCGGAATTATTTAAAATTCGACATTGCCAGCAGTTTGTGATTACACAAGGATAAGAAATGACGTACTGGCCACTTAGTTATAGAAATGTCGAGAAGGCTCATTAGAAAAAAATTGCTTTGCAATGCTTTGTCCGTATGCCAATTTTAGTAATCTTACAACATCGTTCATTTTTTTAATTTTTTAATATTTTTTCTTTAAATTTTTTTCCCCAGATTCTACCCACATAAATTGTAAATATTGTATATAAACTCACAGTTTAAATATATTTTCTTAGCTACACATTGTTTCATGTAGGTACGGTTGCGGCCAATTTGAACTTGCAATGTCTTGGGTGTTTCTGAGAGGCAATACGGCTACATCACTAGCCGCCAGCCGGTTTCGTCTGCCTTCCCTTCACCGTCGGCTCTTTTGAAACGCGATGTGCGGGGCTGGAAAGGGCGGTGTTGCCGGATGTCGCAAGGTCTCCCTCATTTGAGACGGTCTTGCAAGTTCAAATTGGCCGCGACTGTACATGTTTTAAAGCAATAGTATAAATAGGAGAAGCTGAGGTTAAGTGGACCATGGAGTTATCTGAACCATAGTGATTTTTCATATTTATCATTCTTTAAATTTCCCGCTTCTAGTGAAATTTGAATGCAGTTGTACTACCAACATAGAATCTAGTAGAACATCAGATATTCCTTATGTGGCTAAAATGTAAGTATTTAATGTAAAATATGATCTCTGGTATTGAGTGTTCAGCTACCAAGTAAGAAGCATCATTCGTTAACCACACAATTTTATATTATCAGGTTATGCTATTTTATGTCTTGTGAAAATGGCCACGAATCTTGGGATCAACTGAACGGAGTTAACTGGGCCATGGTTCACTTAACCCCGTGTACTACTTGTCCTCTTACGTTTGGGAACTAATTTAATATTTGTTTTATTTCAGAAGATGCCCCGAAATCGCAAACGTACAACGAACCATCGCGCTTATTCGACTAATGAGTTAAGAGAATGCGTTATGAGTGTTTTAAACTGGGAATGCTCTGAAC
This sequence comes from Pseudeuparius sepicola, assembly GCA_963920635.1. Lineage (NCBI taxonomy): Eukaryota > Metazoa > Arthropoda > Insecta > Coleoptera > Anthribidae > Pseudeuparius > Pseudeuparius sepicola. The sequence goes on along the minus strand of OY987304.1, from coordinate 28,299,772 downwards.
GACAAGCATCAATAGAGTGAAGCATACAGTAAAGAGATTCACAGAAAAATATATACATCGGTAAACCGTACTATCAGTTTCGATAAATTTAATGTTCAGCGTTTCTTTTCAAACCTGATGGAAATTAAATCAAAATTTAAGTTTGGGCATCAGGATATCTACAATTTTGATTAGTCAGGATTAACCAAGATGCACAAGCCGCCGAAAATACTTGCTTCAACTGGAAAAAACAAATTAGTCTACCTCCGTTTATAATATTACCCATGCGGAAGCACTTCAAAGATCATATTTAGCTGCTCCAGGTTCAAATGGCGGTGTCAGTGGTTCAGGATAGACTAATGGTTTTTAAAAGTTCTTAAACATTTTACACTGCACGAACGACCAACGAAACAGAATCCCAAATTGATTACACTGGACAATCACGAAAGCCATTCCAGCATTGAAGCTCTAAATTATTATGAGAAAGACCACGAAATAGTGCTGCTGACTTTCCCGCCACATTGCAGTCATAAAATGCAGCCACTGGATCTTACCGTATTTGGACCACTATAGGCCCACTACAATAGAGCTGCCGATGAATTTACGGTCAATTCTCCTCCGTGTTCAGAAAATATTCCACGGATTACCATTTATGATGTGGCAGAAATAGTTGGGAATGCTTTCCCATTAGCATTTACTCCTTCAAATTACGAAGGAGCTTTCAAAAAGCGGAATTAAACCAATGAATCCCAATATTTTACAGAGCAAGATTTCTTATCATCTTATGTCAGTGAGAGGTCACTTATGAATACAGATCAAGCCAATGTCACTTCATCTGAACAATCCACCTGGACCTGGTAATTTCCAGACTAGTCAACTTATTCAACCGCCGACTGAGCCTTCTGAGAATCTTGAGGCGCAAGCTGGACCATCTAACATCTAAAGTCTATCCAAGTTACAGCGGCAGTAGATATAAACAAAGTTACATGACCGCCTTGCGATCGATTACCAGGGTCGGACTAATATGAGATTCCAAATGGCTTGTAATTCTGAACTAATTCTTTTAGAAGTTTGTGTTTCGTCTTCCTTAAATTAAGTATCAAAATAAATTTACAGAATATACTGCTCGCGATCCGATCTAAAATATGCACGAAACTCGACTGAGGGAAGAGCCGGCCCTACATTCTGCTCGCCGCGTAAACACTTGACATTTGATGACGGCCAGACCAATAATAGAATAGGTCACGTGGTGGCCAATGTTTTGCTCCACTGCCTCTGTAACTTGGATAGACTTTATACACCTTTGGAAAAAATTAGATTACCCGAACAAATACGACTTTGCCCAAAACTTGCCCGTGAGAAAAATAGCAACAAACAATGATATACCTATAGGAATAGATGGCTCACGGTAATACAAATAATACGGTTTTGTTTTGCTTCTACATTAGCATTAGGGAAGAAGACGAGGTAACTTGTTTACATTGGCATTTCTTAAATTCAGTCTTTCCTATTTTTTGCTGCATAATAAATAGTTTTTGATGATGAATGATGTGCCTACCCGTTAGTGAAAATGATTTTGAATAAATTATTTGTATTTTTTTGGGTTGAATAAAACCAAACAATATTTTTGTTTTGTATTATTTGATCAACTGCACGTCATAAAAAAAATGTATCCTAAGAACCAAAACGGACTAACCCACACTAAATTAAAAAAATGTGTACCTATATCCTAAGAACCAAAACGGACTAAATACACTAAATTTTAGAAAATGTTGAAAATATATTATGTTTTTTGCTTAGTCTATAGGTACCGACAAACTCAATTGTAAATGTTTAATTAAAATCCGGACACGATAATATGATTTATCAGTCGGAAAAAAAATTCCAAAAAACTGGTAAGTTATTACTATTTAAGAGCACTTCATTCTCGTTGTTGTAACTGTGGCCTAGAATTTAATGTCTCTTATTTTTTTTATCTTGTAAATGTGTCTTAAAAACATTCAGATAAACAGGGTCATTTATAGTCCGGTTGCTGGCGACTACATTTTTTAAAATTTCCTAAAGATTAATTTTATTTTATTTGTGTTATATCGGAGCTAAGAATACCTGAAATCGAGTCCTGCAGGGGTAACAAGGGGATTGACAGCGGCCTGCCAATTATGTTAATAAAAGGTGAATGTTGAAAATTCTAAAAGCTGAAACTTTTTCTATTATTTAATAATATTTCAATAAGATGTAAAACGACCTTCTGCCCCTTCTCCCATAGAATGGTCTACTCCTGCCATAGTAATCTATATGTGAAAAAAATATCAATTGATGCAAATACTAAAAGCTGATTTTTTTGTCATTTCTTTGACAATTAAGGCAATGAAAAAAGTATCTTGCCAGCTATTTAATGGGACCCGGCTTCGGCAGGAGCTAGTGAAGTAGTAAGGTAGTATCATATAAGATAATATAGTGTGATTTAACGTATAAAATTATTTTATATTTATTGTTATTGATACCTACATAAAAAATATGTAGCATTGAAAGTTTAAAGACATGAATCTTCGTCGATATGCTCATGAACTGTTTCCACAAAAGTGGATAAATCCTTGACATCGGATATCACTCTAGCTGGAATCGCTGTCAAGTTGAACATGAAGTCATCACATCAGATTGTGTAAAAACATTTTGAACAATTTACAAATTAGTGACATTGTTTATTTTGTTTTTAGAAAATTTAAAAAATAATCCAGTTGAATAAATTTAAAGGTGCACAAGACGCACTAACACACTCTTAAATAATTTCTATCAATTGTTGCCATGGCTAGCAACATTTCGGAAAACCTACCTTGTTGCATCCATGTTGTTTTACATATTTAACCCCGTAGATTTTGAACAATAACAGATACAGAAAATCTTTTCCTACAAAAGTTGTTGGAAATAATATACTTTCAATATATAGAGAAAAAAATGGTATATTTCTGGGAAAATAATATCTATGAAGTTGCAGCGGCCATTTTCCCAAATGATAGAAAAAGTTTCAGCTTTCAGTTTAACCGCTAAACTGTAATGGGGTGGAGGCAGTGGTCAGATCGAAGGTTTCCAGGCAAATGGATAGGAAGAATGGCCAGCTCGCTCTCCGGATTTGATACCTCTTTATTTTTTCCTTGGGGTCACCTGAAATCGGTGATTTACAGAACTCGTCCACGCAACACAGAAGACTTAAAAAACCGAATAACACAACAATGCCATCCGTATTACTTCAGAAATATTGTTGAAGATTAGGCAAGAATTCGAATTTCGGCTTTATTATTGCTTAGCCAATGGCGGCGATCATTTTGAACACTTGATAAATTAAAGACCTCAATAATTCAATGAATATTATTTACTTAAATAGCTACTGACTTGGAGCATCCATCAAAACTAGGTTTTTGCTTATAACTTTTGTAAATTTTAACCGATTGTAAAAAACGAGTGATTACTGAATTCGCAAAATCCCTTTCAAATGATGTTGTGTCACAAGTTGGGTAGTTCCATTTGAAATTTTAAAGTTGGGGTTGGTGTTCTACACAGGGGTGGCTTTATCAACATCAGGTCCCCCTCCGAACAGAAATCGACGGGTCACGGCGATTTTTTTACTTTCTTGTATTTTGTGATATATTGGGGGTGGGGGTGGGAAGTTTTCAAGTGAACACCTAAGGCAGCTATAAGCATTAAACAGTTGGTTATTAATACGAACATATTTTTTTGCTTTTATTGAGGCCTTTTATTACTTATCAGTACAACGTTTTCCTTATAGGGATTTGCTTAGAAGAATTTCTTTATTTTTATTAATACCATGCCAAGTCCTTTAAAAAACTATTCTTCTCTATTCCTTAATAATCCAAACGAGATTCCAAATTAATTAAAAAATCTTATTATTTTCAACACTTGGCAATTGTTTTTTGCATCGAAAGAGCAATAAAGTGTTTATAAACGTATTTCTCAAAATATGTCGTTTTCTAAGTTCAATCCATTTTTGAAGTAATCACTTTTTCTGAGCAGGAACTCGAATTTGTTTTGTTTGCTCAAAATCCAGTAGTTTTATAGCAAATCTACAAGACACCTTTTTTATGGAAAAATGGATGGGCAATTCAAAAATTCTGTCGGCTTCACCAAAAAAACAACGAGGCAGAAATTATTTTTGAAAGGGTAAGTATCTTACCTCCCCGTACGCCACTAGTTATGACAACAAAACGCTGGTAGATTCATTTTATTGTGTTTTATACCCGAATAGCGTGCACCAAATTTTAAATTAATATCATTTGTCGTTCCTCAGATATTATTAAAAAAGCGTTAAAAATAAACTTTAACACCCTGCATCTTTTTTACTAAACATTCGGGACCCATCTTCACATGAACTTGTTTACTTAATTATTAATAATATTGTACTATTATGGGACATCCTGTATGTAACCTATTTTGTACACTCCCATTGAATATCTTTTGTGTGAGATTATTGTCAGACTAATGGGACTAATTACACGTAGCCATCTCGTGCTTAATTGAAAATAAACTGGAATAAAATAAGACTACGATTTCTTTGCGACATACCAAGTTTCTCTGATGGCGACTCGGAATATCCCCTGTAGCAAATCGGCGAAACTGACTTTCTGGGGCTTGAACCAGTACCAGCACTGGCACTGGATAGACCAGAATGAGGCCTTCCCTCACTTCCTTGATCCGATGAAGCCAGTGACTGGTACCTTCAAAGAAAATTGTTCTACATGGTCCAAGAACTAATTGGTCTATAACTATGACTTACCCACTGCTTCCCATTGAAGGCCTCAAATTTTCGCATTGTTGATGATGCTGTTGATGAGCTGCTTGTTGCTGTTGCATGGCGTTGTAGAGGAAAGCAGGCTGTTGGGTCATACCTACAAACGGCGAATTGTGAGCGGGACTTGAACGATGGTATGGCCACGTTGGGGATATCAATGGGCTCCACATTGGCGACATGGGAGGTGGTACAATATTCGTTGGAGTTAAAAGTTCCATCGGAGGAACTACAGAAGATGAAACGACCAAATTTTCAGGCATATGATAAGAAGGAGGAATATCAGCAACGATGGCAGGTTCATTCAAGCCCAACAGAAGGTTTCTGGCTTTGTAAATATTACCGGCATGTCTTTCAATACCTTTGATAACGCAAGCTTTAGTCGTTTTATTCGCCTTCTGTCTAACATTAATCTGAATTTCGCAAGAACTTTGTATATCGTTGATTAGATCTTGTTTAATGTTCAAATCTTCAGGAAGGTCGAAGATTATGATTAAAGGAAGACTACCCATTAGTAGCTGTCTGGCCTTGTAAACATTATGAATAATTCCAGTAATATTGATATTACTCTTCTTCAAACTGGGAATATTCGGATCTTGAGCATCCGGAAACATTATTTGGCAATTGGTATGCTGCATAATAGCTTTAAGATTCGAATGGTTTTTGCCCAAAATCGTAGGGTGGTGATGTGGCGATATTTCCATAGACATTTGGACAGGAATTTGACTCTAAAATATAATAAATTTAGAAAAAATAAATAACACCTGGTTAAAATATACTCTTACAGCCAATTTTTCGCACATGTACTCCATAAGCAAGAGTGTAGCACGCTTAACTTGATTAACTTCCCATTCTACCCCCTTGACCAAAACTAGGGTAGCATGAAGTTTCGGTCTGGTTTTCATCATTACCTGAACATTGTACTGTTCTTCGACCTTCTGCACATATTGAGACTTAGTATCAATATTCTGAGACATTACGGGTAGTTCGAACCCAAATATTAATGGAATCAGTTCCTGTAACGCAATAAATTATTATAGAGTTATCAGTACAAAGTGAAAAAATCGTTCTAAGGTAGGTTACTCGCATAAACATAGTGTGTAATTGTGAGATTTAATAAACGTTTTGGGCAATAAAATCTAGTCCTTATTTAGAGTATGTACATATCTTTAACTTTTATTTCTAATAAATAGTAAATTTTACGTTTAAGGGTTTGAATAAGCAGGTAGAAATAGCTTTAGGATAGACTAAGTTAGAAGTTAGGTGGTTAGCTAAGAGGAGCGTCAAGCTAGAACGCGCCACCAATTTGGTTAATTCCATAATTTCTTCATGAATAAATATTTATTATTATTCACCATGTTTTTGTTAAATTTTGAGCTAACAAGTTGAAATTTGGTACGATTAGTTAGTTCTCATTGCTGCATCGAACCTCTGAATTTCCTAGATATAACCGTCGAAACACATAGGTATACCGTACTTTCACCGTTTTAGTAGACATAGGAGAATAAGCCGCGCGTCGCTGTGTGTCCAGCTAGGTTTGTCAGTCCTTGGCGGGGGGAATACACAGTAGTCCCGCACCGCTTATCAGTCGAGTTTTGCGAGCAAAAAACACGCCCCGCCCCTCGCCAACGACTGACGAACCTAGCCGAATACACGGCGGCGCGCCGCACAGTCATGGGCTATGTCTACTAAAACGGTGAAAGTACGGTATGTCTTACTAAATATAAAATTTTTTACACTGACAATACTTCATGTATAAAATTATTGTATTTTTAATAACGTCTGTAGAAAAAAAACATTTTCTACATTATTTTTTCTATGAGTCTTACTTATAGAGCAAAATATAGTAATTGACTTTCCTGAAATAACCGGAAATAATTTTTAAAAAATTAAATTTGTCATGAAACAGATTGCCGCATAAATCTCAAGAGAACATTTGTGTTTTCAATTAAAAATTAAAGGTCCCTAAGTAAAGAAATTAAAGAAACAACTAGGAATACTTTTCGGTACTCTGATGATCCTATAGGAGCTCGTTCATTTAAAACTGAATATACATGGTGTTTTTAATATGTGTCCGACATTTCAGAGGACGATTCCTCATCATGTATTTTTGAGATAAAAAGTTCATATAAACAACAAGGCCTTCATTTTTGCGATTTATTTTATTTTTCATATAAAGTTCATATAAACAACAAGGCCTTCATTTTTGAGATTTATTTTATTTTTCTAAATAATTTTTGAATTAATGTCGATATTTGGAGGCAAGTTGGTTAAAAAAAAGCAAGTACCAATTTTATTTTATATGAATCTTAAAAATACCTGAGGAATCGTGCTCTGAAATGTCGGACACTTATTAAAAAAACACCATGTACAGAAGGTATATCCGCGTTTTTTGTGGATATACCCTAGCATCCACCCCGAAATTGAAAAGGATTGGTTATACTATATTGGATTTTAATTGGTTATACTATATTGGAATTTAAATCTAAATTTCAGATTAAAAAAAAATAGATTAAAACAAGAAAATTGGACGAATCGGAAATAATTGCTACAAAAGGTTTTATTGTTTTAATGGCTTCAGTTGTTGCCCAAGATGACTATTCTAGGTTTTCCCCGACGGTGGATTTGTGCTTAAGTGGTGGGGGGAAATGTGCCCCAAAAAGCGGTATTTTTGCGGTTTTATGGTTATATCTCGCAAAGACTCACAATATCGAAAACATTAACTACTATTAAAAATTGAAGGGCATTAAATTCTGCATTGAATGAGACCAAACGCATATTTTTTGGACCACCCGTTCCCATACTAGTGCTCATCAAAGTTGGACAAATTTTACATATTTATGAAAAAAATTCGTTTTAACTTCTGCTATTTGGTAATATCATCTAAACTAACACATCTATCAAGAAAGTGGTCCGTGCAAAAGGTACAGTTCTACCCTTAGTTGGACCATTTCTCAGCATCAATATAAAATATGACTGATCCATTCAACAAATATAAGGGTGGGGGACATGATAAGAAACACAATTTTTGAAATTAATTAGTGATAGTTATATTTCAAATTTCCATACACAAATTTCACAGACGTGGACGTTTGGCTGTCGGTGAGCCACTCGGCACCTCAAAGTCTATAATTTCCGATATGGAGTCAGTCGGCCCATTACTCAGCTCCTTCAGTTCCAGGTCTTCGCCAACATCTGGTTCGTCAATTTCATCTCGTTGCAGGAAGTTATTGCAGGAGTTCCCCTTGAAGTTGTCACAAATCATTGAGCACTTAATCCCACTCTTCCGACACCCACAATCACCTGCACACCCCTTGTTGCAGCGCTGAGGTTGTATCACATCCACTTATGGCGTGGAGAAATATGAGTGGCCTTCTGATGTTGTCTGTCAGTTTGAAGCTGTTGGGACCAAATACTTTTGATGGAGTCGTTCCTCTTCCAGGTTTTGAGAAATATGTGTTTGCTGATGGTGTGGATAGGGCATTAAGCATAATGAGGAGGTCCGTGTCATCACCAAACAAGTTCAAATTTGGTTAGGACACCAGATGGATCCGCTCTTCTGGTGATGGCAGGCTTCAAAGTGTGGTCTTGACCCCGTTCCTATACCACCAAGGAACCAGCACCGCAGTCTCTTCTCTCTACGATCTTCTGCAAATGCAACAAGGGGTGTGCAGGTGGTTGTGGGTGTCGGAAGAGTGGGATTAAGTGCTCAATGATTTGTGCCAACTGCAAGGGGAACTCCTGCAATAACTCCCTGCAACGAGATGAAATTGACGAACCAGATGTTGACGATGACCTGGAACTGGAGGAGCTGAGTGATGGGGCGACTGACTCCATATCGGAAATTATAGACTTTGAGGTGCCGAGTGGCTCACTCACAGTCAAACGTCCACGTCTGTGAAATTTGTGTATTGAAATTTTAAATATACCTATCACTAATTAATTTCAATTTTTTTTTTCATAAATATGTAAAAATTGTCCAACTTTGATGAGCACTAGTATGGGAACGGGTGGTCCAAAAAATATGCGTCTGGTCTCATTCAATGCAGAATTTAATGCCCTACAACTTTTAATAGGACCATGTTTTCGATATTGTGAGACCTTTGCGAGATATAACTATAAAACGGCAAAAATACCGCTTTTTGGGGCACATTTTTACCCCCACCACTTAAGCACAACTCCACCGGGGGGGGGGGGGAAACCTAGAATAGTCATATTGGGCAACAACTGAAGCCATGAAAACAATAAAACCTTCCGATTTGTATTTTAAGCCTACTGGCCTAATGGTGAAAATAAAGGAAATCAGAACCTTATCTAATTTATTTAATAGAAAGAATAGTGCCTTAAAGGAAAACAAAATTTTAAGACACCCTAATTCTTAACCATTACTCCGGTTTTTGTTACCAAACGGTCACCAATTTCGAAAGCCTAGGCTGCCGCAGTCTACCCACCTCGATGAGCAGTTCAGAAATAACCGATATGTATGCTAGTTTGACGAAACTTAAGACCAAAATATTTGTCCCATTTGGCGACAAAAACTTTCAAAATCCTGCTTCATCAGAATATATCCTTAGTAGAATTTACTAAATCTCTGATATTGTATCTACTTCGTGGGGAAATAATTCTTAAGTGCCGTTTTCAGTTATTATAATATTACGAGCAATGATACTTACTCTCACTCTGCTTCGTGCACATTCCACGCCTTCTATATCTCCGGAAACCGAAACTTGATTACTTTTTTCGAGCGCGTTCGATCTATTCGAGTCCGGAAAATGGACGTGACATCGTGTTTCGTCCATAACGCGTCTTATACTGAGCCCACCGCGTCCAATAATATGAGAATGATCGGTATAGCTGACGTCCATTTTCATTGTTACTCGGTTACACTAGAAGTAACAAAAAATAAATCGAAGGATACCTATGCTTCAAGTGTAAATACTGACTTACCCTGGTGTCAAGAATAGTCAGGATCCGTTCCTTTGCAGCCTGGACTTCTTCGGGTCTACCCGCTACGCGGACATGAGGATCTTTCTTCGATTTAGCTCCAATTTTCAACTTGTTGGGCCATGTTATGTATGTATCAGTATCTTCCATAATTTTCGCAAAAAATATATCGGCAGGGAATAAAGCATCATTATCTCCTATAAAATTATAATCATTAGAACAGTCCACATAAAACACCAACCTCTCCTTAACTCATTATTTTTTGACTGATTTAGTTTCATCTTGGTACTAAAATAAAACTCTTAGAAAACTCTCTTTAACGGAGTTTACAAATTCTAGAAATCACCTTAAAAGTAAGATAAGTCCTATAGTTTGTCAATTTTTAATATATGTTTTAATATTTTATAAATTAATAATTTTATGAATATATTTTTGTGGCATTCCTGTAAGAGATCAAAAATTTTAATTAGAAAAATTTCGACCTAAGTCAATATTTTCGTTAGAAAGTATTTTCAGTTTCACACACATTTTCTAATAAACGTTTTGCGTATTTTTTAACAAATATGTTTTAACCTGCCAGGAAAAAATGGAATTAACAGATTTTTTTTGTCCGGCTGTGCTGTATCTATTATTTAATTCCTAATAATTGTCTTTAGTAAAGGTTTTCGATACCTCCTAGGGAAATAGTAAAAATAGAGCTTCCAAAACTTATTCTGTAAAGAGATATTAGAGTTTGTAAACTCAATTATACAGTGTTGATACAAATTGTGGAATATTGCTTATATTTCTTAAAATATTCCTTATATCAAAAACATGTTTTAATAAAAGTGTTAGGGGAAATTATTTCCCGTTTGTGATAAAAAGTTTGGTTGCCATGGCACCATATACTTTTTTTGTGAAAATTAATATATTGGATCTTTCTGAATTCGATACCTACAGTACAATTTTAATGGGGTCGCATAAGAAAAAAATGAAACAAATTCAATTTTTATAATTTTATGTCCTAAAGTTGGTAAGCAGTAAAAAAAAACAAAAGATCAAGTTTTAAGCTAATTTTAATTGGACAAATGAAAAATGGAACGGATGTGAACTAATTCATTAAATGTTCAAAATGACGGCCATTATTTTTCAGGCACATTCTTAGTCTCTTTAAAAATGAGTCACTCAAGTTGTACAACGTGTGGTGTCGAATTTGCCGTAGCTAGATTCTGCTCCTCTCTTTAAGATCTTCCAGATCTGCTGGCCTTTTTCTTTGTAGACTATACTTTTTAAGTAACCCCACAAAAAATAATCACACGGATTGAAATCGGGTGACCTTGCCGGCCATTTAATGGCACCTCCGCGACCTATCCATCTTTCAGGAAACGTTTCATTTAGATATTCTCTTACGGCCCTTCCATAATGTGGAGGGGCTCAATCTTGCTGAAACCACATTTGGTGAATTGGACCTAGGGCAGATACAATTTGTTCTCTCAACAAATTAAGACATTTGTTGGCAATTAGGTTCCCATTAAAAAAAATGGTCCAATAATATTATTTCCTAGTATAATACCCGTCCAGACATAAATTTTTTCTGGTCGCTGGGTTCGAATTTCTCGTATCCAGTGATGTGGACACCAACTCGATAATTTCGTTTATTATAAAATCCATGAAGCATAAAAGTGGCTACATCAGTGAACACAATCTTTTTGCCAAATTCCAAATCCATGTTAAATTTATCTAACATATTATATAGTTTTACAAAATTCAACACGTTTTTCAAAATTATCTTGCACAAGTTCTTGAACGAGCTGCATCTTGTATGGATTAAACTTTTCCTTGTGGAGCAGTTTCAACTAGAGGTTTAACATCACGGAAAAAAATAGGAAAAATTGGAAAAAAACAAGGTTTTTTTTTCGTTTTTTTCCGAAGCCCAAAAAATGGAAAAATTGGAAAAAATGGAAAATTTCAGATAAAATTCGAATAAACAAAATAAACAAAGAAAGTTGAAGAAACACTCAAATTATATTTTTTGTACACCTACATATTTTGCTCGAAAAACCTCAAGGATTATAAAAATAACATATATATTTTCTTAGTAATGCTTTATTTAAAATACATTAAATAAACAAAAAACTTATTGATCAACAATAAAAAACTAAAAAGAATAATTCTTTTTAACTTTTTATTATATATTATATAAATTATTTTATTTCAAAACATTTATTTTGTATCTTTTTTATTATGCATTATTAAAAAAAATTGTTTTTTCCGTTTTTTTTCCAAATTTTCCGGGAAAAAAAACGTTTTTTTTTTCGACGATCAATTTTTCCAGAAATTTTAAACCTCTAGTTTCAACACAGAACGGTATGAAATGGCATGTACCCAACGAGCTTTTAACTTATGCACCCTACCAATTTCCCTACTGGACAAATGTGGGTTCTCTTGTGCTGACAGAAGCACATTTAAAGTATTATCATCATATCAGTAGCAGTTTTTGTCCACCCTGTATGTGGTTTGTCTTTAACGCTTCCCGTCTGTTTTTTTTTTTTAAATTTGGAAACAAGATTGTGTTATTTGAGGTCTATTTTGATGAAGTTCGTTAAACAACTCGCATACTTCCCGCTGTGTGCTTTCACTTTCACTTAATTCAAGCGCCAGTATTTAAGTACACCAACGATAATAATGATATTATTATCGTTATATCGATATATTATATCGTTGAAGTGGCAGTTTCGCATTGTTTGCATGGCTAACTTGATGTTATTAATTATTTTGATAAACAATGTCAATAGTATAATAGAAAACTAATTTTTTTGTATTTTTTTCTTATGCGACCCCATTAAAATTGTATTGTATCGTATTCAGAAAGTTCCAAAATACCTGCTGCTTCTTGTGCAGCCTACACAACAAATCTATTGATATTCAAATTTACTAAAATATGTATGTACACTGAAGGATTGCGCTTCTATAGGAAACAATTTCGCAATGTGTACGAAAAGTTAAATGGGCCTTTATCGGCCGGGTTTTGAATATTTGGTCACTTTTGACGGGCGATTTCTCCGCGTCTGACGTTTGATGTTTACATCTCGCCAAGGCCTACTTATTGAAAAAATCGTACAATAATGTAGCCCATTATTGTACGATTTCTGTGCTTTTAATGGCGTTTTTGGAACACTTCACTGCCGATTTCAAGAAAAATATGTTTTTGATATGAGGAACTTTTTAAAGAAATATAAGCAATATATTCCACAATTTCTATCCACACTGTATACCTAATTGAGTTTACAAACTCTAATATATCTTTATAGAATAAGTTTTGGAAGCTCTTTATTTTTACTATTTCCCTAGGAGGTATCGAAAACCTTTACTAGGAGTAGGAATTAAATAATGGATACAGCCAGACAAAAAAAAATTGTATGAAGTAATTCTATTTTTTTCTGGCAGGTAAAAACATATTTGTTAAAAAATACCCAAAACGTTTATTAGAAAAAGTGGGTGAAACTGAAAATACTTTCTAGCGGCAATATCCACGTAGGTCGAAATTTTTCTAATGAAAATCTCTTACAGGAATGCCACAAAAATATATTAATAAAATTATTAATTTAGAAAAAAATAAATAAATATATTAAAAATTGACAAACTATAAGACTTATCTTACTTTTAAGGTGATTTCTAGAATTTGTAAACTCAGTTAAAGAGAGTTTTATTTTGATACCAAGATGAAACAAAATCAGTCAAAAACGGGAAATAATTTCCCCTAACACTTTTATTAAAACATGTTTTTGACATGAGGAATATTTTAAGAAATATAAGCAATATTCTACAATTTCTATCCACACTGTATCAAATTCTATTGGAATTTTCGTTTTTTTTTTTATTTTGATATCAAATCTAGGAAGTCACACGAAAAATACAAAAGTTGCAGGCCTGGGAAGGAAGTTTTATGTGTCGGGCCCTGATGTAATAGGTAGGTATACTCGTATATGAGTTCCGAAGGAAGTCGTAAGTTCTTATAATCTTCAGTATCCTCCAAAAAGTTCGCACCATAGGGGGAAATTTTTGATTAAGATTTATTTTAAAATTTAATTTTGGGGTTACCTTTTGCTTGAAAAACGATGAAAAATGACCAAACGTGGTCATGTAACTTTCGTTATCTGTCAAAAATGACATTTAAAAAAAGATCGCCAAAACTGGGTTGATTTGTTAAAATATCAAAAAGTTTTACTTGAAAAAGTTGTTTCTTTTGCAATGTAAGTGTAATAAATTTGAACAATCTAATAAAAGATCTAGTTTTTTGCAAATTTTTAATATTTATGAAATTTCTGAAAATTTTGAAAACTTGTAACTTCGTAAAAACTATTTTATATCGCTAGGTTTCTCATTCCATTAACTTTTTATTATTAATTACCGATAAGAATAGGTATTTTTGAAAAGAAAATGATGTTAACGCTTTAAAATTCTGTTATGTTTGCTGCAAAGTTGATGCACCGTCTAGCATTTAGGGTATAAATTTAGTTACATAACGTTTTCCAGTTCAAAATTGATGCCAAAATAATAATAAATTAAAATATCATCAAACTATTTTACGTATCTGTCAGTTTAATTTCACATTAATCGATATTAATGAGTAGGAGATGGAGAGAATTGAAGCAATAATTGTTTTTTTTTCTTGAAATCGGCAGTGAAGTGTCCCAAAATCGTCATTAAAAGCTCAGAAATCGGCACAGAAATAGCCCATTATTGTACGATTTTTTCAATAAGTAGGCCTTGGCTAGATGTAAACATCAAACGTCAGACGCGGAGCCATCGCCCGTCAAAAGTGACCAAATATTCAAAGCCCGGCCGATAACTTTTCGTACACATTGCGAAATTGTTACCTATAGCAGCGCAATCTTTCAGAATAAATATTTTAGTAGGTTTGAATGTCAGTAGATTTGTTATGAAGGATGCACAACAAGCAGCAGTTTGGTTTTTCTGTTGTCATACTTGACGATCGTCAAAGTCAAGCAACGCTGCGCAGTTGGTTCATGGACGGGTGATCCCGTATGATTATTTTCTTGCCTAATAAAACCTTTTTTTTCGATTTCAAAAAAATAATAATATGTACCTCGGCACTGAACTTCTTTTTATGACTCATGTGGCTTATTTGCCTCGGCCAGAGGCCTCGGCAACTAAATTCCACATTAATCTTAAAAAGTTAAACTTCAGTGCCTTGGTACATAAATAACTATTATTTGACAGTTTAATAATCTTGAAACGGAAAATGATAAAAATATTGACTGTACAACACAGAATTGAAATTGTTTTAATTTAATTTTTAATGCAGGACATCCGAAAAAAAAGTACAAACTCGACTGAGTAGAATTTTAGTAACATTTAAAAGTACCGGTTCAGTTTTAAATAGTTTTAAAATTTTAAAAATACTGAAGTGCGACATAATGTTTAAGTAGGTAGGTATTCTTCGCAAATTTGGGAAATACTGGATTCCTCATGTTATGTCACGTCTAAACAAATATTATGTTGCACTTCTTCAGTATTTTTCCAAAGGTGGTGATTTTTTTTTAAATTATATAAAACTGTATTTCTAAATTTTACTAAAATTCTACTCATAATCGAGTTATGTACTTT
This sequence comes from Pseudeuparius sepicola, assembly GCA_963920635.1. Taxonomy (NCBI): domain Eukaryota; kingdom Metazoa; phylum Arthropoda; class Insecta; order Coleoptera; family Anthribidae; genus Pseudeuparius; species Pseudeuparius sepicola. The sequence goes on along the minus strand of OY987304.1, from coordinate 28,284,438 downwards.
TTTTCCGGATGTCGATTAAAAATTTCAGCATTTCGTTTTCTCCACATATTAAAACAATTTCAATTTTGTCTTCTACAATGTCCAGTCAACATTTTTACTTTTTTTCGTTTCAAGAGTATTAATCTGTCAAATAAAAACAATTGCTTCAATCCTCTCCATGACCTACCTACTCGATTAATGTCAAAATAAACTTAAAGCGTTGGTTAAACCTTCAGTCAACGCTTAAAGGTAATAATTATTTGTTCCATAAAAGTCTAGAATTTTGCTTAGATACATAAAATAGTTTGATGATATTTTAATTTATTATTATTTTAGCATAAATTTAAAACTGGAAAACGTAATGCAACTAAATTTATACCTACACTAAATGCTAGACGGTACATCAACTTTGCAGCAAACATAACAGAATATTAAAGCGTTAATATCATTTTCTTTTGAAAAATACCTATTCTTATCGGTAGTTAATAATAAGAAGTTAATAGAATAAGAAACCTAGTGATATAAAATAGTTTTTACGAAGTTACAAGTTTGAAAAATTTTCAGAAATTTCATAAATATCAAAAATTTGCAAAAAACTAAATCTTTTATTAGAGCATTCAAATTTGGTACACTTACATAAAATTGAGAAAGAAACAACTTTTCCAATTAAAACTTTTTGATATTTTAACAATTTTTTTTAACAAATAAATGTACCTACCTATTATACACTCAGGTGCAAAAAACCGGGCCACCTATATATTTTCGTATCCTCGTTTTAAATGAACAACAATATATTTTCCTTTATTTATGATATTGTTTATTAAAACAAGAATAGGAAGTCCTTTTTATCAATTAAAAATCAGGTTTAAACTGAAAAAAAAATACAACCGATTTAGAAAAAATATTAGTTTTTTTTTTCACAAGAGTGTATATAAAAGTTTCATAACTTTTTGCGAGCTTTCGAGGGGTTTACAATTGGGACACCTTGTATATACGTGTAAAATATATATATACAGGGTGGCTTATATGTATAAGTGGCTACCTTAAATTATCTCTTAACAGAAAAAATCCGTGGCAAGTGCGATCGATAGTCCTTCCAGGCTGCTTTCTTTTGTCATGATGAAAATTTTTGTCCATGGCTATCTATACGAAAACTATGGCCAAAAATGGCAAAAATCGGAAAACTGCTGAAACTTTTTTATTTTTCGAAATATGGCTAAAAGTTTAACATGAGTATTGTTTGCAAGAACCAACAGAATTTACGTAGGACATTAGTTTTGATGTGTCGATTATCGTAAAGTTTGGACTCTCTTGGGCTCGAAAATTAGATTATCTGAAAAAATATTTAATTATGTGTGTTTTGTAAAGCAAAATGTCTTCCATTTGAAGTGTCACACTTGTCCGTTTGTTCTGTATTTAAATTAAGGAAAAATATTGGTAATATTCGTGGTTGACATTAGATCCAGTTAGCCATGAAAATAAATATGCAATGATAGCGTTGTGACGTTAGTAATGACATCCCTATTGGCCTATTGGAATTTTGCAAATGGGGTTACTAAACAGGTGAGTTTACTCAACAGCTCCGCAAAATGTGTAATACTAAACAATGAGAATACTTAAAATATGCAGCAGATGAAATGCAGTTGCAAATAATAAGTATTTTTAATTTGTTTTGATAACAGACAATAATGTTTACGAGTTTCGCCTTTTTTATTATTTAAAATAAAAATTCTAGATTATCTATTCGACATTCGATGAAGAGCATAAAAACCTCTTTATTTTCAAAATTTGATAGCCTACTATGCCTACCTTAATTTAGGGTCATAATCGATTATTTATTTTCATGGGTAACTATACCTTCTGCCAATCACAAATATTACGAATATTTTTTCTTAATTTCTTATAGTAAATACAGAACAAACTGGCAAGTGTGACATATCAAATTAAATGGGATACTTTGCTTTATAAAAAATGCGTCAATATTTTTTTTTCCAGATAATTTAATTTTTTATCCTAAGAGAGCCTAAAGTTAGTCATATCTAATATTTCAAAATTGCTGCAATAGCTGTATTCTCACAGTTTTCATATTTAACTTTTTGCTGTACCTCTTGAAATAAAAAGGTACAGCGGTTTATTTTTTTTTGGTCATAGTTTTCCTGCCTTCTATGATTCAAATAAGAACTCAAAAATGACTAAAGTATGTATATAAATATTAGGCATTTATTTAAGGAAAAAATTAATAGTGCAGTTGGTATCATAATAGCTAAACAGCTTATAGGCAAATATGGCAGAGTATGAATTGTTCCGTGTTAAAGTGATACACACTGTATAATAATATTATTTCACTAAAGTTGGTAAATGTGGGAAGTTATACTAAAATGGACTTTGGCTCTTATAATGAGAACGTAACTTTAAAAAAATTTAAGTTTCACCAACTTTAGTACCTAGTTCAAATTGAAATAATAGTGTTTAACCATAGAATATTTAGCGCTATTTATTCTGTGCGTAGCGCTATTTTTGATTCTGTGGTTTAACTATGTTTACTTTGTCGTTAATAGGTTAATAAGTGTAAGTAGTAAGGAAAGTTGGTGAAAAGTTATAGTTTCATAATAAGTAGGTACCTAGTTATTTACGAACCAAGGGAGTTACAGTAATGTTAATTACCGAGGGCAATAAGTTATTATAAGTTTCTCGAGATTATTCGCATTAATAACTCCCGTGGTTCATAGGAAATTGTATTCTATTATATTTATTTCTACAGTGTCTACGGTTGCTATCGACTTGATTATTGATGTTGCTGAGATTTGCTTCTTGTATGGTTGATTCGAGGGAATTAAGGATTCCTCAACTCCCTTAATTAAGGATATATTATATATATTTATAGTCCGTTGCTATGACATAATAATTGACATGTAATTATTCCCGTAGGGAATAATAGTATATTATGTACCAAGGGACTAAAGTGCGTCTTTTAATCCCGAGAGTGAAGTTTGTTGCCCGAACGTAAGAGAGGACAACAATCACTCGAGGGATTAAGAGTTACTTTAGTCCCGTGGTACATAAGCTATTTTTGGCACCGCAGGAACTAAAATTTAAAAATTCACAAGACATTATGTAAAAAGAAACATTGGACATTACCAATTTACTACTTTGCACCGTTGTAGCGAGGATACTGTTTGAGATAGATCAAAATGAATTTCACGTTTCTATCTTAAATTTATTAATTCATTTTTTGCCTATATTTTACCTTTTTCCTGTTTCTAGCTTTGTCATTTATCACTAAAAGAAATTTTACTGCTGATGATGAACCCCTAGAGGTTCGAAACATGTACAGTTTTCATTAAAGAAACTGTTTGTGGAGTTTTGACTAAAATAATTCTTAGAAAATGGACTATTTTTTCAATTTATTAAATAAAGTACATAGTTGGACATAGTTTCTATTGTTTTTGTTACTTTTAATCCCAAGGGACTAAAATGTTTACTCCCTTGAAACTAAAATATTTTAGTTCCAAGGGAGTAAATGCCTCAATAGGTATAGTCTCTCAAAAAGGGAGTAAAAGTGATCACTTTTTTCCCTGGGGTCCAAAAAATAATTTTGAGCATGACCTACGTTGAATATTTTGTCATAGCTGACAGTTTTATAATGGTTGGCTCTGCCAGTCAACACGCCATTTGACATTGTGTTGTGCCAAGTAAAATGTCAAAAGTAGCAATAGCAATAAAGGCATATATATTTTTTTAAAAATATTTTTTTAAACATTATCCAAGGTTAAGATACAGTGTACAACTCGTGTTGCATAACTTGCCGATTGCTGTACAATATACTATTAACAAAAGATGCAAATGCAAATCATTCCTACTATTCCTACTTTTAATTTAATACTTTCGTGTCAAATTGTCTTACTGGTGCTTGAATTAATAACAGGAAATTTCTCCCGAAGTACAAAAATTATCGCTCGTCTACGACTCTGCATAATTTTCACAAGATTTGTGAGCTCGGAAAAAATTCCGGTAAACTTCCAAGCATTAAGAAAACGGAGATAGTCAGAGGTATTTTTATAGCCATCCGCAAAAAATCCTAATAAAACAGATAAGTAGGTACATTTAAATGCCTTAAAATTCTTAGGACTCGCTAGTAACTTGAGGTGTAACCTAGAGTATAGTTTTTGGTCCGTTTAGAACTAAAAAAAATGAAAATGAAAACTCACCGGTAAGCATCTGCTCCAGTTTCCTCCTGTCCACCCTAAATCTATCCTGGTACAAGTCAGAAACATCTTTGAGCCCCAGTTTAGTCACGAAGTCCCTGAGATCTTCCCGCGAGTCCCAATTCGAGGGCCAGTCCGACGTATTCGTCCCGCTTTCCGATACTTCGGACATAGTGTCCGAATTCTTATTCAGTTCCATTTTTGTGAGCGTCACAGGAAAGGACGACATTATTTTATTATAAGCAAAAAAAACACAAAAATTGGTAAAATGTATGGGATTATGGGATACAAGTATTGGTACTTTTTCGTCACCTATTTTATTATTGTTTGAGCGCGTTAAAACGACCGAGGTGACTACGAGAACGCGACTGAAGAACGAATATATGGTTTGAAAATTTTATGTTTTTTGTATATGATTTTTTATTGATGTTTTTATATTGGCTTGGCAGAGGCGTCGCACAGAAATATTTCAATAATCAATCAATAGGTATATCCGTATTTATAAAGAAGATATCCTACAAAGCTGTGAATTAAGATGTTTGAAAAAAAATTACTAATAGCGTAGGTATCGCTATTTTTGCGATTTTTCGTGTGGAAATATAACCGCAGTAATCCATATTTGAGATAGCGATACGTCCCCAGACACCGCTTTTGCCCTTCTTTTTGTCACAAAATACATTCGAATAAGTTCACAAAAACAAACATTTCAAGGGGGTGTTGACATTTAAGATGGGACCCTCTGTATATATAGTTTTCCTTTGCGTCAACACGCTTACTTGTCGATTTTGTTGTCTTAATCATTCTGACCGGTAGATAAGAGGATGTGTGTTTCTCTTAGTTTTTTATTATTTCTATCATTTTTATTCTAATATGCAATATTTCCTCAGCCGTCCTGATGTTCTACTTCTATTGCTTTCTTTTACCTAAGCACGTATTCGAATGTAGGTAACCTTTTAATTTTTTTGGAAAAAGTTACTCTCGATGAAAACTATTGCTCGTCAAAATAATTCGATTTCGAAAATAAGTGAAACTGACATTTTTATTGGAAAAGTTACTGGACAACCGGCACATGAGAACTTGGTTAGGAACCTGAATATTTCCCCAAAAAACACTGATAAATGGGCCATTTGTAAAAATGTATTGGGTAACCATCACTGCATCATTGGAACGATGATGGAAACTATCATTGGCCCGGGTCCGTAATGTCCCGGTGGCCGGCTGCGTTCCATTAGTCACTTTTCCAGCATGGATGGCCAGTGCAAATTTACTTATGGTCCACCATAGGAGTACCAATAGAGGTTGTGTGTTATAATTATAGTGGACCATTAAAGGTCTTTTATACTTCAAACATTGCTGGTCATTTAATTTGTACACATCAAATGGTATATTTTCGAGTTTCCGACTTACCTATACGGTGATTTTTAAATCAAAGGCAAATAATAATAAACAATTAATATATTGAAATTGAAAACAAGAACAAAAATGCAAAATTCTAAATAAACTTAAAATAAATCACTATGAAAATTAAAGACAAGAACAACAATTCAAAATTGTAATAAAACACCAGATGTTTACCTGAAAAGAGAAAGAACATAAATTATTATTGAAATTATCAAATACCTACATTAATTTTTTATTTTAACTAGAACTTTTAAACTGTTAAGTTTAAAAACCGACAAATATTTTGGATGTTTGATTAAGAATAAAATTACGTTGGGATCAGTGTGAGACTCATAACTTCGATTTAACTTCGATTTAACCTGCAGGTACCTATCAGGTATGCATAGCCCCAGGTTCATATATTAAATTTCCTTATCTTTCACCTATTTACCATAATACAATGCACTAATCCATAATCCACATCTATAAGTCGCTTCCTCACAACATGCAGATATAGTATGGCTTATATTTTGACCACATTTTGATGCACTATGGACCGAACGAACTTGGCGTGCACGCACACACGGCAACACACGACCACAATATGGCGCCAGCGACGCGACGCCGGCCTCAAGGCAGTAAAATCGATGAACGGTGACACAGCGCAAGCGCGGTAAACTCATCAGGTTTTGCCATTCATGGTAATTTAAATAAAAAGTACAGGTAATAATGTGGACTTTTGCCTATAGTGGACCGCAAGTGGCACATCATTCATATATTTGCACATCCCTTGCTGATGGTTGCATGGCAAAGAACCATTATTGGCCCGTTGGTGTTTTCTTCTCATATTTCCATCGGTAGTATTCCAACACTTTACCTGAAATGGGCCATTGAAGGCTAACCAATCCCATCACAAATCCATCAATTACAGAAATGGCCCATTAAAAATCCAGAAGTTGAGTGTTTCTTGGGTCGGCTTATTTCATGTTTTTTTTTTCTAGAATGAAGAATAGAGACTTGTGCAAACGTTGGCGAAATTACTACAACAGCTAGTGGGTAACTAGTCGATAATTTATTAAAAGTAGTCAATTATAAAAAAACTGCATGGCAACCCAATCTTATAGTGTCGGTTAGCGAACATTTTTTCTTTAGGTCCCATTTTGAATTGTTGGTTATTTAAATGAAATGTTCAGCCAGTTGATGATGGACTTTTGTATAACTTTTAGTCTGTATTTTCTGTAAGCTGGAGTCCCTTTATTGGGAAAGTTAATTTTAATGTAATCTATATCAGAAACAGTCCAATTCATCTGAAGCTACAAGGTATGTAGTTTACCTCATAATATTATGTACTTTCGTGGCTCAATTTTTAGCTACTTTTTCTCTTGCCTCTTAGGTAGCTTTCACGTCACAATATTATTAAGGATACTTATTCATGATGAAAAACTGGGTAGGCGTGAAAAGTTTCAAAGGCTCAAGTCTAATTTGATTTTTGTGAAAAAAAATCAAAGTAGGCCCAGGCAGTTGGTAATGTGACTTGAATTAGCACATCAACGACTTCTGGTCCGAATTTATTCTTTTTAATCATAGTCTACGGCAAGCTTGATGCGATTGCTGATATTTTGGGTCTTTGTTACTGTAGAAATAAAATGTTTGTAAAGAGAACACTTTTTTGAAATAGTATTTGCCATATTTAGTATACGGGGGTTTTGAGGGTTGCTGCGTCACGCAAAGTTACTGTAAAAATCACTATTAGCGTTGACTGACGTACCTATTGATAATACTTCTCACGGCTATAGCTTCATATTCTGAAAAGTAGATGACGCCTATGGTCAACAATGTATTTTGCATTGTATTTTGTCTCCGGGAAGCGCATGGTGAGCCAGAGAACTGTCAAACATGACAGCCGTGAGCAGTCTTTATTAATACGTCAGTCAACGCTATTAGGGTTGAAAATTCCCTATTTTAAAAATCCTAGCAGGCCATGAAATAATTACCCCGACCAAATACTACCTCCCTTGGTACTAGCAATAAAAAATAGAGACCATTTGTTTTCCTTGACCTTCATATATTTCCGAGGTGTCCAGTATCAAATTGGGACACACTGTATACAGGGTGTTAATAAAATAAGGCGCAAAATTTGAAGGAAAGATTTCTGGGTCGATTTTAATAAAAAAACTTCATATGAACATATTTCCCTAAGGATTTCCTTATTGAGAAACAGGGTGTTGAAATTTAGAAAAATATATCGAACATTTTGAATAACTTTTCTGTAAATGAATAAATCTATGCCAAACTTGGTAGTCGCTAGGCTATTATTTAGCATTTAGAAGTTGTCCTAGCCGGTTGCAAAATTGTCTTAGTTCACAGTAGTAAAATAACTTTATTAATTCGATCACAAAACTCAAGTTTGTCTTGAAATCCTGATAGATAGCAAAAAAAGCTAAAAGAAAACTTTTGTATAGAATTTTATGGTAACTATGCCACTGGCAGCTGCCGAAGACTAGTATACTGCTCTAATTTGGCACTCCATTTAAGCCTAGCGACTACCAAGTTTTGCTTCGATTTATTCATTGACAGAAACATTATTCAAGATTTTCTATATTTTTCTGGAAATTTCAACACTCCGTATCTCAAAAAGGAAGCCCTTAAGAACTATGTTCATATGAACTTATTTTCTTAGAATCGACCCAGGAATCTGCACTTCTCTTTAAATTATGTAACTTAGTTTATTAACACCCTGTATTGCTCCAATAAAATATGAACATTCGTTATTGTTATTGTGCAAAATTACATTTTTTACCATTATCCTGCCCCAAAATATAGGGATTAATTTTGAAATATAGATAATGCACAGCAATAATATTATCTTTTATTAATATTTGTTTAAACAAGTAATTTATCTATGGTGACTCATATTCTTGAATTTCTTACAATCCCTGACAGCTTTCGTTCTTAAGATTGATCGTCGTCTCCTAGAAAGGAAATCAGTTTATTGATTATTTTCATTTCGTTCATGACAAAAAAATCTTTGAGTTTGCACCTGCACTACCTGGAAGTTCTTACAGTCCATTATCATTACGATGCCTCCTTACCTTCTTTTTGTGTTAAAAAAAAACACAAATGCAATTTATGCAGTTTATTTGTTTATTGGCAATTTTTTCAGTTAAATTGAATTAGTCGTATGTATTTCCTAAATCATGGAAATGAATACAACTTTAAATAACGGATACATAATATAATATTCTATCAGAACAACCTGCTTCCCGCCTTAAAATTCAAATTTTGATCACCAGGTGACGTCATGCGCAGAGCCGAATGAAATTGTGACGACGATGTGTCATATCTTTTTCATTGTACATACAGTCAGAACCATCGTTGAAATTTCCTCCAGGTATACGCAATATTTTGCATACAATTTTATTTGAAAACTAATAATTACTAAATTAAAACACCTACACCTTAAGTTAGTATCAAGTCCTAAGTCATAAGGATTACAATTCCAATTTATCTGTTTTAATTTGTTTTCGTTACAAAATTAAAGTTTGAAAGTTTATGTGCCGGAGTTTTTTTGCGGACAGTTTCAACAATGCTTCTGCCTATCTATAAACTCCTTTAATCTATGGTTTCATATACAGGGACCGGCAGAAAGTTGAACACAAAAATTTAAAATTTTTAAACTCTGATTTCGACGATTTAAATTTCTAGCTGCTAATGGAACAAAATTAAAGTTTAGTAGCAATATTTTGTTTGTAATACACAGGGTGATCGAAAAAAATACGAAAAAAGTTAAATTTCTTTTTTTTTTGACTAGGAGGCTGTGACTTTAAATCTGAAACCCACCTTTGATTCCAAACAACTTTTGTAAGTAGGTAACTTTCGACGGTATTTTAAAAAATAAGGGTAGGTACTTTACTCTTGATGAGTTATTTTGACATTTTTGAATCTACCTCGTATCCAAAAAGAGATATTTAAATTTTGGTATGTGCGTTTTGAGTTTGAAATGATGCACCAACTTTTATCAAGAATAAAATTATCTGAGAAATTAATAATAAAAAAGTTTTCCATTTATGTTCAACTTTCTGCCGGTCACTATATACATAGACTGTCATAACCAATGTTAAAATTTCCGCGATTCACGCCAAATATTTTGCATCATATAAAAGCTGAATAGCTAAATTAAAATACCTTTTTTGAAATCGGCATTATAGAGCCTGAAAATCGTTATTAAAAGCTCAGAAATCGGCAGTGAAGTAAGTCATAATTGTACGATTTTTTCAATAAGTAGGCTTTGGCGAAACAAACCAAATGTCATACGTGTGTTCATCGCCAGTAAAACGTGGCCAGATATTCAAAAACCGGCCAATAAAATATCTTTTAACGTTTCAGCGTCATTGCGGACTAATTGTTAACTCGAACACCTGAATCTTTCAGTAGGTATAAGTATTTCTGTTGTGTTGAATATTGTTTGTCTGTTGTCAAAATACGCCGTGGCATATAATGCTTGAACAAGGTAGAGCGATCAGTTGCGCCCGAGCATTTTGGTACCGAGTAGACGAGTCGCCTCCACGTCGCCGCGATATTGTTATCTCTTTTAAAAGCTTTAAGTGCGACTGAGTACGCAATATTGCTCCTGAACGTTCTATGGACGGGGGGCGGGCCCTGTACGCTGTAGATATTCTGGCCATGGATCGCGCGGTCTACGAGGCCAATGATTGTGAATCAGATACTTCTACTCAGAGCGTTGCGACTGCGCACTCTAAATATTTTCCCGCCTGGACCCAAGGTCCATTGATTAGGAGGTTGCCTCTTTAAATCCCAAGGTCAAAATCTAGTATATAATTCCCAGCTTCTCCCGCCTGTTCCTGTTGAAAGTAAACGCATTTGTAGCAGACACTTCAAAGCGCAAGATTTTCAAGACGAATTGAAAGCTAGATTGATCGGTACTCACCCCAGAGTTTTAAAAAAGACAGGTATGCATTCTGGAAACTCTTGTTTGTGAACTTAATTAATAATTATTTAGTCAGTGGCTATTTATTATATGTCCGACGTATATGAAAAGTCAGTATACGTCTTGTGCTCTCATTGGCGAATTGAGTCACGTGATTTCTTTGGACGTACATTTAACTCCGTACGCGTCCGAAATAAATTTATTTAAAAACGTCGAAAGTGAATTCTCAGGACTTTTTGCAATAAGGAGTGTATGCCCTCCTTTTTGGGCGATAGGCGCTGCCGTATGAAAAAGAAGGGGGCATTTGCACCATATTGGGCGCTGCCATGTGAAAAAAGAAGTGGTAATTATTTCGAATGGTGTAACCCATCCCCGATTTTCTTGAAATTTTGGCTACCCCCCTATTTTCGCCCGACATTCGGCGCGGTACCTAGCCAAAATTTCAAGAAAATCGGGGGTGGGTCACAGCATTGAAAATAATTACCACTTATTTTTTCATACCGCAGTGCCCATCGCCGAAAAAGGAGCGCATATCCCCCTTATTGGAACGATGCTTGAGAAAAATGCATTTCCGACGTTTCTAAATCAATTTACTTTGGATGAACGGACGTTCGGACGTGTGTGGAGTTAAATGTACGTCTAAAGAAGTCACGTGACTCAACTCGACAATGAGAGCGCAAGACGTATACCGACTTTCATATACGTCGGACGTATAAATACCCACACTGTCCCACACCCACTTTCTATTATTTAAGAAATAGGTTCCTTCTCTGTTATTACTCCACCCCTTGGGCGAAGTACAAGAAGTTTTATCTAAGTCGAATCATTGAGTAAAGGAATAATTATCATTGAGTATAGGATAATAATTATCATTGAGTAAAGGAATAATTATTCCTTTACTCAATGGTCGAATGCTGCTTCCTCATCTCAAAGGGCACGACGGACTTCAGAGAGGGAACGAAGTATATTAGTGGAATCTTTGATACTTGATGCGAATAAGAATGAAGTAGAAGAATATACAGGTAGCTAGAGGAATATTTTTTTATTATACTTCTCTGAAAACACCTTATTTTCATCTGTTTTAGCAACAATGAGAGATGGGTTTTTTCGAGCTAGCGCACGGAAACAGCGCACGGAAAATAGAAAAAATAGAAAAAAAAATAGAAATATACAGCAAACTAAACTATCTCTGATATTTAACATGTACCTTTTTGTATTTTAATTCGTAAGTGTTTCAATATTTAGATACATTTCTGTAATATTTTTGACGTTTTATTCACCTTATCTGACAATAAGTAATTTACAACAAAGCACCTTTGAAATAATTTGAGAGTAACCATGGAAACGCATCATACGTACCAAACACTATATTGTCTGCATTGTTTATTTTTTTGTCAATTAAATTTGTTATAATATGCCGATAAAATGTTTTAAATTTCCGTTTTCAAAGAAGTATAATAAAAAATATCGTTCATTACACGTCCAGAAATAGATTTTTCCAGACTCGTAATGAAATCCCAGCAAACACTGATGAATGGGGCTTAAATGGGCAAGCGCATAGTCCCCAGCACTGTTCTAAGTGCAACATTTGTGGCAGCCATAAATGGACCACAAGCGAAATGTTCCGCCGGCCTGCAGCAGACCATCCTTTAATTTTCCAACAACTTACCTTGTTGGGACACAAAAGAGCCAATGCAGACGCCAACATCTTGCCGCATTTGGCGAACAAGTGCAGGCACATTGATAGTTTGCCAGTTGGGGGCTAGTATTGGCTATTGACAGTTACACTTAAGCCCCACAATGATAAATGCATTAGGTTTCCTCTGTGGGCTATTTGGTGGCTAGCCATTAAGAAACTTGCATAGGTACTGTGTCAAATTTTTATTCACAAAAGCATAGCTAAGTACTCTTTCGTGAACAAAAATTTTACACAATATACAAATTTTCTTCATATATATAATACATATTATGTATTGGTCCGCGTATGCAGCTATTTCTCCATTTTGATCTTTTAGGGCATGTCTAAACGATTGAAAAAGTTTTGATTTCACCCTTGTAGGATTTGGGAAACTTATCGAAACAATAAAAACATCTGGCCATTTTGAAATGTTTTATTTTATTTCAAAAAATAAACATTGTACATAAAACATGTATTCTTAAATATTAAAAACATTAAAAAATAAAGTTAACATTTTTTAATGCAAGTAAAACTATTATAAAGCTGAAATCGAGCCCTAAACTGCATTACCTCATAAACATAAAAGGTAAATTTTACTCAAAAATGTTTTCCAGCAGCTAGTGCTAGGTGCAGTGTACAGGGTGATCCAAACTCGACGCCCCAGGCCTACTGCGGAAACCCGAAAGCGACATAACTACTAAGGTTCAATTATAACCGAAAATTTGCTTTTTTGATGTTTGGGAAAATGGCCGCTGTGACGTCATCGATATTTTTTCCCAGAACATTCCATTTTTTCTCTATATGTTGAAAGTCCTTATCATTCTCAACAACTTTTGTAGAAAAGATTTTCTGTTTCTGTTATTGTTCAAAATCTAAATTGCCAAATATATAAAAAACATGGATACACCATGATCGGTTTTCCGAAATCTAGCTAGCCATGGAAACAATTATTGATATAGTCCGAAATTATTAAAAATTATTAAAGGGTGTCTTGTGCACCCTTAAATTTTTCAATTGGATTATTTAAAAAAAATTACAAACAATAATAGCAAACAAGTTAGTAACAAGCACTGTTCAAAAATTTAAGAAATAATCCAGTTGAATAAATTTAAGGGTGCACAAGGCACCCTAACATGCTTTTAAATAATTTCTGACTATCAATTGTTTCCATGGCTACCTAGATTTCGGAAAACCGATTCCTGTACCTTTTAAACAATATCAGATACAGAAAATCTTTTCCTACAAAAGTTGAGAATGATATGGACTTTCAATATACAGTGTGGTCGTTTAAGAGTGCAACATAGGAATGGGATTTTTGTTTTATTAATTGCGGAACCAAAATACAAATATTCCCGAATGTTGGTGCATGTTCAATTTAGGCGCAATTAGAATGGTTTGCATACAGGGTAGGTCAAAAAATATAAAAATTTGTTTACAATTAAACGTTATGCCTAAACACCAAAACATGGCCTCCTAAGAATTTTTTTTAAATATTAATAATTTCCTAAAGAAATTTTGTTTGAATATTCACCCTAAACACTTTCATAAATTAATCAAAATTAAATCAATTTCGCATAACTTTGTTCAAATTCAAGCATATTTGTAAAATTAACTTAGATTTTAATTTTTTTAGGGAATCATAAACTTCATGTTTATTGCAACGATATTAAACAAAACTTTAAAATTTCGCAAAAATTCTTCTGATCAAGGTAAAACATTAATAATGATAATGTGTATATTAAAAACTCTCATTTAAGGTGCAAAATTTTTATTTGAAATGTTTATAAAGAAACTAGAAATTAATTGAAGAAAAAATTATTTTTTCTTAGGAGGCTATGTTTTGGTATTTGGTCATAGCTTTTAATTCTAAACAACTTTTCTTTATAACATTTTGCTGAATTTTCTCTACTTTACTCTTGTACAATTTTTATATTTTTTTACCTACCCTGTATGCTGTTTAACTTGCAACCATTCTAAGTGTACCTAATATGATTATTGAACATGCATCAACTTTCGGCAATATCTGTATTTTGGTTGTGCAATTAATAAAAAATCCCATACACACTTAAATGACCTTACTGTATAGGGAAAAAAATGGTCTGTTTCTGGGGAAAAATATCTATGACGTCACAGCGGCCATTTTCCCAAACATCAATTATTCATAATTAGACCTTATTATATCCCATTTAAGAACCCCTGTTCGAAATTTTATTTTCAGTTTTCGTGTTCCCACAGTAAGCCTGGGGCGTCGAGTTTGGATCACCCTGTACGTTGAAAAATAGAACCTATAATCACAGACTAACGAGTAATAGCTATTTATTCTGTGCTATAATAAAAATAGCTGAAAATGCAAGTTGTGAACTGCTATGGTTTAGGCCTCAACATAAGAATTGCAATTTGGGCATGGCTATCGAGTTAATGTAAAAATGTCACTGACACTTAGTAATTTTTTCCTCTTCTGTGTCCCACCGGCCCTAACAACAGCTCCTCACCTAATTCTGAGAGCCAAACTTTTACTATTCCATGGATTTCATTCCAGTAGCATTCGCAGATAGCGGATTTGATCTTATTAAATCTAAAAATGAGAAAAGAGAACAACGATTAACACACGCACCTATTATCATAGTGTCTCGGTTTTCTGGTATTTCCTAGACACTCGAGTGAATGCTGTTCTAGTATTGTCTTTAAGTCTTTTCTTGTTCCCAACCACAGACGGCAATAAAGCAAGAATAATTATTATTGTTAGGTATATTGTTATATTGCGCGGAAATATCCCTATAAAAGATAAAACACAGGTATCGGGCAGTATAATCAGTGTATATATTAGCATTACCGAGTCAAGCCGCCACCGTCGCTTATCATATTGCGATGGTGCCGGTCAAGCATCGACGCAAAAGGGAAGTAAACTTACCAAGTGCATAGTCTTTCAGAGGGCATTGGTTCACGCACGCAAAACACGTCTTCTTCTCTAAAATGGTATTGTTGTTTCTTGTCAAGACACAGATACCCAAACCAACCACGTAAAACGCGAATATCTGCAGAAATGCCAGAAATATTGGTTGCAGCAGACACCGGAGGAAACCAACATGGCGAACCTGGCCCTGGCGGCCTGGCGGCCTGGCGTCTCCTCTCCTTTTTAGTTGCGCATGCGTCAGTACCAACGATTTGCCACAACTGGGACTTTACATGTATATTTTCATATTTAATTCTATTGTACAACCATAAATGGACCAACATTGCGCAAACTGAAATTATTGTATTTATGGGCACATAATGATTAGCCATTACTGGTCCTTATACAACAGTCCTCAATATTCAGAAATTGTGGGAACCATGTATATTACCAATTGTGGGCCACAATACGGCTTGCCTGTGCCACAATAAAGCCATTATTTTCGGTGATGGCCCATTTAAACGCCACAATTCGTGTGTTTGCTGGGCACGCGAAAGTAGGCCACCCTATAACTTTTTTATTTGTCAACTTAGAAAAAAATATCAAATACAAAAGTTATATGGCTACAACCTGTCTATTTCATGATGTTTTCAGAAATTATACAGGTCTTCCTATGAAAGTGATACGACACAAACTTGCTTTTTTTAAGTAGAACACCCTGTACATTTTTTTGATTTCCAGAATCTACATTCTTTTCTAATTTCAACGATATTTATATGTTGTATATTATTATTTGCTTCAGCCATTCAGAAGATATGGTTGCATATGATTGAATTAAATGAAATCAGTAATGTCAAATGTGCACGGAAAACAATGTATGTCACAGCACCCAAGGAAATTAGCTGTAAATGCATGTGTTGATGTGTTCTTATCAGGTAATAACTATAGTAAATGCATGTGTTCTTATCAGGTAATAACAAAAAAACAGTAACAAAAAAATGAATAACCTCCAAGAACGTTATGATCGGAATATCGGAATGGGTATAAATAAGAAACAAAATTCGAGTTCAAATTTGACCATTTGCCGTCCGGGCCTGCATGTCTAGGAAATAATTTTCAATATATTTGTAATTTTGAGAAATCAAGTGGGACTTTCTAACTCTGAAGTATTCTATATAGGTACAGGGTGGCCCATCCAAGCGGAAAAAGTGTGCGACGTGGAGACAGGTTAACATAAAATCGTCATTCAAAAAATGAGGTTGTAGTAAAAATTACGGGGAATTCGAGGGTGTACCCTAATTTTGTATACGGGGGTCGGTAAAAAAGTTATCTCAAAAAAACATTTTTTGAAAAATAAAAAAATATATTTTTTTACCTACACATCCATTAGAGAACCCTTAAGTAGTATTCCCGAATATTCAGTTTTTTATTGTAACTTCCGGTTATAGCGGAAATGAAAGTGGTTTTCTCTATTTTACAACTTGCACATTTCTCTTAACCATCGCAGGATTCCTTTTTTAATTCTGAATCCAACAATATATAATTTGACCTATTTATCTCCAACCGTTTCCGAGATATTTATCAGAGAAGCTCCATCAAACTAGATACATGGTCTCATGGTCGGTGTCTGATGTTCGATCTGAGTAGGCCAAACAATAAAACCAAATTTATGACAAATCAAGTCAGCCATGATAATAAAACTGACAATCGAGTAGGCTGTCAATTCAATATTTCTATTTACGTGTCAGATTAGTCTAAAATTTTGTTGCTGAAGCTGTTAGTAGTTGCAGTTTAAAAATGTTTTTGAAAGAAGAATGCTGTGATATTTTAGAGATCTTCATCAAAAATGATAAAAGATACGTAGAAACTTTGAGGGAGTATTCTCGTAAATATCCAAATAGAAATATTCCGAGTGCTTCATTTATATGTAAGCTGTATCGAAGATTCAGATCGACAGGAAGTCTGATTGGCAAGAGAGAAAAAGGGTTTAGAACTAGTGAGGACGAGAGAGAACGAATTTTAAATTATTTCAGAAGAAATATCGAAAAATCTCAGAGAGATGAAATTCCCCGGTCTACAATACAAAGGGTAATGAAATTAAGCAAATTTAAACCTTCAAAATATTACCTATTCAAAGGCTATTCCCTGGAGATGCTGCAAGAAGACTGGAATATTGTCAAACAATGTTAAACTTTTATTTTGCAAGAGGTGGAGCTGGATTTTTTAAACAAATTATTTGGTCCGATGAAGCTTCATTTACAACGGCGCGCGGCGGGAATATACAACCGGAAAAATAGTATATTTTGGTCTGTTGACAATCCACGGGCATTTCGTGAAGTTGTGAAATCCGGCAGAAATTCCGTGGGTGTTTGGTGCGGAATTGTGGGAAATTTTATAATGGGACAGGTAGGAAATACCTACATTTAATCCAGAACGAATTGGAACAATACTTTGACCAGTTGCCCCCAGACAACACAATAATATTATTGGAATATTTTATACACATTTTCAGAGAAACATGTAAATATTAATAAAATATTCCTATATTACCCAGTTAATGTTTTTTAAATGTTTTATAAATTATAAGAGTGGACCAACTACAAGGTTGTTAAAATATTTTTAAAACGTTGCATAAAATATTTTAAAAATATTTTTAAAATATTATCAACCATTTTATATCAACCTAGATATAATACCTAGTTGCTGCAATCAGGGATCAGGGTCGTAATAATTTTTTACCATTATTATGTAATATGTAAGGACTCCTTACTGTGGCCGTAGGCCCTATGCCTATGGGCACTAAACAGCTAAGCTACCGGATATACGGATACGGGCATAAAACTACATTATAGTATCATGGATGTGGGTTCCATCGGGTAGGTGGTATTTATCCCAGTTGATATTAGTCAGTAGCGGTGAGATGTAGGAGACTTCGGCACTTCGGCATAACATTTAAATGAGTGTTTTAATAATATTTCTTATAATATTTATAAAACATTATAAAACAGGTTTTGAGAAATATTAGTATAATGTTTTATAAATGTTGCAAAATTTTCAAGTACTTTGGAATTATTTTTAAATATTTGCAAAATATTTTGTCCGAATATTTATAAAATGCAAGTAAAAATATTTTAGCAAAACATTTTCGTCATATTATATAAATATTGTAATATTTTCTGAATCTTTGGAATCATTTAAAAATATTTTTAAAATATTTTGTGTTGTCTGGGGCATTAATTTTTCTTAACCAACTCCAAGGAAGACAATTAATATGGCAGCAAGATGGCGCTTCCTTCCATAACTGTGGGCCCATAACGGAATTTTTGAACAATTCGTTTGAAAATTGGATTGGTAAACATGGAACGATAAGGTGGCCGCCACGTAGTCCAGATTTAACCCCCTTGGATTTTTTCTTGTGGGGGCATTTAAAAAATAAAGTTTATAAGAACCGCCCCGAAAATGTTGAGGAGATTAAAAGACGAGTAAAATTAGAAATTGATAGTTTAAACAATCGTCCTTTAATCTTTTAAAATGTCCGAAAAAATTTCTTAAAAAGACTTAGGTTATGTGTAAATAATAATGGAAACCATTTTGAACATTTAATTTAAATGAACTAATTTTTAATAACTAATCATATTGTTGTTGTTATAATAAATATGACAGTAGTAAAAATAATAAATGTTTCATATTTCCACGAGATTTTTAATTAAGTTGAATGCAGTTGAATGGCTATAGCCACTTTAACATTCAGCCTACTCGCTTGTCAGTTTTATTATCATGGCTGACTTGATTTGTCATAAATTTGGTTTTGTTGTTTGGCCTACTCAGATCGAACATCAGACACCGACCATGAGACCATGTATCTAGTTTGATGGAGCTTCTCTGATAAATATCTCGGAAACGGTTGGAGATAAATAGGTCAAATTATATATCATTGGATTCAGAATTAAAAAAGGAATCCTGTGATGGTAAGAGAAATGTGTAAGTTGTAAAATAGAGAAAACCACTTTCATTTCCGCTATAACCGGAAGCTATATTAAAAAACTGAATATTCGGGAATACTACTTAAAGGTTCTCTAATGGATGTGTTGGTAAAAAAATATATTTTTTTTATTTTGCAAAAAATGTTTTTCGCGATAACTTTTTTAACGACCCCCGTATACAAAATTAGGGTACACCCTCGAATTCCCCTTAATTTTTACTACAACCTCATTTTTTGAATGACGATTTTATGTTAACCTGTCTCCACGTAGCACACTTTTTCCGCTTGGATGGGCCACCCTGTACTATATTTATTTTTTGTATTTTTTTTAACTTACCTATTTTTATTTTTCTAAGGTATAGAAATGAATGTTAGTATGCTACACAGTCAAAGAAAAGACCAAGTCACATCTATTAAGGTTGAAACTGATATGCCTGAAGAAGATATAAAGGCCTTGCAGGAGGAAAATAATCTATTAAAACAAAGAATTTGTGAATTTGAAGAACGCTGCTATCATTTGGAAAAGAAAATTATTCTCCTTGAGGAAGAACTAAAAAAATCGGAAATTTCTTTTGAGGATGAGGCAAAAAATGTATTTAAGGATTTCTTATCTCCAAGTCAGGTGGAAATTGTCTTGAAAAAAAATCTCGAGCTAAGTGGAATGTGGATGAACTAGCTAGAGCCTTTACTTTAAGATATTTAGGTAAAAGGCCATATATTTACTTGAGGCAATCTCTAAAATATCCTCTTACGGTTATATCAACCTTACAGAAATGGGCAGCAAATATCGATTTAAGATCTGGGATATAATTCGAGTAATGGATACTGCTGGTAGGAACAAAAGTGCTTATCAAAAAGTCATAGTTTTATCATTTGATGAAATTAAAGTTTGTGGTATGTATGAATATGACCAAAACCAAAAGCAGGACGAAATTGTTTGGAATCTAGTAGATTCTTCTATGGCCCCACTCATATTTACAAATCATAATGGCAAGAGGCCTATTCGATAAGTGGAAGCAGCCAGTCTATATTGGGTTTGATCAGAAAATGTCCAAAGATTTATTAAATACCACAATCACTAGATTGCACGATACCTATCAGATACAATGTAGTTGCTTGTGTTTCTGACTGCGGAGGAGGAAATCAGGGATTGTGGAAAGAGTTGGGCATAGATACAAATCAAACATTTTGTGACCATCCTGTGACCCAAAAACCAGTACCTATATTTTTTGCAGACGTTCCTCATCTATTGAAACTACTAAGGAATTGGTTTATCGACCCTGGATTTGTTCTCAGCAATGGAACATTAATAAACAAAATACCAGTAAAATGTTTAATTGATAGCTCAAATTCAGAAATAAGTTCTTGCCATAAATTGTCTGAAATTCATATGTTAAACTTGCTGCACAATTATTTTCAAATACGACAGCTACTGCTTTGCAATATTACACTCCTGGAGAAAACAAGGAATTTGCAAGAAATGTGGGGAAATTTATGCAGTTGGTTAGCCATTGGTTCGATATAATGAATTCATATACAACATCAGTAACATCAGCCTCTGTCCCAACGAAAAAGCCATATGGACTCGAATTGGTACAACAAAACGATATTTTGGAGGAGATGAAATCTACTATTAGTGGCTTGCTATGTAATGGGAAACAGTCTGCTCAAGTTTTTCAAAGGGGCATAATTATTTCTATAACTTCCTTACAGCAGTTGTATTTGCATTTGAAAGAAAATATGGAAAAAACATATATTTTAACATATCGACTTAACCAGGACTGCCTTTAGAACTTTTTTCTCAAGTAAGTATTAGATTATATTTACCAAATGTTTTAATTATGTTACTTTTTTAGTTAAGAATAAGAGGTGGTCTTCATGCTTTATATCGAATTCGAATGATCCTCCTAGGAACAAATCCCGGTATAGTACACACACATACAAATGTGGATTATACTCCCCATGCCGAAGACGAATTTACTCACTAGTGCTCTGAAGAAGGCAAATATTAAAAATATTTATTTGGAACCATTAGAAACAAAACTATTTAGTAATATAGACACCAGCGCAAATATACCTGGAGATGAAAGTAGCACTTTGTCTAGTAGCTCTGCATCCCCTAAAGGACAACAACAAATTATTGAAAAGGATGGTCTGTTGTACATTGCAGGCTTTTTGGCAAAGCAGAATCTAAAAAGTTATCAATATCTCGGTAATTATACTTACCAAGGAGAAACAATAAATATGCACACTTATGCTTTACCATCGTGGATACAAAGTTTGTCCTTTGGGGGCTTTATACAGCCATCGGACGAATAGAGCTCGCAAGTAGCAAAAATGGACAAATACTTTCTGAAATATCACATGGATACATTTAATCTAGGAAATTGTATTATCAAAAGAACAACTGATTTTGTTTTCGAAAAGGTCTCACATTTGAAAATACCAAAAGAACTAGTTCGTGCGTTTTGTAGACTTAGAATATTAAAATATTTAAATAATAAAAGAGAACAGGTTCAAATGTTGAAAAGGCGACATTACTCTGGTTCCTTTGAACCCCAAAAGGTTTTAAAGAAAATGAGAAAAATCGTTTCATAATTAATATGTGCAAATGTCATTCTCAATCGATACCTACCTACAGTTTGTTCAGTGAATGTTCAGACCTACGTCACAACTCCCATCCTTGTCTGACTCATGAATATACAACCGATGTCCATCGTATATTCATGAGTAATGCGGGCCGGGCCCTTCACGCTCCGGTTTGGCCTCAAAGGCCGCAACTGACAGTTTTTGCCTCAAGGCGGGAACTGTGCCGCTTTTCACCCTACACGTTCAAACAAACAAACTGGCATTTTCGGTCAGTTCGCCGGCAAAATCGAAGACGTTTAATCCATAGCTGGAGGGTGAGAATTTTAAAGAATATGTCGAAAAACGAAAAGCAGCAGCCGTCATTCTTATATTGAAAGAAGAAGAGGAGACCAAAAAAATGAAAGAAAGATAAGAGGATACAAAAACAAAATATGGTTATGTGGGAAGCCATTTTTGACCCGAGGCCAAATGAGCTGCAACTTTAAGATATTTGGCTAAATTTCTGTTCGAATATGCCTTCGACTTTAGCTTCCATAAATAACATTACAAATTTCTGTATGTCTCAACAAATGGTGTAAGCAATTCTGCAGACATCGGGGAACCTCACTTGAAAATCTCTTTAATAAAACTATTGAAAAATGCCAATAATACGCCCTACTGCACTGGATACCCTCCCAAAACCTGGAGCAAAACTGACTCTTGCCCGCGCGATCTACATGTGACACTAACCTTCTTTGTTTTATGCGCTAATTGCCTTAATACGTCTATCTTTGTTTCGATGAGACCTCGGCCGAAGTTCGGCACTACACGATTCAGTTCCGGCCAGGCCTGTGGACTGTTCAGTTAAAAATATTTAAACCCACCCTTCACGTTCAGTTTTTTATCAGATTTGAACTGTACAGTTGGACTGTTCAGTCCAAAACCCAACGTGAAGGGTGATTCTCGGCCGGGCGCGTCTCGGATTTGGCTTCTCCGGCGCGATCGAAGTTTATTTGGCATGCTAAATATTTTTAACTGAACAGTCCACAGGCCTGGCCGGAACTGAACCGTGTAGTGCCGAACTAAAGTCGAAGGCATATTCGAACAGAATTTTAGCCAAATATCTTAAAGTTGCAGCTAATTTGGCCTCGGGTCAAATGGCTTCCCACATAATTATATTTTGTTTTTGTATCCTCTTATCTTTCTTTCATTTTTTTGGTCTCCTCTTCTTCTTTCAATAAACGAATGGCGACTGCTGTTTTTCGTTTTTCAACATATTCTTTAAAATTCTCACCCTCCAGCTATGGATTAAACGTCTTCAATTTTGCCGGTGAACTGACCAAAAATGCCAGTTTGTTTATCTGAACGTGTAGGGTGAAAAGCGGCACAGTTCCCGCCTTGAGGCAAAAACTGTCAGTTGCGGCCTTTGAGGCCAAACCGTAGCGTGAAGGGCCCGCTTTAGCTTCCATAAACATTACAAATTTATGTATGTCTCAACAAATGGTGTAAGCAATTCTGCAGACATCGGTGAACCTTACTTGAAAATCTCCTTAATAAAACTATTAAAAAATGCCAATAATACGCCCTACTGCACTGGATACCTTCCCAAAACCTGAAGCAAAACTGACACTTGCCCGCGCGATCTACATGTGACACTAACCTTCTTTGTTTTATACGCTAATTGTCTTAATACGTATATCTTTGTTTCGATGAGACCTCGGCCTCGATCGCGCCGGAGAGGCCAAATCCGAGACGCGCCCGGCCGAGAATCACCCTTCACGTTGGGTTTTGGACTGAACAGTCCAACTGTGCAGCTCAAAACTGATAAAAAAACTAAACGTGAAGGGTGGGTTTAAGACAAGGGCGGGAGTTGTGACGTAGAGCCAAACATTCGCTGAATAAACTGTAGTCACGAAACTACTTTTCGTTGTAGGCCAAAGATAGGCAGCTGTCAAAAATAAACACAAATACTTCGAAACCTGACTTTTAAACCTGTCAAAACAAATACATTTGGTAAAATTATTGAATTAGAAATTAGTTTATTAAATGTGATCGTAGATAAAATATAGTAGGTATATAATTTGAGTGTAAAGCAATTACGCACACATGGATTGCACACTCACTGCTGTGCGGTTCCTTGCGTAACTTTTCCATTTGTGCGTAATACGCAGTTTACAACCCTCGTTATGCTATGCGTTGTTTGCAAACCTCGACTGCATCTCGGCCGGCAAACTCCCCAGTACGAAAAACTCAAGTTTTCAGCCTTGTATCATAAACTATTATTATGAGTTGTTATAACATTTTAATTTAATAGCAATTTTGCCTCCTTTGTTATATTATATTATATAAATTAATTAAAGAAAGCTGGTTAAATGATGAAGTTGGACTTTGCAAAGTAAAATAATAAAATGTGTGAAATTTATGATGACCTAGTTAACTAGGTTACAAAACATCATCCCTTTTAAATATATACTAGTCGCTTTGTAAACGTGTATTAATATATTTTGTTTTATAAATTGTCTTTATTTTTCCTACCTACAGGGTGTCCAATTTTAAAACTGTACAAATCCGTAAAATCTTCATTTTTGCAGATAGTCGCCTAAACTTTTTTTTGTTTCAAAGGCCTTCAAAAACCGCTTCTTTTGACCTTTCTGCCATTTTCAAAATGCAAATCCAGGGCCCGCTGCTATTTTTTTATACCCCCGATTTTCACGAAAACCATTTAGCGATTTTCTTATTTAAAATCTGACCCCACAACGTTAATCAGAACACCCCAAGACCCCTATATACCAAATTTGAATAAAACATATACAGGGAGTTTCATTCTGCAGGGTCTTATAGTTGAGCAAAATAGGAATTTTAAAGGCATCTGCCAAGTCAAGAGTTCCATGGAATCCCCTCAAAACAGTTGAATGGTCAATAGGACCACTCAAGGTGTTGGTGTGCACAGGTCCAATAAAAAAATATACATAGTGTTCTTATCTGTGCCATCTCAAAATGCTGAATTTTTATGAAACTTTATACGGGTCATGAGTGCTGTGGAATCATTGAAAAAATATTGATAAACACAAAAGTAATGTATTTCTTTACAAAATATCAACTAAGAAATAAAAACGAATTTAAATTATTGGACCTTACTCAACAAAGTCACTGTCTAAGATGATACATTTTCTGTGCGTTTCCTATTGTGGCACACCAGCCACCTACTGATATGGACTTACTGACTGGCAGACTTCTGTATTTTTTAGATTTAGTTCGTTTATAGTGTGTGGAGCGGTTTTGATATACTCGATTTTTGACCCGTATAAAGTTCAAAAAATTCAGTAATTTGAGATGGCACAGATAAAGACACTCTGTATATTTTGTATTGGACTTTGCACACCAACACCTTGAGTGGTCCTATTGACCATTCAACTGTTTTGAGGGGATTCCATGGCACTCTTGACTTGGCAGATGCCTTTAAACAATCTGCAGAATGGAACTCCCTGTATATTTTTTATTCAAATTTGGTATATAAGGGTTTTGGGGTGTTCTGATTAACGCTGTGGGGTCAGATTTTAAATAAAAAAAAAGCTAAATGGTTTTCGTGAAAATCGGCGGTTTTTGAAGGCCTTTCAAACAAAAAAAAGTTTAGGCGATTATCTCTAAAAATGAAGATTTTACGGATTTGTACAGTTTTAAAGTTGGACACCCTGTGTATACTTACATTTTCATAAACTAAGTATAGTATTTCTAAAGTCACTTGAAACAGCATAAAAAACTCTAATTGGCGTCACAAAAAGAATACAGGACATAAACGTCACGCAATTTTCAAACATATACATATTCTACAAGCAACATAATATTTCACTTTTAAGGTTTTTAAGGTTGTCGTCAAACACAACGTAAAGGTTAATGCACGATATAATATTGTCAAAAGGTCTCTAAAAAGCTATATCGATTATAACTATTTACGCATTTATATTCTAAGATCTTAGAAATTTGGCACGCCTATCCACCGCATTTCGCTGAACAAGTGGCCAGCCGTCGAACAGTGTAGCCCATGCAAGTATTGGTGATATTATATTAGGCGAGCATTGCAGTCAGTAGCGTAGCTATCATATAGCGGGAGTAAGCAACGCTTACGGGCCCAAGGCCCGTAAGGGGCCCATACCAAGTTAAATAATAAAACTAAGTCGCTGGCTATTAGCTATACCTATTATTACTGGTCCATGTGCATGCGTTGCTTATTTCCAGTACAGTTAATATAGTTGTCGTTTTAATTTTAAATACTCGTATTCCTGCAAAATGGAGAAGAAAACGAGTGGAGCATACAAAAGGAAAATAAGGAAAGAAAAGCGAGAGAAAGTTAAAAAGATGCAAAAAATATACATTTTTTTATTTAACAAACCTGAATGTAACCAAATTAACCCTGAAACTCCCAAAAATTGTTATTCACCTTCGAGTACAACTTCAGACTTATCAACAACTATACCTACTTTAATAACTGATAATCATTTATATTTATATTTTTTAATAAATTGATTTTTCCAAAATTTGAGTTGTATTGTTTTTTCTCTTTAGAATTTTGTTTGGGGTAGGTATGCCGTTTGTGGGGAGCACAGTATGGGATTATTTGCTTACGGGCCCGATAAAGTCTTGCTACGCCACTGATTGCAGTCACTTGTTTTTACTACAATATCTATCTTCTCTGTCTCCTTCATCTCTTTTTACTGCTAATACCAGGTGCGGTCCAATATGGCTAAAAAAGTGTTTTGTTTCGTATTTTATTACCGATACGCCTGTTATCGAGCTACTCTGGTAAAATATAAATGAACTCACTTGGAACACAGTGATATACGGGGCGCGATCTATTTCATAGCATTTGCCACGCTCTGCTAATGGTAAAAATACCAGATTTATCAGCAGAAATCACTCGTATAAAATTCAAAGGTTTTTTTATGCGGCCAACGTCTACCTAATCAGGCAGCCAATAAGGAAGCGGGCGTAGCGATTTGATTGGTCGGCGTTTCGGAGATTCATCGAGCAGGTGTCGACGTGGGCCAGTTTAAAGCTAGTATAACCAGTGCCGTGCTCGGAAATAAGGATTGCGCGGATTTTGCTTTTGTGTTTATATTTTTGTGTGGTGTTGTTTTGTGTGAAACAAAATTATTGGTTTGCTTTGGTTTCAATAATTTTAAATTTTATTTTATTCTTTTTTTAGAGCATTTAAATACAATTTTTATAATATTATTAAGTGCCGCGCGCCGCCTAAGACTCGGTTTTGTTTTACAAAGAAAACACCGCCCAAGCGTATTTATGCTGTTCCAAGTGACTTTAGAAATACTATACCTAAGTATTTCTATAATCATGAGTAAAAACCGCTGTCAGTAGAGCCACTAAATCCACATCTCTCTTTCGTAAATCCATTTGCAGTAAAATTCAATATAAAAATCCGAAATATTGACACTCTTGGACGTTCATCCCTTTTTTTAATCACTGTTTTTCTTTTTTATTTACTTAATTATTCACCCCATTGCACCCCCCCCCCCTTCAACCACCCGGCCTCGGCCTATCTGTGTAATGTCAAAAATGCTCTCTAATAAATTCCGCACAATAAGACCACAGAAACGTGTAAAGTGGCTACGTCCCGCCCGAGGTCACATGGCGTCACAGGGAGCCACGTGTGACTCCCAATTGACCCCTCAGTCCCTACTCCACCGGCGGGGGTGGGGCTAGACATTTCTAGGCCACGTGCCCCAAGTTAATCTCCATAAGACCAAAAAAACATGTAAATTGACTACATCTTTGACAGGTGACCTGCAAGATTTTCTGAATGTATGTTATTTTTATGCTTTGCCCGTTGGGTGAGGTTTATTAAGAGTTCTCAAGGATGTTGAAACGGTGTAGGTATGTACCTACCTCATAAACACCTCTTATTCTCATTGGAGCCGTTGAGTGAGGAATAATTGGAGCCTCCATGTGCGGGCAACAGAACTATTTGGATTTGGCCATTCTACATGATGAGGTGCCCCGTAGGTACCAACCAAATTTCTTATTTTATTTTATCAAATAATTCGAGACAATGTTAGCTATATCCTTGAAATATTTCTGTGAGAATTCATCGGGTTATGACTCAAGCCACTGGAAACCAGGATTATTAAATTAAACGAAAAACCATGTTGTTTACATTGTGTAAGTATCGAAACACCAGGAAGAGTTTGTCACGGTTATTAGTATTCTCCGAAAAATTTGCTCAAAAGTCATGTTGTTTATACGTTCTATCCACCGACACATGAGAGCGTCTAGCGAACACCTGCAGATCCACTAATCAAGGCGAAAACAATGTCCCAATCTGATATAAAAGAGGGTTACTCCCAACCAGGAGTCAGTCAGCCAGCAGTCGTCGTCGAAGTCGTCAGAGTAGTACCAGATCCCGAGTTGCAGGGCGAAGTACTGCTCGAGACATCATCCAGAGTCCGTTGCCGTGCCAGCCATGAGAGGAAGTCGTCGCAGACCACCAGTGGTAGGGCTAACTTTTGCCCGAGAGAAGAGCGAGCGACCGATGCCGTGCCAGCCATGAAACCTACACCAAGAACCAGCAGCAAGTACCTTCCACTGTCCGTTGAACTGGCCAAAGAGTAAGCGATTGAATTTTGTTTTGTTGGGTTTTGTCGACTGAGTTGCCTTTCTCTTTCCAGTTAATTCATTTATTTTATTTTATTTCGAAGGCTATTAGTGTTTACTTGGTGCGTCGTTTATTTTTAAAGGATGGTTATATTTTGTCATATTTTAAACAGTGTCGTTATAGTTCTGAATATTTTACGCTAAATTTTGGGTATTTTGAAATGCGATTTTGTGCCAATTTCGAATCATTTTTATGAATTTATACATATTTTTATTATTATTTGTGTGATCAGGCTAACTAATTTGTGTGCCAATAATTTTTATATTATTCTTGGAATATTTTGAGCTACATTCACGTACTATTTCTGCAGGTTCTGTTATCAGTTTATTCTATAAGCTAGTATCGTTCGCCACCTAGGTTTGAAACCAGTTACTAAAATTTATAGATAATTATTTTGCGCTAAACTTTATAACAATCCTAGGTTTGCTATACTTGGGTGTGTCCAATAAAATCCTGTTACCTTCGTTAAATATACAAGATTTATTTATCACAAATTTGAGACTCACAATTTTGATTTGACAACTTTTAAAAGACAACTATAAATAATTAAATCAACTTTAGCATGAAGTTAAATTTTAGTTACAAATTGCAAGTTAAATTTTTGTTAAAAATTGGTTTGAGAAGAAATAAACAGATTAAATTGGCTTTACAATTAAACTGACTGTTCAGCTTCTATTATGATTCACTCTGAATCTTAAGTTTGAACTGCGTCTTCAGTCGCTTACGCTCAAACGAGGCTCGTAGAAGTGTGGGGCGTGGCTAGGGCTTCCTCCGGTCCTTGTCTGCTCAAATAGGCGTTGCAGATGTCGTGGCTAGCAAATTTCTCAGGGGTTGCGCCGAAGTAGAGCTGACCAGGAGTCAACACCTATGCCAACGCAAATCCTCTCGATGTCTACGCAGCTCTCGTTACGTTGTTTGTCGACAGCAGGCTGTGGTTATAGCGTCCTCAACGATGGTGTTGCAAGCGTGAACAGATCAGAAAGAAAGTAGCATTAGACAAGGTCTAAGCCTTTTACAGAAATTTATAAACCAATAGGTTACGATTAATATTTAAAATTGAATTATGATACTAAAGTTCTTAAATATTGACAAATGATAAAAATTAAACGTTTAGAACTATATTAAACTAAGGGGAACTATGCATAGTTTTTTTAAATTTTGTAGATAATATTATTGAACTGACCGGAATAGCAAAATGCTTAATATTTAATAAGAAGAAAAATTTGAGAATGCTCCAGCCCGAATTCTTGAAATTTAAGAAATTTTACAACTTATTTAACGCGAAAAATTTATTTGAGACTTGAACGGTAAAATAGAGAAACTAAAAGAAAGCTGATAATATAATGGCAATACGAATTTATTAGGAAAGTGAAAATATCGGTGTCAGATTTATTTGAGTGGCCCGGTACCACAGAATCGAGACCTAACTCGAAAAATAAAAAAGTAACGTGTGACTAATGTGACCAAAACTTGAAAACATTCAACAAGATAACAGCCGCAAGATGGTGGGTATTCAAAAAAAGGACAATGCTATGTTTTTGAGTTAAAGATGGCCGCGGCCTTGGACGAAATGAGTCCTTCAAAAAAATAGCACGGCAAAAAAAAACGCCACAGGTGAGTAGTAAAGTTGCTGAACTAAGCAAAAATCAAAAGAAATTACTCACCTGTGGGGTCTTCCAGGGGAAACAGCCGCCACCTGCTTGCTGTGCTCCGCGATTCCTCAGCTACGCAGCCAAAAAGGAAACTCCTCGGGCAAGCGTCGCTGCCTCACGACGGGTAATCTGTGCTCACGACGCCGTGGACATAGAAAACAGAAAAACACAAAAATATTAGTCACACGAAGTCAATCCCCGATATTAAGATACAAAATCACTCAAATAAATCACCGATGACAAAAATTTAACTAGATAAAAGCCGAAAATGCCGAAAATTTGGCGGGAAAGGGGCAGACGCCTCCGCGCGACTCGACACCAACCAAGACGGGAGCAAACTCTCCTCAGGTCGGACCCTGCCGGCCGATCGCTGGCAGGACCTACGTCATCCGACCAATCAGGTTTTAGCAAGACACGCATTTAATCAACTAAACAGTATTTATGTTCAAATTATGCATCAACAGAACCGAAAAATCGAGTAATTCATAATACAGATCTTTAACTACATACTTACCTGCTGAAATGTAAACACACACTTGAATTTTCGCATTTTGAATATGCCAGGGTTCGACGCTAGGCGAAAGTACACGGCCATTTCCGTATATGGCGCGCGAAAATTTGAATTATTTGAAATTTTAAAATTTGAAAAAGTGGTAATAAAATTGAATACAATGTTATAAATGAATTGAAACTGTACGAAGAATAAATTAGTTATTAAGTATGAGATATTATGAGATATGTTCGAAAATAATGACTTTATGTTAATAACAAAATATAAAAAACGAGTAACGGATTTTGAAATGGAAAAATCCGTTACACACCTCTTCTCCCCGGTTTAGAAAAATGCGAAAACGCAAGTGAAGTATTTTTCTTAAAAAAATTGTTGAGTTACGTTAAAGTAATAAGTACCTACAGATTAGTCTGCCCATTCGCCAAAAACATTATATTTGACTGATAGTGTACGGCTCACACATAAGCTTGAAAATAAGTTATTGTAATAGAAAAATTAACCTCAAAAAATTGATTTGTCAAAAGAAAAAAAATTATCTGTGTCTGTGAAATCGTAATGATAAATCTCTCACTTTTGGACACTTACTAAGTGCTATCCGAGCCTATGATGAAAGAGTGATTACTAGGACATTTACCAAGTGCTATCCGAGCCTACGATGAAAGAGTGATCATTAGGATATCAAGAGAAGTAACAGTACATCCACTTTCGGACACTTACGTCTTAAGTGCTATCCTGGCCTACGATGAATGTAACACCACTTCCTAAGAAAACTAACCGATAGAAAATGACACAAGATAATAGATGCAAAAATTGAATAAATGCGAAAACCTGAAACCGTTCAAACCCCAAATTCAAAAAAACTCACTAATGAGTTAACTAAAAACTAAGCAGGGAAGTGAAATGAAAGAAAGAACTTACCAGGAAGCGTATCCGCTGCTTGCTTGACGACAGCGTACACTCCACGAACTATGACTCACCCAGTGCCGAGCCTTGAGGTTTCCCGCGTCGGAGACAACATCAACGCAACTCCCGACACCCGAGAAGACCACAACCCATGGAATGCACCCTACCCCCAGAACAAGAAGGGAGGCTACGGGCCGATAGAAAAAGAAGACGGCAATAGCCTTGGCCATAACTATTGCGTCCGCCACCAATAGTCGGTAGGCTGCCAGCTCGTCTCTGAGTCATTGCTGGAGAAAAGCGGAAAGGAATAACCAACGGAAATTTTGAAAAGACAGTATGTGCGGTAATAACTATAAATGTTCAAAAGATATGTGAAAGAAACCAAGAAGATTTAATGGAGAAAAAAACAAATCGTCACACAAGAGGGTTCCAGCCTGTTGTGTGGGGCAGTTGTGTAAAGAATGGGTCTGGATTTCGAAGAAAAAATGCCAGAAAGAATTGATAGTACTATGGAATTGAAATGTGAACTTTTGATGCAGACACAGGGGGATATTCAAAAGGTGAGGAAAAATAATAAAGATAACCCACTGATTGGAATAGTTGCATGCTGGAAATACGGCCGATCACCCGAGGGCACGCTTGCTCTGTTCTAATATTTCCAGGTTCTCAAAAGGAACGAACATGCAACCATTCGAAGCAGCTTCGCAACTAAACGAAAAATGGTTTTGGTATAAAAGGAAACCTGTACTACATCAATCATTCACAGAAACTTAAATTGCCCTAATCAAATCAGGTCAGTCACAGTCAGTTCGTACACAACGACAAATTCTCGAAACTAGATCGGTATTCAGGTAAAACAACAACACCTCAGAGCACAAAATTAGTCAACTATGTTACTCAATAGATGACATGATCCATACCAAGAAATTGACACAATATATATTTGACCAAAATGGACAAGACAGAATCTAAGGATCAATAGTCGATCAAGCAGTTAGTTATGATAAGTTGTGACAAGTTATTACAATCAAAATTTGATTACCAAGATATTAATTAAATTCGTTCAAAAAAAAATAATCTAAGATACGATAATTACGAGATATTACAGATATAGGTAAGATATTACTGGGAACTTATCACAACTGAGACTGAGCTTGATCAACAGATCAAGACGTTAGAAAGATGTTCTCTAACTATGCTCGATAGAAATTAGCTTTCAGTGGCAAGCGCCAAAATCTAGAGCGAAATTAAAATGCATGTTCCCACCTCTAACCCAATCGTAACATATGTCACACCAAAAAAATGTTACCTCTGGTGGAGAAGGCAAAAATTGTTTTACCTGTCAAGTATCATATGCAAACAAGCTTAAAAAAATTACAAAATGACAATAAAATTTGTCGACTTACTTATGTTCGAAAATTTCAAAGTTAAAGATAAAAAATTGAGATAAGTTATTTGCAAGTTAAAGATAAAGGTTGAGATAAGTTATTTCCAAGTTAAAGATAAAAAATTGAGATAAGTCATTTCAGAGTTAAGATAAAAAAAATTGAGATAAGTTACTTCAAAGTTAAGATAAAAATTTAGATAACTCACTATGTAAAAATGCGACATTACTTCTATAAAAAAAAATAGATATTGACAGATACAAAGTTCTACGAGCTGTCCCGGCCTTCCATGCTCGTCGGCAACTGCTTGTACAAATAACATGAAATGAAAACTTTAAGAGACTGACAAACGACAAGGTACTCAAAATGTTGACACTAAAAGGTAGTTACGACAGTTAAAAAAACTTACAAGGTAATCAAGATACGACAAGAAACTAGATAAACGATACTAAAGCAAAGTTACGATACTCTAGGGCTTAACGGTTAGGCAATGGAGATAAACTGATTTAGTGCCAACCCTGTGAGCTAAACTCACAAAAATATCGAGCGTAAACTCTCTTGGTTACGAACCCCTTCGGTTCAAGATACGAACACCTCGGTTCACGATACGAACCCTCCGGTTCAAGATAAGATACAGGGAGCCTTACTGAAACGTCTCTGCGGAAATAATGAGGCAAAAAGGTAGATACAGATCGTCAAAAGAGTCAAGATATTTGATTTTAGAGTTGGCTGCTTAAGCCGATATTTCCAAGAAATATTTTAATCAAAAACTCAAAACTTCCTACTGCAACCAAACAAACCTCCTGGCAATGTGCTTCGCCACTCTGCGAACACATAACGATAAGATACTCAGCACTAAACCAACCATACGCAACTCAACATTCAAAACAACAAAAAACCTAGAGTACCTACCTAACAACAAAATTCTACACAATCATTCTAGAGTTCAAAAGTTACGTTACTACCTTTTAAATTGAGATAAATTACATCAGTACGATTTCAGTAACCACAAAACTGTAAATTAATCGACAGGTTCAAATTAATCAACAAAATATTTTTGTCTGGTTGACAGGTATTTTTTGCATCGAATTGATAAGTACAATGGAAGTCGCACAGGTATCACTTTCATTGTTGTTTGGGGCAGCCAACTCTAGAGAGAGATAGGTTGCAAATGGCAATAAGTAAGACAAGGACGCCTAATGAACGTGTCAGCTGATTCAGGCAAAGGAGGTATATAGGGTTGTTGCATATTAATGGGAGAATTTAATGGGCTTGTTCCGTAATTCTCTTTATTGTATGATCTGCATTCCGAAATTCAGAGCTTGTTTGTAGGAATGAGAATTTTTCTATATAACCACAATTATGTAAATATTGCACAGAAAAAAGTAGTGAATTGATTAAAAAAATTACCTACATGGCAATTTTATGTGCCTGGAAGTAAATTGAGACAAATAAAATACAAATTACAAAATAAAAGTTTATTTTAAAATAACAAAACGACAAAATATCTAGGATAAGGTACCTATACACTTTCAACTTTAATTACTTATCTTAATTGATTTATTAATTTTAAAATTCAATTTAATAGGAAAAGCATGTAAGACAGGTAGCTTTTACATATTTATATATATATATATATATATATATATATATATATATATAAAAATATATATATATATATATAGGTAAGATATTACTGGGAATCTTACATCCTTATTTTCATTGTATCTTGGGTTATGAAGATTTCCACGCAGGTCGCTTTAGCAGCCTCCGTGGCCATGTTAGTACAAGCCCCAAAATAGGGGATGTGCTGACTGAAGCTGCAAATGTGCTGTTGGCTCCTGCCTGGACTTCATTTGTTGCTTCCCAAATCATGCCTATCTTTTGATTTGGTTAATGTTGCACCGTACTGATGATTGCCAAATAGCATGAAACACGTGTATGCGGTTACTAGTTTTTTCTTTTTGTTAACTTTGAGTGTTTGCCCATTATCACCTTTTCTTGTAATTATATATATATATATATATATATATTATATTTGTTTAGGCATCTAACAAAAAGAATTACAAATAATTACCTTATTAAAGGGACCAGAACCTCAAGATAATTCCATCTTTGACTACGAAGAGCTAGGTTCATTAGAACAATATTTTGCCAGTTTTTCCCTTGATAGTTTCTATCATGACTTGGAAAATAAGAAACTGTAGTAATTACATACTTTTTAAGTTTGCGCTGCCCAAAATTCTCTATGAAATTGCTCTCAATAAATTGTTGACTACAAATGCAAGTAAATACTTGTAGACAGTACAAAATTTTTCCTTTTTATTGCTGCTATCCACTTGTCTCTAATATCACCTTATCTCTTGGAAAACTGCAAAGTTATTAGCAAAGATTTTTAAGACTTACGAATGAAAAGAAACCCCCACTGTTCTTATTCTTTCCGCCCCGTTTGGTACAAATACACAACAGGAGCTGACCCTCTTTTTTGTAATTTACAACTTATAAACAGAGAATATAGCCACATAGCTAAATTAAATTCTCTCCCATCTAAAAATATAATATTAAACCAAACACCAACTAAGAAAACTCAATGCCGTTTTATACCTACGAAACTGCCACCACGACACGAACTCAAATCAAATATAAATAATACAATTATTACTCCTATTCGTACTGCTGGAACTTGGGACAGAAGGAAAATTTAAATGACGTTTGACAAGGGAACTCGTTTGAAGCACAGGACACAAAAATAGAAAGTTAGGACAAACACCTCTTTTGTGTTATGTGATTTTTGCCGGAATCAGCTGATTTATTTATTATTTCACTTACTCAAGTTTGGCTGCCAGTTTCTCTCTCTACACTCCTTCCATCTACTTGTCATTTCAATGATTTTTTGAGACAAAATTTCGTACTGTTTCATAAGACAGTTCAGAATCTTTTAAGTTATTTGGTTCCATGTCTATCAGTCAAATACCCAAATAAAATTGAAATACAATTGCCAGATCGAGAGATTATTTAAGGTAAGAGAAAAAATATATATCGTCCAAATAAAAATTTGACTAGAGCAGTTCTCAACTTAAATTTCAAAAGTTAATTTGCTAGATCAGTCCGTTTTACAAGTAATGAGAGGGTAACAAGAAAGAATTGAACAGACGAGAAAACCAGGCCACACGTTGGGGCACGCCAATTTGTATAACAATCCTAGGTTTGCTATACTTGGGTCTGTCCAATAAAATCCTGTTACCTTCTTTAAATATACAAGATTTATTTATCACAAATTTGAGACTCACAATTTTGATTTGACAACTTTTAAAAGACAACTATAAATAATTAAATCAACTTTAGCATGAAGTTAAATTTTAGTTACAAATTGCAAATTAAATTTTTGTTAAAAATTGGTTTGAGAACAAATAAACAGATTAAATTGGCTTTACAATTAAACTGACTGTTCAGCTTCTATTATGATTCACTCTGAATCTTAAGTTTGAACTGCGTCTTCAGTCGCTTACGCTCAAACGAGGCTCGTAGAAGTGTGGGGCGTGGCTAGGGCTTCCTCCGGTCCTTGTCTGCTCAAATAGGCGTTGCAGATGTCGTGGCTAGCAAATTTCTCAGGGGTTGCGCCGAAGTAGAGCTGACCAGGAGTCAACACCTATGCCAACGCAAATCCTCTCGATGTCTACGCAGCTCTCGTTACGTTGTTTGTCGACAGCAGGCTGTGGTTATAGCGTCCTCAACGATGGTGTTGCAAGCGTGAACAGATCAGAAAGAAAGTAGCATTAGACAAGGTCTAAGCCTTTTACAGAAATTTATAAACCAATAGGTTACGATTAATATTTAAAATTGAATTATGATACTAAAGTTCTTAAATATTGACAAATGATAAAAATTAAACGTTTAGAACTATATTAAACTAAGGGGAACTATGCATAGTTTTTTAAATTTTGTAGATAATATTATTGAACTGACCGGAATAGCAAAATGCTTAATATTTAATAAGAAGAAAATTTGAGAATGCTCCAGCCCGAATTCTTGAAATTTAAGAAATTTTAAAACTTATTTAACGCGAAAAATTTATTTGAGACTTGAACGGTAAAATAGAGAAACTAAAAGAAAGCTGATAATATAATGGCAATACGAATTTATTAGGAAAGTGAAAATATCGGTGTCAGATTTATTTGAGTGGCCCGGTACCACAGAATCGAGACCTAACTCGAAAAATAAGAAAGTAACGTGTGACTAATGTGACCAAAACTTGAAAACATTCAACAAGATAACAGCCGCAAGATGGTGGGTATTCAAAAAAAGGACAATGCTATGTTTTTGAGTTAAAGATGGCCGCGGCCTTGGACGAAATGAGTCCTTCAAAAAAATAGCACGTCAAAAAAAACGCCACAGGTGAGTAGTAAAGTTGCTGAACTAAGCAAAAATCAAAAGAAATTACTCACCTGTGGGGTCTTCCAGGGGAAACAGCCACCACCTGCTTGCTGTGCTCCGCGATTCCTCAGCTGCGCAGCCAAAAAGGAAACGCCTCGGGCAAGCGTCGCTGCCTCACGACGGGTAATCTGTGCTCACGACGCCGTGGACATAGAAAACAGAAAAACACAAAAATATTAGTCACACGAAGTCAATCCAAATCACTCAAATAAATCACCGATGGCAAAAATTTAACTAGATAAAATCCGAAAATGCCGAAAATTTGGCGGGAAAGGGGCAGACGCCTCCGCGCGACTCGACACCAACCAAGACGGGAGCAAACTCTCCTCAGGTCGGACCCTGCCGGCCGATCGCTGGCAGGACCTACGTCATCCGACCACTCAGGTTTTACCAAGACACGCATTTAATCAACTAAACAGTATTTATGTTCAAATTATGCATCAACAGAACCGAAAAATCGAGTAATTCATAATACAGATCTTTAAATACATACCTGCTGTGTGTGTTTAAAAATTTCATCAATTTCTTCATCAGTGTAAAAAGCCTGTTTTACATTGACAATTTCTTCATGAATTAATTCA
Source organism: Pseudeuparius sepicola (assembly GCA_963920635.1). Taxonomy (NCBI): domain Eukaryota; kingdom Metazoa; phylum Arthropoda; class Insecta; order Coleoptera; family Anthribidae; genus Pseudeuparius; species Pseudeuparius sepicola. The sequence goes on along the minus strand of OY987304.1, from coordinate 28,246,672 downwards.
TGAATAAGTTTATGAATAAATTCATGAATTAATTCACGACAAGTTCTATTTTACACCGATGAAGAAATTGATGAATTTTTTTGGCACCTTATGTCAGATTCTAGCAAATACCAACACAAGAGAATAAATAACAAAATTATTTTTTGTGCTGCATTTCCCCTATCAGAACATATTTTCTAACCATATCCATCTTCATCCAAAGCATCTTTAACTACAGATTAAGTCTGGCTAGAAGAGTAGTTGAAAATGCATTTGGCATTTTAGCCAAACGATTTAGAGTTTTTTTGACTACGATTAATATGAATGTGGAAAAAGTGCTAACCATAACATTGGCATGTTGCACATTACATAATTTTTGAGACCCGAATGTCCTAGTTCCATCCTAGAAGAGCTTTATAAAGACTATATAATATTTAAATTTGGACTTTCTTACCAAACATGCTCACCGCAAGACATGCTTGCATTGTTGCCCGAGAGAAGTTTTGTGATTATTTCGTGAATGACGGAGCTGTGCCTTGGCATCGGAATACATAAATAAAACATTGTAACATTTCACACACTTTTTATCGAAGTATATTATCGTTGGGTGAGGATTATCTCTTCAGCCAACAACATTATCTTTAAAATTATGTAGGTACTCTCCTCTATTCCTCATCTAATGCCTCAAACAAAAACTAGTATCAAAATGTAACCTTCCTTGTGTTCAAATTTTCAATGTTGGTACTCCTGAAGTTCACGCAAAACTTGCCGGAAAATAGAACATGCTCTAATTCGTGAAGTAACTTCATGAAGAAATTCATGAATTAATTCATGAAGAAATTGACAGTGTAATACACGATTTTTTATATTAATTTGTCCTTGAAGTGACTTCATTAATTAATTAATGAAGAAATTGTGAATGTAAAACAGGCATAAAATAGAACTTGTCGTGAATTAATTCATGAATTTATTCATAAACTTATTCATGAATTAATTCATAAACTTATTCATGAATTAATTCATGAAGAAATTGTCAATGTAAAACAAGCTTTAGACTGAAAGTTCCTCACCTAACAGTTACCTGGTTCAGAGATCTCAATGAGACGAGACATGCAGGTGTTTAAATGAATTAAGAGCACATGAAAATGGACTGTATGATGAAAAGCAATGAAAATGAAACCACGGGATTAGAACTCATGAAATATTATTCACACAGACTTACATGGGGCAAGGCGGGGTGAAAATAATGTTCTGAACTAAAACCCGTTGTCTTTCCAGTTCGAGAAAGAAGCGAAATCGCCTCAGTTTCTTATTTTTAAAATCAGACCAGACTTTTTTTGTCACACTGACATTATTATTTTTTCTTGACAAATTAGAAAGATAAACTAATATACCGGGTCGATACTTATACAAAATATTAGTTTTTCTTAACATTGCCCCCGGCCTTGAAAGACAATCTTTCAATGGTATACAATGAATGAAGAAATGAAATTAAACAAACTTATGCTAAAATACACGGCCAATGGTGAGTCTAATTTACATTGGTGCAATTTAATACTAGCACTCACTGTGAGTCCACTTCGACCGGAAGCACACACACTTTCAATACAGAGCGTTTAATAGTACCGGACGATGTCTTGATCGTAATCACCCTGACCACACCATCGTCACCTGGATGAAGAGCAATGACTCGACCTAAGCGCCACTTAAAGGGTGGAGAATGGTCGTTCTTGATGATTACTATAGCTCCAACAGCAAGGTTGGTGGTGGGAGATTTCCATTTTGTCCTTTCTTGAAGTTGAGCTACATATTCGGTGGATCATCGTGTCCAAAAGTGTTGCTTAAGTTGTTCTAATTGTTCAAAATGGGACAATCGGTTTGTCGGTAAATGTTCTAGGTCGGGATAAGGAAGGGATTGCAAGGAACGGCCGATAAGGAAGTGTGCCGGAGTTAGTACCTCTAAATCGTTGGGGTCCGTAGAAAGTGGAGTAAGAGGGCGACTATTGAGAATACCCTCTATTTGTCTTATAATAGTAGAAAAACTCTCATACGTTAATGATGCATCCGCTAGAAATCGTTTAATGTGATGCTTTGCTGATTTTATTCCTGCATCCCAGAGGCCCCTTGATGCGGTGAGTATGCAGCAATGAAACACCATTTAACATCACATTGCGTTTCGTATAAATTGGTAAGAGTATCATGGTTGGACTTTAAAAATGAACCAAGCTCTTTCAGCTTGATATGTGCTCCTATAAAATTACTGCCATTGTTGCTGTGAATGATCAATGGTCGACCTCTGCGAGCAATAAATCGAAGGAACGTCTCCAAAAAGCAATCAGTGCTAAGACTAGTCCAATTCTAAATGAACAGCCTTGGTATTAAGACATATGAAAAGACACAAGTAGCATTTACTCAGTCTTGCACCTCGACCCTTACTATTCTTAATAAAGAATGGTCCAGCATAATCCAAGCCGGTTTATTTAAAGGGTGGACTTGGATTCACTCGAGAAGCGGGCAAATTTCCCATGATTGGAATTTGGGTGACTGGTTTCAATTTGAAGCATACTATACAATTTTTTATAACAATGTGTTTAGCCAATGATTTACCATTAATGGACCAATAGTTGTCTCTGGTTGCCGCTAACAAAGCCTGCGGTCCACAATGAAATAGTTTATTGTGCATGAACTTAAAAATCAAATTCGTTAAATGGTGCTTCGCGTTCAAAACTGCAGGCTGTTTCTTAGGAAAAGGATAGGAAGAATGTTTCAACCGACCTCCTACCCATATAATATCATCTTTTAAAAACGGACTTAATGATTATAACCTACTCGATTTAGAAACTGAACGGGTTTGTTGAAGATTATGAAAATCGCTTGGAAATGACTCCCGTTGGGCAAGCTTCACTAAGGTCTCCATAGAAACCTGGAGTTCTTCGTGAGTCAATGGTCCAACGTACTGTTGTTCAGGATGTCTTGAATTATGAATGAATCGTAAACAATAAGCGGCTACTCTCTTGATTCTAGTCAATGTCGAGAACCTTTCAAATGGAAAGAGTGATTTGAACTCTTCTTGAAGAAAGTTACAAGTCATCTTCCGTAACTCAGGAAGTTCCTCAAAGGATTTAGTGGTGAGTGATACATCCGCAGGCCACTGTTCATGAGGTTGCTGTAGCCATAGGGGACCAGAAAACCATACCTTTGAAGTAACAAGAGATTTTGGGCTTAGACCTCTGGACAAAATGTCAGCTGAGTTGGATACTGTAGAAACGTATCTCCACTTGTTGATCTCAGTAATTCTTTGAATTTATGCCACTCTGTTGCTGACAAATGTCTGTAAATTGTGAGGTTCTGATCTTATCCATGCTAGAATTATTCTCATGGCCTTCGTGACCTTGTGGTATAGATGAGCTAGCAGGAGAGCTGCATACAGTTCTAATCGGGGAACACTAATTGTCTTCACCGGGGCTACTCTCGTTTTGGAACACAGAAGTTTAACAAGAATTTCATTGTTGGAACTAACGGAATGAATATATATACAAGCACCATAGGCAGTTTGTGAGGCATCTGAAAAACCGTGTAGCTGTAGTGTAGTTTCCTGCATATTTTAGATCGGATCTCGAGCAGTATATTCTGTAAATTTATTTTGATACTTAATTTAAGGAAATTTATAAAGATCAACGAAAGGTAAAAACACAATTTTTAGAACTAAAAGAATTAGATCAGAATTCAGAATTACAAGCCACTGGGAATCTCATATTAGTCAGACCCTGGTAATCGATCGCAATGCGGTCATGTGACTTTGTTTATATCTACTGCCGCTGTAACTTGGATAGACTTTAGATATCTAATTTGTGCAACTTCAGTTAGGTACTTACGAATTGTATCGTTTTGTACGCCTCTTATAGATAAAATCGACTTGTTTCCAATATTCCAATAAAAAAAGTTTTGTAAACCAACCAGCATAACGTCCGGATCACGATACACTCACAACGGTATGTTCTCGCGCATGAAGCCACTAGCGTGTGACGTCACGTGGGAATCTATTCGCAATATAAGCGTTGATTGAGGACGATATAAGTATATGGGAAATACTCTTTGTGGTTAATATTTTTGCATTTTTCCACGTTTTTTTGAATGATTATCTAAATGTGACATGTTTTATTAAACATGATATGAAATATTACAATAAAAACAAGTGATTTCAAATTCAGAGAGTAATGAAACTTGTAATTCAGTTTCCTTTTTTTGATAAGGATAAGGTAGGATGATGGGAATTAATAATGTTCAAAACGGGATTACATAGATATGTACGTAGTTACGAAGGGAGATTGAACGAAGATCTTTTTAAAAAAGACAGAACTTTATTTGGCAACGTACAAACAGTGAAAATCGTGTATGACATGGGAACAAGTGTTTTTATACAATTAAAAGCTGACAATGCAAAATAAAAGCTGACCGTGGGAACTGGTGCTAGCGGTGCGGTTTCTAGGAACATAACTCCTCCCCTGTTAGTTTGAGGTTCCAGCAGGAAATCCGAGCGGAACCGATTGATCCTTGATTTCTTTCTTCTTTCTTGATGGAACCATTAAAATCTTCTTTAAATTTAGGCAAATTAATAGAATGCATATAACAGAAATAACAGTCCAAATTGGCCAATTGATTGCAGAATTTTCGGTGATGTCTTCTAAATTGATTGGATTGATTGTTTTTACGTACTCGTTCAATTGATGCAGTTTTTCTAACGGAACGTGGTCGATGCGAAGTGGTTTTCTTGAGGGTTTTGCTAATTTTCTTGAATTTTCTTCAATTTTTGGTAAAAATATTGGTTTTTCTGGTTTGCTTTCTTCAGTATTTCCAAATTTCAGTGACTTGTACTCGATGCTGCAGTTTTGTGGGATTTGAACCAAAACTTTTCCTTGAATAGATTTGAATATTTCATCAGGACATTTTGTTTTTATTGTGATTGATATATTGCTGATTATTATTAAGAACTTATCGTTAATTTTATTAAAAATCATTGATGGTTGCTCAATAGGAACTGGAGAACAGGAATTTCTTCTACCGTGGATTAAATCTGATATGCAGTCTTCTCTCGGGTGCCAATTAAGTTCTTCTTGGTCGCAAATATACAGTGTGTCTTGAAGTGGCGTGCAAGGGTATTCCATATATTGCAGTGATGCTTCTTCCAGAGCCAAATAAGGTTTATTAGGAATGATTATGGAATTTTCATTGTTAGGAATAGGGAATAAATGAAAATATTGGTAGATTTTGGGAAACATAATTGGAAATTCTATGGCAAATATTAATTTATTATTTGAAAAGTAGCAGTTTGTTTTCACCATTGAGTACCAGGAGTGAACATTTATTTTTAAAATTTCGCTTTTAAGATAATGGTTTTCTAATTCGTTCAAAATTTCCTTTAAATTGTCTACTATTAATATATCAGGATGAGTAACATGTAATTTGGAAAATGTAATTGCCGATTCGACGTTATTTAAAAAGTTCATAATAATATTAATGTTTAAAGAGATTTGATCTAAAATACTGGATATTGATACATAATGAACTATTTGATCTGAAATACTTTCATTATGGATTTGATTGATATGTTCAGTAATTTTCTGCTGATTTTTGATAATTGTGGAAAGTGTAGATTCGTATTTTCCAATTAAATTTTTTGATAAAGAAATTTGAAAATTAGCATTTTTTACTATTTTAGCTTGATTTTTTTTAATTGTATAATTGCGTTGTCGTATTTTTCAGCGTCAAAATAATCTAAGGTTCCAAAAATTCATTTTTGTATCGTTCCACCAAGGTTGAATAATCCACGTTTTTGCCTATTATTAGTGTTAGATTTATATTTTTAAATTTTCGTGATATTTCCGTTATAAGTGGTTCAATATTTTTGTAAATATTTATTAGGTTTAAATTATAAAGTAATTGATTCGATACGAGAGAATGATTTAAGTTTTGATAGGTTGTTTCTAAATAATCAATTTGTGACTTTAAAACAGATAAATTTATCTGCTGCGATTTTTTTCTGGGTTTGGCTTAACGCCTTCGGGTGTTATGATATGTCCTAAATAAGAAACAGATTTTTTCAAAAATTCCGATTTATCAAGTTGAAGCTTAAAGTTTGCGGATCTTAGTCTATTAAAAACACTTTTTAATCTTGTCATGTGTTCTTGTAACGAGGTGCTGAAAATTATTATATCATCGAGGTAAACCAAACATATTTCATTATTTAAGCCTCTAAGGACATTGTCCATAACTCTTTGGAAACTACTCGGAGCGTTTTTTAGCCCAAAAGGCATACGAACAAACTCGTAGTGACCTCCTTGAGTTGAGAAAGCGGTTTTTTGAATGTCATTCGGATCAATTTGGATTTGGTGAAAGCCGGAAGCAAGGTCTAAGGTCGTGAAATAGTTGGCACGTCCAAGTCTGTCTAAAATATCGGTGATATTGGGAAGAGGGTATTTGTCGTCTATCGTCTTGTCGTTAAGTTTTCTATAGTCTATTACTATACGCCATTTCTTTTTGCCGGATGAATCTAATTTCTTGGGGACTACCCATATTGGACTACTCCAGGGTGAAGTAGATGGTTTTATGATGCCTTGTTGAAGCATTTTACTGATTTGTGATTTTACTTCTTCGCGGTGTATTTCGGGAAAGCGATAAGATTTTGTATAGATAGGGGTTTCGTCAGTCAGATTTATTTTGTGATTTATTTCGTTTGAAAAACTTAGTGGAATGTTTTCACAAAAGAAAATGTCGCGGTAATTATAACATAGTTTACGGATTGCATCTTTTTCTTCCCTGTTACAGTGATCAAGTCTCAAATTCTTAAGATTTTCTTTAAGTAAGTCGTCTTCTTGTTTAGAAATTTCGAAATTTGTTTCCATTTTGTCCATAACATTTACTTCGTTAATGTCTAATAGTTCTAGGTTAAAAGGTTCTGTTATAGGGTTCTGTATTAGGATTTAATATAGTTGTGATTGCAAAATAATTTTTTATATTTACTACTGCTTTTGGAGATTCCAAATTGTTGTCAAAATTGATATAGTCAAGTATGCCTAAACCATTCTCTTAACAAACAGGAATTTTTACAACCTTTTGAGTTCTCGGAGGAATAACTATGGTGTGGTTACATTTTTGGAAATTTTTTGAAGCCATAGTGTGATCATAATTTAAAGGAATTTGAGCATAGGGTGTCACTAAAAAATCTTCATTAGTAAGAACGTTTGCTTTTAAAAGTTTGATTAAATCCATTCCAATAAGTCCATCGTATTTCGTGGAAAAGTCATACAAATAAAATTTATAAAATTGATTTGTGTTAAAATTTTGAAACATGGGACTTATTGCAATTTTATCATGGGAAGTGACTGCATGTGAGGTTTGTATACCTACTAAAATTTTCGTTAAGAATTGAATTTGGATAGAATTTGTAAGCTAGGTCAGGGTTTATTAAACTGCGTGAATTGCCTGTGTCTATCAAAAATTTTGCGTCGATTTCGGGAATGTATATGTAGGGTAAATTGCTAAGTAAGTGATTAAGGTCTATTATTACGTCATTCGTTTTTGAGCTTGGTCTATGGGAAAATTTGCGTCTTGTTCTTGGAAGTTATTGTAGTCTTCTGTAAAGTCATATGTGGTGTTAGATGTCGAGGGTTCGGGTTCATAGTAATCGGGGTATACGTCATAATGAGAGTCGTATTCAACGAAAGTTTCGGGTTGAGCGTGATTCTGGGAATAGTTGGGTTCTTCGTACTGTTCGATATTGTGTAATTGGGAATAATGTCGTTTTTTAGGTGGAGGTAGGGAATTTCTAGTATTGGTAGACATCGGTTCGGGTCTATTATTGGGAACTTGACCTGTGGGTCTAAATACATTTTGGTTTGAAAAGAATTTTTGATTATAATTTGATCGTGGTTGGATATTTATTGGTTGTGACGGGAAATGTTGCCGAAATTGTTGCTGGGGAAAATTTTGCGGTTGGGAAGGAATGTAATTTTGTTGCGGGATGTGTCGTTGTTGCGTAGGGTATTGTTGATGGGGGTAATATTGTGGAAAAGCATTAAAAATTGGTCGAGGTTGATAGTGAGGAACATTTTGACTGTAGGAGTTTGAAAAACTTGCTCTTGGAATATTAGGTCGTGAAAATAAGGGTTGTTGTTGAGGTGTCCTAGTTACATTTCTAAAAGCTAAAGTTTGTCTTTGATTAAGTAAAAAGTTTTCTTCTTCGAGCACATATGAAATTGCTAATTCTATTGAATTTGGGTTTCTAAGCCGAACCATATCTTGTATTCTGCCGTTTAATCCTCGTAGAAATGTTTTGAGAGCTAACTCGTCTTAGTTTTTAATTTGTAATAATTTTTCGTTTGCTGGAATATTTATAGATTTTAGTTTAGAACAAATTGAGCTTCTGGATTTTTGAATTCTTTGTCCAAAAATAGAAAATGATTCGTTTTTAAATGGTTGCATTATTATGAGATCTTGCACCAGGCAATCTAAGTTTCTTTGATCACCAAATGTAAGACGGAGTAAAGCTTTCAAATCATCCCATTTACGAACTTCGGGTCTCGAACCTGCAAGGATTAGGGCGGTTCCAACTAATTTACTAATAATTGCGCGGAGCAGAAAACCAATGAAAGTATCTTCGGGGTTTTGATTTGCAAAATTAGAATAAAGAGAATCGCAATGTTCGATAAATATCTCTAAGGTATTTTCGTCGCCATTAAAGTTCGGAATTGTATCAATAAACAGTTTCAGTAACTGATAATTGACTTGAGAATCATTATTTCCGGGCATTTGGTTAGTATTATTATCAACTTCTAAATTAGTTGAATCTAAAGCTAAATTATTTAAAATATCAATTAATTCGTCTATTTTGACAGATTTAGTTTTTCTAAATTAAAAATTATTTTCTTAAAAATAACTTAAATATGTGTCTTGAATATTATATGCCTTAATATTCAGAGGAACACGATTTTATACGTAAATCCAAACTAAACCTAACTAGGAAAAATCATATTCTCTGAAAAACCTAGGGACTCCACTGCTTAATTTGCCACAGAAAAACACAAGGAAATGATACACGGATTGGCTCTTACCCTTGGTCGTTCTGGAAGTTCTGGGTCTTCTCTGGATCTTCTTCGAGGTTCTAGTAGTTGATGGAAAGCGATTTTCCGACGACACGAACGCGACGCGATGCGCAAACTGTGTCTTTCAACTATCCTACCGACTGCGCCAGTTACGACGGGAGATTGAGCGAAAATCTTTTTAAAAAAGACAGAACTTTATTTGGCAACGTACAAACAGTGAAAATCGTGTATGACATGGGAACAAGTGTTTTTATACAATTAAAAGCTGACAATGCAAAATAAAAGCTGACCGTGGTACTGGTATGTAATAAATATTTTGGATTAGATAGGTATTTTTCCTTTTTTCTTTCAACTTTCTATTCAAAGCCATACCTACCTACAAAAAAGATTTAAAAATATTTAAAACAGAAATAGGTAAGCAAAATCATTTTGAAATAATACACAATAATACCAATGTGCAGTTAAAATCCTTTTATTAACATACAGGGTGTTCCTCAACCTATACGCATAAACTTGGGAAATTGTAGCAGAGGACAAATAATGGCCAATTATCGAAAAAACATGTAATAAAATATTTTTTGTTTTCGTTTTCCTCTAGTAACTCTGTTAGAATATTTTTTTGTTTTTTTTTTCTGCATCGTGCTTGCCTTTCCTTATTTTTTATTGCTTTGTATGAAGAACCTGGTACATGTAAAGTGGGCATAGCATCACACTTTAAAGTTCGGCTGTTTTTCGGTTTGTATTTCAGCAATCTTTGTCTAAGAGGAATTTCAAAGCAACTTTGTCAAAATGTATGGAACAGATTCTTGCTGAAATAAATAAAAACAAAACATATAAAGGATAAAGGACGTGCATAGACCGGCGGTACACGACCAGTCAGATGAAACGTTTTTCAAATGCATGCCAATCATATATATTATAATATAAATGCCATGGATAAGCCAAAGAAGCGAATTTTAAGCGCCGCTCGCGTGCAGAAGGGTAGGTATGCAATTCAATTTTCTGTTTGCTTGAAAAAGCGATGTCTCCGAATGATTATTTATTATTATCAACAAAAATGCAGATTGTATTGTTTACTATTAAAATATTATATCATAGTATACAATAAAAATAAAAAACAAAATCTGAATTTTCGTTGATAATTAAAAAAAAGGCAAAGTATTGCGTGGGATTTGAACCTACGACGAGGCTATATCCTACCCTCTAGGCTATATCCACTTCTGTAAGTTCTTGTCATGAAGTTGCTCATATCTGAAAAAAACTGTAATTTTTTGCACTTTTCGCATTAACTTTTGACAATGTTCTACATCTCAGAACTGCATGCCAATCGTCGTTTGGTAGTTCCAATTTATCATACAATATATTGGCATGCATTTGAAAATCGTTCGAAGACATCAGTTTTCCATGCAAACGGAAAATTGAACTGCACACCCTTCTGCACGCGAGCGGCGTTTAAAATTCGCTTCATCAATTTTACTCACCATTTTTTAAATTAATTTTGTCATTTCTTCAGCACACATTTACCCACTGCTCCGACAAATCCCCATTTTGTGGAAATCTAAAGTATTTAACATCAGAACCTTTAGTTTTTTTATTTGCGTTTTTGCAAGTGGCCACAGCACAACCCGGCATATTAATCTCGTTTTTATTATTATTGGTTATTAAAAACACGATTAAATAACAATAACACAGTAGATAAACAAGATTCTAATAAGCGAATCGATTAAATTTAAAATTTAAAAGTCGCGACGCGTCAAAACAAAATTCCCGCGTGACGTAGATGCGCAGACTGGACGAAATTTGAAGCGGCAATCGGCATACCGTTGTGAGTTTATCGTGGTCCGGATCATATCAATACCAATACCTAGTGTTCTCAGCATTTTCCTCAGCAAAATAGAATGGTTCATTTCCGTCATGGATTATTAGAATGAATGGTGAATAAAATAGTTTGTACAACACGCGGGGCCGCGGGATCCGATATTCCGAATTGACGCCACAAAATAGGTTATGTTTATGTTCTCACAGGCTGACAGGCTTGGCATTGAGGTGCGGCGTTGCCAAACATGGTGGTAAATTTAGAGAAAAATAAAATCCAACAGGTAGTTACGTATATTGAACTTAATTGCGGCAAAACGGGGGCGAAATTTTTTTAAAAAATACAACAAGTATATCTCACCCAAATAAAAAAAGTCGTGTATTAGTCAATTCACGGATTTTACTGAATATTGAAGTAATAGGGAAGTTTACGGTTTTTCAAATTTAGTGCCAATGGATTCTTATTACCTTCAACAATATCGTAGTATATGTAATTTGCTATTTTACAGCCTTGTTAGAGAGAAAATCCACTTTCTGTTTTCCCGCCAATTTGAGCGATTTTTAAAAATTTACGTCACAATAGTTACATCATGGTTTTTCCCTATGTAAACATACTCTGCGATCTCTTCCTCTTCCAACTTGGCTGTATCGGTTATGCCGTAAACCGCTGTGAAGCATGTCACAGAACGATGCCCAGATTAGAAGTTCCACTGTTAGATTAGAAATTCCACTGTTGTCAGGCTGTGCGTTTTCGAGCAGATTGAACTATGATACCTATTTCATTAGTTATATTTTACTTTTCAATAATATGTATAATCGATTTTTCATAATATAATTTTATATTTAGAATACCTATTCTGTTGTGACATGAAAGTGAAATAATTTAGGATTGGTAAAACTAAAATAAACATAAAGCATCTTTCTAATATCATACCCCGATTAAATCTGACTGAGTAAATAAACGATTGACGTTCGACAGTGCACACCACTGTGGACTATTTCGACGACGAAGAATACTGAGAATCATCGAAAGGAGTTATAGTTGCGTGTATTTCTTCACAATGACGAAAAAGTGCTTTGTTAGCTATTGCACAAATACCTACGTCCGATAATACTAACAAAATGTTTGTGACAGTGCCCACTGCGCCAGATAAAAAGAAACTAGGACTTATTTTTTATTTTACCAGAAATCTCTTACTAATACAACGTATACACACTGCAAGAATACGTATAATACTGATAAACTTGTACCTGTAAACGATACCTAAATATATACCTACCTAAGCTGTAAACCCAATAAATTAATTACATTAAGATAATTTAATCTGGGATTTCCTACCTACCTTTTCCCACAGTAAGTAGAAAAATTAATCCTTTATACTCCTGCCTTCCTCTTCTTTATTATTGTTTAGACTAGAAGATAATAATAAACAATGTTTCTACGACACAAGCTATCATCAAAAACAAAACTGTCCGAAGTTTGGATTTGCTGGTTATGTTGATGTTGTTGTTGTCCCCTGTCAGACTGTCAGCTGAAGGATATTTCACAATGTCCAATTATTTTTATTTCTGCTTCTTCTGAGCTAGCGTTCGGCAACCTTCGGAAACTATTATGACGTAGAAACCCCCGTCGGCAAACCGAATGAAGATTTAAAAAATCTTCATTTTATTTTCAAATTATTAATTAATGCAACACTTTAGAGGAAAGTTATATGTGCTAGTATTGTAATTTGGTGATACTTCATCCGCTGATTAGCATTTTATCTCGAAATTCGATTAGAGGAAACTTCCCTATTTGAACTAAGGCAAACCTAAGCATAAAGTAAATAGTGCAGTTGTTACAAATCAATGTTTATTTTTAACATAATTTACCTAGACAGTTTTTTCTTTTCTCTGCTCTCTTTCGCGAGGTGTATATCTCGTTGCTTAGAATAAAATCGCATTCTTAACAATAAATGTAATTATGAAACAAAAATGCCAACACGATTCGTGACTTTTACATTCAAATTTAAAAGTTATTTAAGAAGTCTTTTAAAGTTGAATCATAAACATCATTCGTATCAATGTGTTCTGAGAAACCACTCTAATTTTCCTAATAAATAATTTACGTAAGAACTGGGATGCACCATTTACAAGTTTCCATCAACATATATAGTTTTCAATGTCTTCTTTGAGCTAAAAAGCATAATTTAGGTATTTTTCTGAGTTTATAGGTTATAACCTCAGACTAATGAATAAAGGGGACGAATTTGTGTGAATTGTTGATAGGTAGTTATTTATTACTATCCCCATGTTTACAATTATTGGTCCTTTACTGACCTGCCCCAAACATGTTGTCACATTTAAGAGTAACAATAACTAGGAATATCATAAATAAAACCGGCAATTTCTTTAGTAGATGCATTGAACGTAAAATTACCCCCACTTATAAAATTCAGGCGGAACAGTAAAGTAAAACATAACCTTTTCGTGTTCAAGAAATATTATGTAGGTGTTTTATTATTGACAAAATGGTTTAAGTAGAGAACACCCATTGCTTTTCGCACTAATCGGCAACGTTGCGGCAGTTTGACAGGGACCAAAAGTTAGCGCTTGCTCAAATTGTTTGTTTTCCATTTTGTTTGTTTTGGTTTGTGCTTCGGTATTTGCTTAGTTTTACCAGAAAACAAACGCTAAAATCAAGTTTTTCGTGCGGTTCCAAGTTTAAAAATGGTAAAAAGGTGCATAAAGTGCAAGTGTCTTTCCTCTAAAGTGAAAAAAGAGAATATTTCGTTCCATAGGTAGTGTTTGTAAATACATTTATCTCTTTCATAAAGTGAGAGGGTTCAGCTTACTGTTTACATCTGTATAACGACGCTATAATGCGGTGTCCCCTTTATTCATTAGTCTGAGGTTATAACCAGAAAACAACTTTTTAGGTTATAAGTTCAGCTCTTCTTCTTCATTTTGTGAAAGGGAACCGAGAAGGATTCTGCCAGTCGATCTCAAAATCATAGATATAAAAATAAATTTACAATGTTGCCAAATCTACTCGATATCCATATACAGGGTGTTTCATCTTAAGTGCAAACACCCCCGTAAAATTTGTATTCTCCATCCGATTTTAGCCGCGTTTTTTCTAAAAATAGGCCACAAAACACTCTACGTTGGTGCAGAATTTCAGATCTTAATATCAATTTTCAAGGCCTACTACAAATTTTTTTCTAGTAAAAAATGACAAAAACCATTTAGCCATTTTTTTTATTTAAAATATGACACCACAGCGTTAATCAGAACAACCTAAAACCCCTGTATACCAAATTTGAACAAAAAATATATATACGGTGAGTTCCATATCTGCAGGGTGTCAAAATTGAGCAAAAGAGGAATTTTAAAGGCATCTGGAGAGTCAAGTGTGCATTGGAATCCCGTCAAAACAGATGAATGATCAACAGGACTACTCAAAGTGTTGGTGTGCAAAGATTCAATACAAAAATGTACAGGGTCTTTTTCTCTGGGCAATATCAAAATGCTGAATTTTTATTAAACTTTATATTGGTTAGGAGTGCTCTGGAATCATTGAATAATTATTAATAAATACATGGAACTTTTTGACCTCGAATTCTATCTCTTTTCGTTCCTTGCGCCGGTGTGCAGTAGGGCAACAAGCGCTATAAAATGTTAATATTTTTATAGGTATGTGATTCACGTCCATCTACAGTGTGTCTCGTTTTTGGTGTTGACACCAATAGAAATCTAAGTAGTCTGCGGGAACTGATATGTCCCTGAAGGATCATCATTACCGAACTATTGGTTTGGCATTGCCACGAAAACCTGGCCTACTGCGATGTTTTAAAGAGGGGAATTTTTCGAAAAACCATGTTAGGAATTTTTTTATCTAAAATCTTTCACCACAGAGTTAATCAGGACACACCAAAACCACCACATACCAAATTTTGAACGAAAAATATACAAGGAGTTCCATTGTCCGTGTTGTCAGAATTGAGCAAAATATGAATTTTAAAGACATCTGGCAAGTGAAAAACGGGCACGTACAGGTAAGTGCCCGTTTTCAATTATTTCTGCTTTGTGGTTCTAATAAAAAACTTGTTTGGCATCATCCAACCAACAAATAAAAACAATTCAAATTGTTGGACCTTTATCTATAAAGTCACTGTCTAAGATGATACATTTTCCGTGCGTTTCCTGTTGTGGCACACCAGCCACCTTAACTCATATGGACTTATACTGACTGGCAGGCTTCTGTATTTTTTAGACTTAGTTCGTTTGTAATGTCTGGGATGGTTTTGATATACTCGATTTTTGACCTGTATAAAGTTTAAAAAATTCAGCATTTCGATTTGCTACAGAGGAGAACACCTTGTATATTTTTATTGGATCTTTGCACATCGACGCTGTGAGCGGTCCTGTTCATCATCCAAATGTTTCGAAGTAATTCCATGGCACACTTGACTCGCCAGATGAGTTTAAAATTCATATTTTGCTCAACATTCACAGCCTGTATATTTCACTGTATACTTGTATACTTTCACAGCCTGTATATTTTTTGTTCAAATTTGGTATACGGGGGTTTTAGGTTGTTCTGATTAACGCTGTGGTGTCAGATTTTAAATAAAAAAATCGCTACATAGTTTTCGTCATTTTTTACTAGAAAAAAATTTTTAGTAAGCCTTGAAAATTGACATTAAGACCTGAAATTTTGCACAACGTAGAGTTTTTGTGGCCTATTTTTAGGAAAAAACGCGGCTAAAATCGGATGGTTTGTAATGGAAGTACCCCAAAAACAGGGATTTACAAAGGCGTAGCTCGAAAACTAGGACTTTACGACAAATAATTCTTGCAGATTCATATTCAGCACCCCAAAATACGTAAGTATGCAAAAATCGCAACAATCAGATATAGGTATAGTGAAAGTAAAAAATCACTGAAACACCCTGTACATAAGTGACGTCACTGGTTGTTTTACAGGAATTGAAATTAGAAAATTCATCTCAGTAACGGTAGCTAAAAAAAATTTTTTAATGCGTTTTTCATATTTCACTATCACTTAGGTATAATTTAAATAGTTTTGAAAAATCGTCAAGTTCCCTATTCGTTGGCCCCATAATTTAGAAACACACTGTATATTTAGGGAGTTACTAAATCGCCAATTCACGTGTAAATGCTACCAACTTAAATTCGGCCTTTCTCCCCCCTTTGCTTCCTCATCCCCCCTTCCCTTTCAAGTCGTCGCAAGTCCTAACCTTCCTATAAATTATTCTTGCCCCAAGAACGTTAAAGTCTGGTTTAACGTTCTTGTACTTGCCCCGCAGTCTATCCACAGCTTACATAATATAAGCTGTGGTCTGTCTATAGACCTTGGCCCCGAACAATAAATTGAAGGTCCTGATTTTTTGTGGGACGAGTATGGATAATGGTCTTTAGATACCGAATCCAATAAGATGAATAAAACAACAACAGCCTAGTCAGCCTATAACCTATATATTTTGTGTCAGCGACAGTAATTCGATGAGGTAAATTGTCGATTGCATTGAGGTAGTATGGGGGGGAGATGCTGTCACGTGACCCAAAACGGGTTCACCTACGTCATAGATTACCAGAACAACGTCAATTTGTTGACTCGGTGCTAAAAGTGCATTAAAAGTGGCTAAAAGTGCAGTTTTCCTTGTTATTGCGAGCTATTGACCTCTGGAAATAAATATGTCATGTGCTGTACGTTGTTGCAGTAGCAATTCTAAAGTGGACAAAAAGAAATGCACAGGAATTACATTTTACAGGTTATGTGAGCAGTAGACAGAGCCGTATCAATATAATATATAATATCCACTTTGGTACCTACCTTATGAAAAGAAAAATATTACATTTATAACTACTCTAGGTATAAATTTGACTGACTGACTGACTGATTAAACCCAGCTTTTGATTTCGTCGTTGTTAGTTTTCGTTTTTTTACATTTTTTATAATTTTACTAGGAATACTGTTTAATCAGACCCTGGCGTGGATCACAGACTTAGCCACTCCCCCTGAACCCGTTTGCTATATGCGACAAAGTAATGATATGGCGCCTCCCCCCCATACTACCTCAATGGTCGATTGTAAAAATAAAAAAATACCTATATTTATAGTAGGGGTGGAAACTATCGATAGTTTTTCCTATCGATAGTTTCTATATTTTTCGAAAAAACTATCGATAGTATCGATAGTACTATCGGAATGTTCAAAGTCTTTTTTAATTGTAAAAAGGACAGTAAAACTGCCAAATAATTATTATGCGCCTCCACCCAAACCCCAAAAAACAATAATTAATAATTTATAAACAATCGACCGTGAATCTGTAATCAACAATAGTACTAATTACTAATTTGCCTGTGTAGTAAACCACAAAACACAAAACGAAAATATATAGCCCTGTTGTTCTTTCTTTATATAAATTTCATACACAACAATCATAACCATCTGTGCATGATGTGTCGCAAAAAACGCACGATAAATAGTACCTAATCAATAATCATGTACAAGGGCAGGAAGACTACGAACTACTGGTCTCCTCCACCAGATGGCGCCACCTGTACGATCCTATCGATAGTCTAGAAAACTATCGATACTTTCGATAGTCAAAAACTATCGATGCTATCGATAGTTTTCCACCTCTACTATATAGGTTAGGGCCCAAGGGGAGCAGGGAGCTGGAGCTGGGATTGGCTTGATGCATTGAGATATCAATTGCTTGATGTTAAGGAATTTACAAAAAGTCAAAGAATCAAAACTCCGTTATAGACCTTTCAGTTCAATTAGTAATGCATTACTTGAGACATTTGCTAAGGATATACAGGACTTTCTCCACTTTGAAAAAGCCTTTAGAAGCTTGTGCAACACCTGTTCCTAAGCGTATATTGGTTCCGAAAAAACCAGTACAGACGAAAATAGACCTGACTAAAGTACCCCCTAAAACAAACATTGATGCTAATACTATTGCCTTACTAGAGCGGCTTTCATTAGTAGATTGTGCAAACAAACAAGGCATAGAAACTTTAGAAGCTGCTATAGAATTTGCAGACCAAATTCAGCAAGTAAACACAACAGGAGTAGAACCGTTAACAACAGTTTTGGAAGATAAACCTTTAAGGGTGAGAGACGACGAAGTCACCGAAGGAAATTCTAAAGAAAACATTCTAAAGAACGCTAATCTCGTCGAAGAAGATTACTTTGTGGCTCCGCCTGGAAATATTCCACTAGAAACGCGAGACGATCTGCTGTTTGAACAAGATAAAAAGCAGCAATGAAGTTTAAAAAAATTGTGGGTTTAGCCAATAAAGTTGGCCTCCTAAAAAGCATTACATACCCAAAGTAATTCTGCATAATTTTAAGGAAGTGGCTATTTATACGTCCGACGGATACAAACGTCAGTATACGTCTTGCGCTCTCATTGGTCGATTGAGTCACGTGACACAAAACCTTACTTCTACCGTCCGATGGATTATGAATCGGCTTGTTTACTAAGTCGATTGGATGATGTCCGAGATTATTCAGACCTATCTTGTCTCATTTTATATTGCGTATGCCCTACTTTTTCCGCGATGGGCGCTGCGGAATGAAAAATGAAGTGGTTATTTTATTATTTACAATGATGTATCCCACCCCCGATTTTCCGCGCCGAATGTCTGGGGGTTGCCAAAATTTCAAGAAAATCGGGGGTGGGTTACAACGCCGAACATCGCATCGGGCGAAAATACAGGGTACCTACCTAGCCAAAATTTCAAGAAAATCCAGGGTGAGTTACACCATTGGAAATTATTACCACTACTTTTTTCATATGGCAGCGTCTATCCCCCAAAAAAGAGCAGTGCATACGCTCCTTATTGCAAAGATGCTTGAGAAAAATGCACTTCCGACATATCTAAATATTAGGTTACTTCGGCTTCGGACTTGTACGGAGTTAAATGCACGTCCAAAGAAGTCACGTGACTCAGCCCGCCAATGAGAGCGCAAGACGTATACTGACATTTGTATCCGTCGGACGTATAAATAGCCACTTCCTAATTTTAATTGTATGTTCTCTAAAATTTATAGTTTTCAGAATAAATATAGATCAGTTAAAGCCAGGCCCTATTGGATTGCTTTTAGAAGAAATATTAAGAACCGAGTGGTTAAATGCAACATTAATAAATAAAGATCTGCTTGTTTTTTTAAGTGCGGATGATGCTACGGAAACTTACGAGTTTGCCAAGAATATTTGTCTTGAAACATTACCTTTTGGAATTGTAGAAACAATTAAAAATAAAAAGAAATCTATCCAAGATGTAGTAGAAAATTGTGAGGAAAAAGATGGATTGGAACTTTCTAAATTTTTCCTTGACACAGACAGCTCTACTTTAAAGTGCACTGTTTTGGTGCCATCAAATGTTTCCACCCAGTTTTATCACCAGTGGCAGAGGCAGAGAAATATGTGGTGGAGAAAAGTAACTACCTAGTAATAGAATAGATAGTATAACCCGAGATATAACCATTGCATTTGGGAATAGTTAGTCCTTGCCAAATACCTAGGATGTTGACAGTTTGACATTTTGCCAAACTCTAGATTGCTTGCGTTCAATGCATGAAAATGTTTGTAATCGCTACGTATGGCTATCTGCGAGACCATCTGTCAAAATTTGACCACTGCAATCGTTGCAGGGATACCTACATTGAACTATTGTTGAATGACAATATTTTTTTTGTAGTATATATATATATGTAAACGTACGTCGTGGCACCAAATTCACACACAATTCTACGAAGTGGCACCCATATATACGCTGTGGCACCAACTCGAGGTGCCACTTCGGAAATGCAGTATATATGGGTGCTAGAAGATGTCATGAACATAACTGCAAAATTTCCCTGAGGTGCCACTTCGACTATATATCGGTAAAAATCCAAATTTGGTTCACCGATATAATCTCCAGAGGGCGCTGCTGTGCTAGTAACGTAGTGGCACCGCGGCTCTTGCTAAACCGTCGTTCAGACACCTGCGATATATCGAAAGCATAGATGTTTTAAAGCGTCGTTTAGACACCTGTGCTATATCGAATGCATAGCTGTTTTCAGTTGACCCACAAAAATGTATTAATTTGGAAGCTGCTTTAAAATAATGTCCACTTATTTCTTAAATTGTGGCACACAAATCAACATAATTAGTAAAATTTTTACGTATTTTGTAATGCGAAAAGTGCCGCAAGGTAGTACCGTCGACATTTTCCATATCGGGACTGGGACTATTCGGCGAGGCCATTTCGGCGCCTGTCTTTCGACGCTATCTCATTCTGCGCCAGATTTTGTGGGGAAAAAGAAATAAAGCGAACAAGATGTTTTTTAGAATATAAAAATTTTGTATCGAATAGATAGGACATCATGCCTGTGTCAAAACGAAATAATAATACACAAAAAATAAATGCATATATTAGTCAAACAAGAATAATATATAAAATAATTTACCAATTTATCAAAAAAATCTAAAATTTCTCTATTAAAATCTCTAACTAATGCTAAAATCCTGGCATCTACTTGTTGGTACTTTCTAAGCTTTGCTGGTTGTGCATGACCAGCAAATTTGAACAAACAAAGGTGGAGCTGATTTGAATGTGCCATCTACAAATAATGCTGCAGTCTGTTGAAGGAATCGGAGGCTGCCTGTTCTTCCAAACAGCAAAATCCTACTTTATACGGGTCCAGAGTCATACAACAGAAATCTCTCTTCGGTTCCACTGATGTTGATGGTTTGGTACTGTTGTGGTATATATAATTCTTGAAGTGATAGGGGCGCTGCCGGTGGTACATGAATATCGTTTCGTGTTCTTCGAATCATTTTCCTTAGCGCACTTGCATTTGGCATTGTTTTGTTGAGCTGTGGGTTTTTGGGTAACTTCTGCTCGCCGTTTCACCTGTTGCTTTGCTGTATCAACTTCTATTTGACAGGGTGTTGGCTCGTGAGAATGAGTATGTAAATGCTCCACAACTTCTTCATATTTAACATGTATTCTGGCCTTGCAGCGGTCCTTTTGTTCACATCGATAAAACTTTGTTATATGGTCTTTGCTCAATTTGTCAGAAATGTAAATATAACCTTCATCGACAAATTTTGGTTTTCCGCATTTCGTACACACACACACCTCCATTCTTATTACTTATTAGGAACAGTCTCAAACGACTGAAAACTATAGCCTTTTTGTTAATATTTTTTGTATTTGTTACCTGGGTTTATTAACCAATGCTAGACAATAAGTTTTAGGTAAAATAATTAGTAAATGCATTTATGTATTAATTAAGTATATTAATATTATTTTATTAATTAAGTATATTAATATTATTTTTTTATTAATTAAGTATATTAATCTTATTTTTGATAAGCAAGAAAGGCATTTAAATAAGATAAGAAATAAATGAATATGGGTTAAAATGCATTTTAAAATTTATTATTTTTGACCTGTGGAATTCGGATACCATAAACATCAGTTAATTACAGGTTTATTCAAATATCTGGCGTCGAATGAGAGACGACGCCAAATCACCAGCGCCGAAACGGCCGTTCCAAAACGGCGGCGCTGACCTGTCCTAGACCCCTCCATATCACATACATACTTGTTCTTTCCTGACATTTATAGGCCTACTAAAAAATATATTTATTTATTTTAATTAATGGGTTTTTAGACATAAAATCGTACTTTTTACGCATTTTGAGCGCATTTGTGAGGGAATTTCAAATTAAGAAAGCAACGGGAGCCTAAATAATTTCTCCCCCAAAACTCCCCCTACCGACCCCCAAAATGAGAACGAAAAAATATCAAAATTCTTTTTGAGCCGATTTTGAGAAATATCGACTAAAAAAGCATCTGGATCAAAATATTTTTTTTCACTAAACTCAACCCCAAAAGACTTTGGGGGAAGAAATTATGTTGACTTCCATGCTTTCTTACTTCGATATTCCTCACAAATCGGCTCAAACAAAATTTTGATATCTTTTTTGTTCTCATTTTGGTGGTGGGTTGGGGGGAGAAATTATTTTGACTCCGCATGGTTTTTTAGTTTGATATTCCTCACAAATGGGCTTCAACAGAAGTTTGATATATTTTTCTTTATTCTGAAAATGACATAGAGTTAACCTATACAAATGGAGGGTTCAGAGTTCAGACCAAGTCAATATTTCACAATTGGGATGAAATGTGTTTATTAAGGATTATTACTCAGTACTCAAGTCGATGCTACCATATTAAATATGGCAACTTGATTCACTTTCGCCCTGAAAATATATCCTTACTGAGTAATAATCCGTAACAAACACATTTCATTCCAATTCTGGAATATGGACTTAAGTGATACCCTGTATACTCTCAATTGTCTCACGATATTAACATTATTAACAAATATTTTAAATATATACAAAAAAGGTGTCCGAACGTATTTGTATACCGGGAGTGAAAATAACTTCTCCCCCAAAACTCATCTCCTACCAACCAACAAAAGAAGAAAGTAAAGGGATGTCAAAATTCAGTTTGCGCTGATTTGTGAGGAATATCAAAGTAAGACAGTATTAGTAGTCAAAATAATTTCTCCCCCTAAACTCACCACCTATCGACCCCCAAAGTGAGAAAGAAAAAAGAGATCTAAATTCGGTTTAACCCGATTTTTGAGGAATATCGAACTAAGAAAGCATCCGGACTCAAAATAATTTCTCTCTACAAACTCTTCTTTTGGAGATTGGTAGGGGTTGAGTTTAGGGGGAAAATTATTTTGATTCCCTATAGTTTCTTAGTTCAATATTCCTCACAAATCGGCCTAAACGGAATTTTGATATCCCTTTTTGTTGTGCTATTGGGGGTTGTTAAGGGGTGAATTTGGAGGGAGAAATTATTTTGACTCCCGATGCTTTCTTAGTTCTATATTACTCACAAATCGGCCCAAACAAAATCTTGCTATCCCTTTTTGTTCTGCTATTGGGGGTTGGTAGGGGGTGAGTTTGGGGAGAGAAATTATGTTAAATTCTGGTGCTTTCTTAGTTCGATATTCCTCACAATTTGGCCTAAACAGAATTTTGATATCTTCTTTTTTTCTTCATTTGGGGATTGGTAGGGGTGAATTTCGGGGGAGAAATTATTTTGACTTCCGGGTCTTCTTACTTCGATATTCCTCACAAATCTCCCCAAACATAATTTTGATATAGTATTGCTTCAATGCCAAGGTCAAAATTAACAGTCTTTAATTTTAATTTTTAGGTTAGGTTAGGTATTTTGTTAATATTTTTTAGCCTTGAGTGCCTAAATTTATCCAAATAAAATAATAAGTATCAATAATAATTCCAATGTATTGCATTTTTCCTACACTATTTCACAAGTGAAGCAATGCTAGAACTCCTAATGCCACGTGAGTTCGCGCCGCGCCACGGCCGGTATTTTTCGTTGGCCGCATGGAATACACTTGGGTAATATTTAAAATATATATATGGTGTGACAACGTATTTGTATAGAAAGAATATACAAGGTGCCACTTGAGGGGCTAATATCTAAAAATTCCGGGTGTGTGAACGTCATTTTAGTATTTGGTGTCACTACGTTGATTTACACGTATATATATATATAAGGTGATAATGGGCAAACACTCAAAGTTAACAAAAAGAAAATCTAGTAACCGCATACACGTGTTTCATGCTATTTGGCAATCATCAGTACGGTGTAACATTAACCAAATCAAAAGATAGGCATGATTTGGGAAGCAACAAATGAAGTCCAGGCAGGAGCCAACAGCACATTTGCAGCTATTTGCAGTGTTTGCCCATTATCACCTTTTCTTGTAATTATTACATTTACACTCGCTAATCTTACATCCTTATATA
Source organism: Pseudeuparius sepicola (assembly GCA_963920635.1). Lineage (NCBI taxonomy): Eukaryota > Metazoa > Arthropoda > Insecta > Coleoptera > Anthribidae > Pseudeuparius > Pseudeuparius sepicola. Next base: position 28,222,911 of record OY987304.1, on the reverse strand, counting down.
TATATATATATATATATATATATATATATATATATATATTTTTAAATAATTAAGAGGGGGTTGCCGACAGCGAAAGTGACGTTAGATTTCGTATTTTTTTAAGTTGTATAGCATAAAATCCAATAACATTTTACCTGGCAAAAATTTAGTACAAACATCTCTGTCTTCATTTTAATCATAAGATCTTAAAAGCATATGCACTGGAATTATTATTTTTCCCAAGGTTTTCATAACCTATAAAACAAAACACTGCTTTTAAGATCTTATGATTAAAATGAAGACAGAGATGTTTGTACTAAATTTTTGCCAGGTAAAATGTTATTAGATTTTATGCTATACAACTTAAAAAAAATCTGAAATCTAACGTCACTTTCGCTGTCGGCAACCCCCTCTTAATAATATAAAAATAGATGATAATATATTTTTGGCTAGTTAATAATGTACCATTTTTCAATGCTAAAATACTTACTGCACAAATTTTATTTTTCTGACAAATACTTTTAAGGATGTGGCTATTTATACGTCCGACGTATATAAAAGTCGGTATACGTCTTGCGCTCTCATTGGCGAGTTAAGTCACATGACTTCTTTGGACGTATATTTAGCTCCATACACGTCCGAAGTAAACTGATTTTAGATACGTCGGAAGTGCATTTTTTCAAGCATCGTAGCACAGAATAAATAGCTTTGCAACAGAAGCCTCCTTACGGATATGTGTCAAAAATAAGAGTCTCCATTTCAATTTACAGAAAGACAGACAGTATTTTAAGCATAAATTTGGTTCTAATACAATCTCTTTGCTATGCAGATTAACGTAAAATCAAATAAAATGCACATTATTAATGCCTTTAGAAGATATTTCGCTAATAAGCAAGGCATCTACCGACTTTCATATACGTCGGACGTAAAAATAGCCACTTCCTACTTTTAAATACTTACTAATTATTAATATTAACTTTGAAGGGAAAACAGTTGCAAAATACTTCCTTTAAAATAGATGATAATATATTTTTGGCTAGTTAATAATGTACCATTTTTCAATGCTAAAATACTTACTGCACAAATTTTATTTTTCTGACAAATACTTTTAAGGATGTGGCTATTTATACGTCCGACGTATATAAAAGTCGGTATACGTCTTGCGCTCTCATTGGCGAGTTAAGTCACATGACTTCTTTGGACGTATATTTAGCTCCATACACGTCCGAAGTAAACTGATTTTAGATACGTCGGAAGTGCATTTTTTCAAGCATCGTAGCACAGAATAAATAGCTTTGCAACAGAAGCCTCCTTACGGATATGTGTCAAAAATAAGAGTCTCCATTTCAATTTACAGAAAGACAGACAGTATTTTAAGCATAAATTTGGTTCTAATACAATCTCTTTGCTATGCAGATTAACGTAAAATCAAATAAAATGCACATTATTAATGCCTTTAGAAGATATTTCGCTAATAAGCGAGTCTTCTTTTGACACATGTCGCTAAGGAATTGTCTGTATTACTCGTTAGTCTGTGATCGTAGCACTAAGAAGCGTGCATGCCCTCTTTTTTCGGCGATGGGCGCTGCGGTATGAAAAATAAGTGGTAATTATTTCCAATAGTGTAAGCCACCCACGATTTTCTTGAAATTTTGGCTAGGTACCCCCTATTGTCGCCCGACGTTTGGCGCTGTAAAAAAGCCGGATTTATAAACTTTGAAGTTTCCGTTTGACGTTGACGCAGCTGCTGTTTCCAAGTCGTTTTTATAAACTTTTTCCGTTCCGTTTAGAATTGTGTGTTATCTGGACCAAATACAGTGTTGGTCCAGGTGTTATCAACGCCAGAGAAATAAAGCATAGAACAATCGTCATCGGAGCGAAGTCGTTCGATTTCAGTATTCTGATTTAGCAACTCTAAATACATTTTGTTAACTACTATCACAGAATAAATGGCTTTGCAACAGAAGCCTTCTTATGGACATGTGTCAAAAATAAGCGAGTCTCCATTTCAATTTACAGAAAGACAGACAGTATTTTAAGCATAAATTTGGTTCCAATACAATCACTTTGCTATGTAGATTAACGTAAAATCAAATAAAATGCACATTATTAATGTCTTTAGAAGATATTTCGCTAAAAAGCGAGTCTCCTTTTGACACATGTCGCTAAGGAATTGTCTGTATTACTCGTTAATCTGTGCTACTATGTATCGTTATTTTATTAAAAATATTACACAAAATCAATACAGATGATCAGTTGATAAACTGGGAAACCATGTGACCTCTCACGTCACCCTTAAGAAGGCACTTCATTTGCCGGAGAGGCAACGGCAAACGGAAAAAGATAAATGTTGGTTATCCCAACGAACCTCCAGGAGGTCCGTGTCCGTTGTTATCCCTGACGGAATTTGAGTTTATAATAATTAATCTTTGATGTCGAACTTTCAAACGTCAAACGGCAACGTCAAACGTCAAAGTTTACCAAATGTCGGACGAAAATAGGGCCAAAATTTCAAGAAAATCGGGGGTGGGTTACACCATTGGAAATAGTTACCACTTATTTTTTCATACCGCAGCGCCAATCGCCAAAAAAAGGAGGGCATACACGCTGGTTATTGCAACGATGCTTGAGAAAAATGCACTTCCGACGTATCTAATCTAAATCAGTTTACTTGGGACGTGTATGGAGCTAAATATACGTCCAAAGAAGTCACGTGACTCAACTCGCCAATCAGAGCGCAAGGCATCTACCGACTTTCATATACGTCGGACGTAAAAATAGCCACTTCCTACTTTTAAATACTTACTAATTATTAATATTAACTTTGAAGGGAAAACAGTTGCAAAATACTTCCTTTAAAATAATTATATTACTTATTTACCTATATGTCTAATATCAGTGATTATAGTATCAAGAAAATATCTGACCGCTGTGCATTCAAGTGACATAGGCTGTGAGCTCCATGTGTACCGATTGGAATGCTAATAATCACTGCTACATGCTACTCATGCAAAGTTCTTGGCTCGTTATATGCCTTCCTCCAGGGCCCCCGTAAGCGGGAGTGCAACGCGTGCACCGCACACGGGCGGCACCTCCGAAGGGGTACTTAAAATGTATAGTTTTTCAACAAAAATTATTTGTATTTCATACTCTATTTATTTTGCTTATCATTTAAAATAACGAAGTTAATGGGGAACAACTATGGACCTCCCTGTACACATCCGGCATGGGCGGCTCGGGGAAACCCAGATGGCGACGCGGGGAATCCCCACCGTTGATGAGGCGTCTGGCGTCCGCGTTTGGGTGGAGGTTGATTGAAATAGTTACAAAGTCATGATTATAGTTGGCGTGCTGCATAAAGTTATTACGTTCATATTATTTATTTAAATGTAATATTTCGTCATAATATCCAATGGTAAGTAAGAGAATTCATATACACGATTTCACAAAATTCATAATCCACTGAACAGGTAGGCATTTGAGGGTATTTTTTTTCTTCATGACTATCTTTACCTTTTCTGTTATTATTATTGTACGCTGAACTATATTTTGTAGGAGTCTCAAAAAAGAAAAAAACCATTGGGTGCACAATTTCGGCAACAGAAGAAAATTAAAAATAAGGAAAAGGAACAACTCGCAGGATCGCTGACAAAATTTTTAACTAAGAACATTGATGAAGATCCTTGCACTAGTCATAACGTGGAAACTAATATTGAATATCCTTGCACTAGTCATAACGTGGAAATTATCATTGAAGAAGCAGGGACGAGCTCAGAGGAAATTATAAAAGACATCGCGACTGAAGATTTGGTTAATCATTGTGAAACAGATGAGGAAGATATTAATGAAAATGACGTGCAGGTGCCGGATAAAACTTCACTATTGGACAGTTCTGCTTTTCTCTCTTCGGATCCAGGTTTATGGCCCAAAGAAATTACCACTGATATGGTGCGGATTTTGGTGAAGCGTGGTCCAATTGAAGTATGTAATTACATGTACCTACCCACCTAATGCTGACCGTAGAAAATTTTCATCTAATTACTTTTTTCGTCAAATGCCAAATGGTGAACAAATTCGTAGAGACTGGCTTATTTGTTCAGTTGCCAAAAATGTTGTGTTTTGTTTTGCTTGCAAAATATTCAGTGATTCCTCAAGTAGTCTTTCTGATATGGAGGGATACTCATCGGACTGGCAATATTTGTCGCTAACATTAAAAAGACATGAAACAAGTTTATCTCATGATTCGCATGTAAGTGCGTTGACAAATCTGGAAAAAAGGTTAAAATTAGGACAAACTGTTAATCAGGCATAATTGCGAATTTTTGAAAGAGAAAAACAATATTGGTATGAAGTGCTAGAACGAATAGTAGCAATTATTAAATTTCTGTCTCGACAATGTCTTGCCTTCCAAGGATCGACTAAAAAACTATACGAACACAATAATGGAAACTCTTAAGGCCATTGAAATGATATCTTCGTTTGACCCCGTTATGAGAGCACATGTTAATCGCGTTCAAATATCGCAATCTAGTTCTCAAAAAATGACACACTACTTGGGCGACCAAATTCAAAATGAAATTGTAAATTTACTGTCTTCGTCTATCAAAAATAATATATTAGAAAAGGTTCGAAGCTCTAAATATTACTCTATAATAATTCTAGATTGCACACCAGACGTGAGCCACACTGAACAGATGACAATTATTTTAAGGCATGTTTATTTGAATCATGATCAGAAGAAAGTTGAAATACTAGAAAACTTTATCGCGTTTTGTCCCATACTTGATTCCACCGGAGAAGGTTTGTGCCAATTCGTTATTGATTTCTTACCAACTTTATATATTGATATTTATAACATGCGCGGACAAGGTTATGATAACGGAGCAAATATGCGCAGAAAACACAATGGGTTGCAAAAAAAAACTCCTTGAAATTAATCCTAGAGCACTCTTTGTTCCTTGTTCTGCACACACTTTAAATCTAGTGGTCAATGATGCTGCCGGTATGTCTCATGAAACTGTTAACTATTTCGGTATAATTCAAGAGTTGTATGTATTTTTCTCTGCCTCCACTAAACGATGGGCAATTATCCAAAAACACGTTCCAGAATTAACTTTGAAACCATTAAGTGACACTAGATGGACGAGCCGAGTTAAATCTTTAAGACCTTTGAGATTCAACTTAGGAGAGATCTATGATGCTCTACTTGAAATATCAAATGATAAATTTTTAAACTGCTCAATAACAAATCAAGCCAAATCTCTGGCTCATAAAATACAAAATTTTAAATTTATATGTTCTTCACTGATTTGGTTTGATACATAGAGAAATAAAAAAGAAGAGGTTACCAAAACTGTGTTCAAATCTTGGAAGCACAACTTCAGCGCCGCTGCATGAACACTGGCAAACTATAACACAAGGTCATCGGCTTAGACAAATAAATAAATAATTATTTCTCTATGGTCATTGGGATATGGCGGGAAATTTAATTTAATTCAATTTTTGTATTTCATACTAAAGGAGCTGAACTTTTTTTATATAATAATAATAATGTATTACAGCAATTCATACAATTCATACAAAAATATTTTACATGAACGTTTAAAACGATGTTGTTATAATATATATATAAGATTTACATCTAAAGTCAGAGACTTGTGAGTAAAAATCCTATTATTAAATCTACTATATAACATATTTATATCGTGTTACATGAGGCGTTACAATTTTTCCTATAGGCCTGCAATTTGGTAAATATTAATATTGTAAGTATTATATGTTATTGTTTTGGTTTTTATTTTTTTTTATAAATTAAGTGCGGGAACAGTCGAAATATGCATGTCAGATCAAGAATATATATCTAGCTTTCAAATAAGTTTGTCATATCCGGTACTTTAAAAAATGCAATAATCAGGTAAGTACATATTGTGAAAAATTACTAGTTAATTTCAAAGTAGGTAACGTTAGCAATACAACAAATAATACACACATACAGTAGGATTTATATTTTTAGCCAATTGTGTATTTCTGTGCGACTTATTTGTATAAACCACTTCTTAAGTTTATTTGTGAAATATGTCAGGGAATTGGATTTTTTTAGTTCATTGGGAACTCGGTTGTACAGTCGTGGAGCTAAGAAATTATAACTACGTTGTGTGACTGATTTTTCAATTCGTGGAGTCCTGAGTGTAATGTTTTGTTGTCTTGTATCGTGGTTATGATCTAAAGAAACTAAATCATTTCTATTTTTGTATTGTCGTATTAATAATTAATAATTAATAAGTGGTAACAAAAAAGCTGTCGAATATCAAGGAACCCACTTTCCCTAAACAATTCTTCAGTTGGGTACAGATAGATTTTGTTACATATTATTTTTATTGCCCACTTTTGAGTTTTCTCGAGAAGGTTAATATAATTATTTGTCGCACATCCCCAAACTGAAATTGCATAGGTTATATGTGTTTCAATTAGTGAAAAATACAAGATACGCAATGTACACGTATCCAATATTTGCTTAAGGTACTTTAATTTGCAGAATAATGACCGTATCTTTTTGCATACATATTTAATATGAACATCCCAACGTAGATGTGAATCTATATAAATGCCGAGATATTTCAGACTGTACGCTGTTTTTATTTGAACCTCCACACAGCTGCATTTGTTAAATATAGAGATGCTGTTATATGTAGGCAAATGATTACTATATGAGGTAAATGGAACGTAATAAGTTTTTGAGAAGTTGACAGTTAATCGCTTGTTACCGAGTAGGTGAAATAATTTTCCATTTCTTTTTCTGCTTTAATTTTGAGATTTGACCAGTTGTCTGATGTAAATATTACGGCCGTAACGTCAGCATAGGTTACTATGTCACCATCTATTTTTAATTCGAATAATTTACGCAGATAAATATTAAATAGTATTGGGCCGAGTACCGAGCCTTGAGGAACTCCATATTGAATTGTTTTATCTTGACTGAAGCTGTTATTAATATTTACGATTTGTTTCCGATGTGTTAGATAAGATTTTAATAAACAATATGAGGTCCCTCGTATGCCTATCTCTTCAAGATCATCCAGCAATTCTGTGTGATCAACAGTATCGAATGCTTTGGATAAGTCGATAAAAACTGCCATGGCTGGCTTGGCACTATCTACCGCTTTATTGACTTTATTAATTAGGTAACCAATGGCATCCTCAGTAGATCGACCCTGTCGAAAACCATATTGGCTGTTTGAGAGGACATTGTTTTTATTTATATAATTATTTATTCGGTCCTTAAGTAATTTTTCAAATATTTTTGCAAATGAAGTAATGAGAGCAATAGGTCGATAGTTTGAAACTTCAAGGATATCTCCTGTTTTATATAGCGGTTTTATGACGGTAGTTTTAAAAGAATTGGGGCATATTCCAGTCTCAAATGACATATTTATAATATATGTAAGCGGTTCTGAAATATGCTCCGCTACTTCCTTGATTAACTCAGCTCTAAGTTCATCATATCTCGGCGCTTTATCATTTTTTAATCCTTTAATTTTATTGATAATTTCTTGCTTTGTTGCAGGTTCGAGGTAGAATGATTGTCTTGTGGATTGTTTTTTCAAGGGCATAATAGATGGACATTTTTTAATTTTACTTGCCAGCTGTTTTCCTATGTCTGAGTAATATTCGACAAATGTATTTGCAATTATTTTAGGATCATTTATGACTTCACCGGTATGGCATCGTATTTCTTTCAGACTATTATTTTGCTTCTGCTTAGCACAAAGTTGATTAACGCATTGCCAGGTAGATTTAGAATTATTTTTATTTTTAGAAATTAATTTTTGATAAAATTCTGATTTTTTTAGTTTTATGAGTGCATTAAGTTTATTTCTAAATTGTTTGAATCTTGTTATGTTGTACTCAGTAGGATATTGTTTTTGTATTTTATATAATTTATTTTTTGTTTGATTAAAGATTTTGTTATCCACGGTGCACGTTTGATTGAGGTTTTGTACTTAGGTATTTTTTTTGTATGAGTGTCAACAAGATGCTTTATTATACCTAAAAAAATATCGGTAGCCACATTTAATTCGGTTTCCTTGTATACATTGTCCCAGGATTCCTCTTTTATTGCTTCTACAAAAGATTTTTTGTCAAATAGTTTTTATATTGTTGATTTACTAATTCTTTTTTATTGCTATTTTGAAAATCTATTTGGAGCATAGTGATATAATGATCGGTAATATTCGACTCTAGTATTAATGGTGCGATTTCTGCAAATGTGTCTAGCGATTTATTCAACTGTAAAAAAATATGATCTATACAACTAGAGGTTCCCAAGTCAAACCTTGTACATCCATTGATAGTTGAAACAAACCAGAACATACTTAAAGTATTTAAATATTCCTCGGTTGTTTGATTTTGAATATTTAAGTCGATATTTAAGTCTCCCAGAAACACATGCATATCTACATTATTTGGACAATCTTTGAGATATTGTAATAAATCTATTATAAAATTGTTTACCTCGGCAGACGGAGACCTGTAAACAGCGGTGATTAGAATATTTTTTCCTAAGTGAGTGATCTGTGTTTGTATTACTTTGTGCAAGCCAATATTTATAATTTTGTATGAATACTCTAAATGGTTTTTAATAAACATTATCACCCCGTCATTCCTATTAAAATTTCCCGAATTATATATTAAGTTATATCCATTCATTTTATATAAATCTGTATCTTGTAGTTGAAAAGTTTCTGTAAATACGATACAATCAACACTAAACTTAATTTGGCTTTTAAGTAACAGAAATTCATCAAAATGTTTATTTAAACTTCTTATATTATTGTGCATTATTTTGAAGCAGATATTCGTTGTCTTTGAAAATTCATAATTATTACACATATCGATGTCTTTCGCTTTAAGAGTTGTAATTTCTGGAATTTTGAAATCTGCTATATAATTATCCATAGTAAATATAATAATAATATCTACTGAAAATAAGTAGAGAAAGAAAAAAATATATTAGTACTTGTTTAAAAAAAAAGCCTATAGATTTGGGTAATATACTTGTGTTAAGGTTTACGATATCTGGAGTTTTTATTCCGTGTTTCCGGTTGGGTCAAAACCTTTATTTTCTTCTGCTTCTCTTTGTCTTGTTTCTTGGTATGGGTCTTCTCGTTTTCTGAATGTTGATCTTCTGTTTTCTGTTTGATTTTTCCGTCCTTCCTCTCTTCCCGTTCTTCATCCGATGTCGCGTCTTCTTCTATAGTGTCATAATTTTCCAGATCTTTTGCCGTGTACCAGTTGTCTCCAATTTGTAGCTTTAGCCCCTTTAGTTTGCAATTGTAGTTATTTTCTTTTGCTTCCTTAAAATGTTTTCGTAATATTTTCTGTTCCAACCGATCTTGTTCACATAGAGAACGATACATTAGAGAACGATACGTTAGATCCTTTGAGACTTTGTAGTTTTTCTTTATCTTTGAATATATCTGACTTTTTAAAGTACGAAGTAAATTCTGCTACTATGGGAGAAGTGATTTTCTTTCCTAATTTGTATATATTATTAAAGTCATTTAGTGTGAAGGATATTTCCAGCAGAGAATTTAGTTTGGCGATAACTTGTGCATGTAAGGATGTGTCGTGATTTGTTTCGATTCCAAAAATGATTATGTTATTACGGCGAGCATTTCGTTCTAGCATGCGGCACTTATCTTCTAATTCAGAAATTTTCTTGTTGGCTTTTTTTATTTCATTATCGAAGTTTACAACTATATCATGTATTTTACTATGTAAATTTTCTTGTATCTCTTGTGTTTGTTCACGCAGCAGCGCTTTGATATTACTAATTGTCAAATCTCCCATTTAAATTCAGTATTTTTATTATTTTTCGCCGACTTGGTTTAGACGTCGTGGCCAGAAAAAAAGCGACCTTGCGCACGGGATTTTAGACTTTATGGGCATACATGCACATGGTCACATACCTTTTTTTCAGGATTTCGGCGTTAATTTCTTATATATATCCAATCACATCACACACCTTATTAGTTTATACACACCACAGTACTATCTGGACTTATAATTTAACTTTCTTTAGGTGGTTTTGGCAGGACCTCAACGATACGTGTTTACGCCGTGCGTATTCGATACAGATATTATCACTAATAATATTAATACATTAATATATTATTAAAAAAAACAATTAATAAAAAACTTATATTATTAATAGTAAAACAATATAAATAACGCAAACATAAAAATAACTCTTAAAATAATAACAAATAAAGGGAAATAAACTATAAACTCAACACTAAAATAAAAAAATAACAGATTATTTGGATTTTTCCTTCACAGCAACAAAAGAACAGTCTTATACAAATACACACAAAAATCTTTTTATAAATGATAAACGACAAGAAAAAATTAACTCAAAACTTTCAACTCAAATGGTACATTTTTTTCTTTTTTTCTCATTTGATTTTTTTTCCCATTATCATCTTCGAACTGCCGTGAATATTTTCTTATTAATAAAATAACACTTTGTTTAAAAAAATCTTTTTTTACTGTTTCTTTATGGTCTGAGCAAACTAATATTTTTATAAAGAAAATCTAGAATTTTAGTGGATATATTCGTAATATAGCCAAAGATCGGTAGAATTTTGTAAACAATATATTTGTTCCAGAACCTCCACCACCGGTTTAGTAACATATGTTAAGTTTTCTTTATTGTCTGAATATTCTTTAAAATAAGTAAATATGTGATGCACATCGATTTCATTTGTTATTAAATTTTCTTTACATTCTTCACAATTTAGTAATTTAATTTTTTTATCAAAAAGCCAGCAACATATGCTGACGCTGGAGAGACTGGTTCTGTATCGACTAGTTCAGGTTCAGGACATGAAAAATTATCTAATTCGTTTGTTTGAATTTGGCAGCACTTATTAGCATCACAATGCAAATCAGTCTTTAAGTCGCAAGTTATCTAAAATTCCAGCATTATCTTCCTCGCAATTGGTTGTGATTTGCTTTGAGGCAACTAGATTGTTTAAAAGTGCAGTTTTTATTGTAGCCACAAATTGATAACAATTTGGGTTTGTATTTGCTGCCCCGTACTGTCTAATATTGCTAAACAAATTTTCCAAGGGGTCTTGATTCAGACTTCTAGGCCTTAAAAAAGTTTGTCCCATATTGTTAAGTATTTTGAACAATTCTTGTGTACCTTTTATAGTTGTAATCCACCCCTTCTTAAACGGGATTGTGTTTTTTATTTTTCCATCATTCGCAACAAATTGCCAGCTTTCTATTTTTGGAAGCATCTTTGTCCAGAAAAGATGGTGCCGAGACTTACATGATATGCAACGACGTAATGGCTTTCCAGCTTCCGGCGTGGGGCTTCTGCCATTGAAGCTATCGAACAACTGGTCCATATCATGGATAAATTGAGCCGTGTGTATCGCTTCACTGGGAAGCAAAGACGGTGAATTACCAATCATACTTTCAATACCTGCAGCTACTGTGTGACTTATGGTTTTTGCGGCAACAGATACCTTCATCTTTAAACGATTGTAACCTTTTACTTTAAAATATATTTCCCGAATTTTTCTAAATGTTTGAAACTTTCTATTTTTATCTATAGCAAATGCTCGTCTGAGGTAATACGATTTTACTGTATATATATTTTTTACTACGATATTATAAGTGAAAACGCATTTCGTGTAGATTTTAACAAATGTGGAGGATCGAATAAAGTTACAATTTTTTTATCGTTTATGAAAAAGTATGGCCCAGGTCGATCACCACTTGTTTCGCAACATAATTGTCGTATAGCTGCTCTGTTGGTCGCACCTTGGTCACACACAGTTGCAAGCACATTTAAACCAACATTATTGAGTGCATTAACTACTTCCTTGATGAGGATTTTTAAATGTCCTGTTTGAACTGTGTCTTTTACAAAATAAAAAGCAATGGGTTGTTTCCATACCTTTCTCAACCCATGGATCATAAACACCAATGCATGATTGGCTAGTTCATTTTTTCGGCCAATATTTGTACCAAGATGTACATATCCTACAATTTTGTCATTTTCTGTATCCAACGTTGGTTTCCGCGATAATGCAATTTTGTCGAACATTAAAATACAATTTCTATCTAGGGGTAACATCTTTTCACATAGTTTTTCCAGTTTTTTAAACAAACCGATAATTTTTTTTGGTGTTAAAGTTTTATATTTTTCATTTATGACCTTTAATAATTTTTGTTTTTTTAATGAAGGTCCAGTTTGATTTAGAGAATCATATTTTCTCTTAGGTGGGGTTTTTATTTGTTGGCTTTCATCGGCATACAAAGTGGATCCAGACTTTTCTTGTTTGGTGCTCTCAATGTATTGCGAAGGTTCAGAATTTGATGGTTTTATCTGGATATTACTAATTATTATAACCTTTGGTGATGGTGCAAAAGGTAAAGCATTTCTAGGTAAAATGTTTTTGTTGTGACCTAAGAAAATATTTTTATTAAAATGTTCTTCACAAAGATAACTTCTATTATTTGTAAATGGAATACTCATTATCCTAAGCCATTCCATTCTTCTGTTATTGTCTTTTGGAAATTGAAAGAAATGTTTATTTTTGTAACTTTCGTCATGAATGGAGAAAAAATAGGCATTTTGACAATGTGGGCCAAAACACCTAAACTTTAAATGCCCTGGAGATAATGCCATATTATCGACGTGTATCACACCTTTACTTACATCAAAGACCTAGGTACTTATTTTCCCTTTATCACATATTAGTTGATTAGTTCAATCGGACTAGGTAGGTATATCACATTCTGGTCTGGTCAGTCTTCGTATTTACTTAGGTATCATTGGCTCGCTCATGTAACATTTGAAATGAAATCCCTAAAAAAACATGGATAAGTAATATTACATCATCAATACTGTATCACACCTTTACTTACATTACTACATGAAAGACTGTAATAAATCACACGCTTCGAAAATCTACGTAAGTACTTATTTTCCATTTATCACATTAGTTGAATCGGACTAGGTAGGTATATCACATTCTGGTCTGGTCAGTCTTCGTATTTACTTATGTATCATTGGGTTGCTCATAGGTAACATTTTAAGTCAAATCCCTAAAAAACATGGATAAGTAATATTACTTCATCAATAATTATCACACCTTTAGTTACATTACTACATCAAAGACCGTAATAAATCACACGCTTCGAAAATCTACATAAGTATACTTATTTTCCATTTATCACAATCATATTAGTTCAATCGGAGGTATGTATATCACATTCTGGTCTGGTCAGTCTTCGTACCTTCTATCATAGGCTCGATCATAGGTAACAATAATTATTGGAAGTCAAATCCCTAAAAATAAACATGGGTAAGTAATATTAACAACTTTATAAGTAATGAGATGCACACAGCACATGTTCTACTGAACAGTATCTGTAAAATATTCATAAAATCAACTGAATTATTGAACAACATAACCTATAGGCACATTGAGGCACTATAATTATTGTGATAATTATTATGGGTATCACAATATCCTTGTTTATTTAATAAAACCAGGAAAATATACAATCAAATTTCGGCCTACTTACCTACAAATGCAATAATTTTTCGTAGTCGTTTCGTGATTTGCATAGAGAAATGTAAATACAACTACGCAGCAAAATAATCAATAATCCATAGAAAATGCGAATATCTTTCTTCCTTATTACTCACAATTAAAGCTCTCCTCGTCCTTGTTCCGCGACGTCGCTGGCGTGCGCAATAGGACCTCTTTTGTGTTTCTCAAACCGTCAATTGACAGAAACCGTCTTATTTATTTATTTGTCTATGGTTTGATATCTTGAGTAAAGTTGATATTCTAAGTAATATTATGCAAAAAGTGAATATAAATGTTAATATATGTTTAGAGTATTTAAATAATCTACTGAAGGACCTTAAGAGCTACCACTCCGATGAAAATTTCAAAAATATTTTGGAAACTGCCAGGGATATTGCCGAAGACGTAAATGCCAATAAAAATTTTCCTCTTGTCCAAAATGTACGTCCGAGACGAAAAGTAAAACGCTGAGACGCACTGTCTTTTAGTACTAGATTTGAAGAGCTGAGGACATATAATGATACTTTTGGGTTTTTCAGCAGTATTTTTGACCTCCCCGATGACACATTGCTAAGAAATTGTAACGATTTATACAAACAATTAAAAGATGATAGTATAAAAGAAAACGATATACAGGGTGTCCGGAAAGTATGGGGCAATCTTACAGGAGCAGGTAGGGGACGTCAAAATATTACGATTGAGCTTTACCACTACGGGTCAGATCTCAATACTTACTGAGATACAGGGCGTTGTAACTCTTTTTTTCAAATTGAATTATGGCAATATCTCCCAAACTAATCAAGCTGTTGAACTGAAATTTGGCACTGCTGTGTTTTTGGCGATGGAGAATAAGCTGAAAATGTCAATTTCGCCGTATCTCACAGAGGGCGACACTTGCGCTGTTTTTGGATCGTGCTTTTACTCGTAACTTTTTTGAGGTTATCTCTTTGGTCCTGCAGGTCTATTATTTTAGTGCATCTTTTCACTCTGCAAGAAAAAGGTACTCTTGTTTCATAACGATAAAGTCAACCGTTTGCGTTGAAATTGCCAAAACGTGCCCCAAAACACCTGTTGAGTTCAATATTCGAAACATAAAATTTTCACCTACCGCTTTCAAGTGTTTCATATCAACGGTACCATTTGAAGTGAAAAAAAATCCCTATGAACAAAGTACCAAAAATTATTCGCTTTCAAAATGGAAAGGATTGAATTTGACAAAATTTTGACACGCTGTTTCAAGAAAACCAATGGTGTTTTGACCACTGCTCATTTGGCATTTTTTTCATCATTTTGAATGTACAGTTGATCTGTAATATTTGAAAGTGGTAGGTGAAAATTTTAAGTGTCGAATATTGAACTCAACAGGTGTTTTGGGGCACATTTTGCCGATTTCAACGCAAACGGTTGATTTAATCGTTATGAAACAAGAGTACTTTTTTCTTGCAGAATAAAAAGATGCACTAAAATAATAGACCTGCAGGACCAAAGAGATAACCTCAAAAAAGTTACGAGTAAAAGCACGAGCCAAAAACAGCGCAAGTGGCGCCCTCTGTGAGATACGGCGAAATTGACATTTTCAGCTTATTCTCCATCGCCAAAAACACAGCAGTGCCAAATTTCAGTTCAACAGCTTGATTAGTTTGGGAGATATTGCCATAATTCAATTTGAAAAAAAGAGTTACAACGCCCTGTATTTCAGTAACTATTGAGATCTGATCCGTAGTTGTTGAGCTCAATCGTAATATTTTGACGTCCCCTACTTGCTCCTGTGAGATAGCCCCATACTTACCGGACACCCTGTAGATGGCTCCGATTTATTTAGTGAAATTAAATCTTTAAAATTATATGATTTGCAATCAAAAGATCCCTTTTCAATTTTACAGTTCTCCTACAAAATGATTTAATAGCAACATTCCCAAATGTCTCGGTGGCCTTAAGAATTCTGCTAACACTACCAGTGTCAGTAGCTTCAGGAGAGAGATCATTCTCAAAATTAAAAATAAGAAAAAATTACTTATGATCCACAATGGCACAAGAAAGGTTATCCGATCTAGCAATTATAGCTATTGAACAAGACCTCCTCGAGAATATTAATGTGCGAGAAATATTAACAGAATTTGCATCTGCAAAATGCAGGAAAATTGAATTTATTTAAGACTAAATTTTGTGACTTATGTACCGAGGCTTTTTAGTTCCCTTAGAATTAGAGAAACACTGTTATGTTTTTGTTTATTATTTTTTAAGACTGATACACCAAAGGTTCGACCTCATTTTTCTTATATTTTTTATTTTTTTATTTATTTTATGAAATAAATGTTTTTTTATGTAAAAGATTAACATTATTTTTTTTATTCAGGCATGGGGGGGGGGCGCCAATTTTATTTTGCACGCTGGCGGCTAACTGCCTTACGGGGGCCCTGCCGCCCTCTATGGATGATAGCGTGAAGTTGAACTCCCGTCCTAGTTTCGCTATTGGTCACTGGATGCCGCCAACAGCGCTGCTTATATGCCTATGCCGAGGAACCCAGAGGTCATTATATATCTGTGTGGAGGTCACAATGTGATCCCAATGATTATTACCAAACCGCAAAGGCAAATTAAATTATGCTAAACTATCAGCCTCAGCCGAATGTTTTTTGCTGCCACTATCTAACGAACGGAAGCTGTACCCCACAATGCCATACAGAGATGTTTTTACAGTTTTAGTACACGCTTCAAGTTAATTCCAAATCCTCGTAATAGGGGGCACCTCACGTCGGGAATTATTTGTTAGTCATACATTGCCGATTGGTAAATGAAACTGATTCTTTTTGTATTGATTCTGTCTAGATTCCGAGACAAATAATTTGGAAAAATCAGCAATACATTTCTCTGTTTTGTGGTGTAAACAAAAATTGTGACTGTGTCTGTTGGTATGAACTAAATTAGCAATGTGTCAATCCTGGGGTCTGATTATTTGGCAAGACAGGTATATTCAACTGCGGCCAATTCACATCAGTGAAATCAGGGGGCTGGTACTGATGTGTGCTCATCCCATATCATAAAACGTTACTGGTTTTCAAATAACTAGTTACCGGATAATGACTAAACAAACGACAACACCGAGATTGCCAAGGAACCACTAACTTGTCACCGACCAGGCGATCCATGTCGTTTCGTTTCTACTACCGTTTCGTTTCATTCAGAATAAATCGGTCGTCTTCAGTTGTTCCGTTCCACGTACCCCGATCCCACTATCGCCATCGCTGAAAGAGACGTGGTGCATGTCAGCTGTTACCGGACCACTTAACTGCCTTGAACTCAAAGTGGCAATAAAAACACAAAAAAATAACACACGAAGCAATAAAAAATCAATATTCTTAAATTTCTTGTAAAAGAATGAAATGATCTGAATAGTGAATAACTGGAAATTGTTACAAGGAATTATGAGAGGAGACCTGTTTTAATTTAGAAAATGAACTGCATTGTGTGAATTCAGTGAATTGATTTTTTTTATTCGTATTCTTGCCTATAATGCAAAATAACTAAGTATAGACATTGAACGCGGGATGGGATATCTTTCTCGCTTATAAGCGGTAACGGGAACGTTTATAAATTGAGCCATTGCTTTCGGCGGTCCTGACTGCCTTCGTATTAAAATAACTAGTTCCAAAATAACATTATTTTGGAACGGTGTAGTTATGAAACAGTAACGAAAATTAGGGTTCCTAATATATATATTATATATAATAATAATTTTGGTGCAACTTTTAGTTCCAGATCTTCCTGAATGTCGCTACTTAAATTAATTTTTTTGAGAAAATAACTTGGAATCTGAATTTGTGTATTGGAGAGTAGTGCAGAGCGAATGTTTTTAAAAAGATGCGGGATATCTGCTATAAAATAAACAGGATAAGACTTATTTGGATGCGTAATAAAATTTTGGAAATTATTTTTAGAAGACACAATGCCAAATTTCTTCCACATTGCCTGATTCGAGAGACCCATGTCAGTGGTAATACATATAATTTTTAACCCAATTCTGTCACAAATACCCAAAATTTCAACTAAAAAATCTTTAAAATGACTTGGATTAACAGAGTTCTCAGTAAAATGGTATCCAACAATTTGTTTCCTCTGTGAATTTAAACCCCTAATCATTGCAACTAAAAGCTGGGTGGCAGTAGCACCAGAATTTGTCAGTGTTTCCACCCCAATTATGCTCGAAGTAGCATTGCAGTGTTGACGATGTGGAGTTATTGCCATTTCATCTACGAAGAGGCAACAGTCTTTTTCAAAATTATTGAAGCTAGAAATTTTTAGAGATAAATAGTAAAAAAATTCATGTAATATCCCTGGTTGAAACTTCATGTGGCTTATTTTTCTGGTGAGAGTTCTGGTCGATGGTAACGGAAAATTTTGATTTCGTAAATAATTGTAACCGGAAGATTCGCACACAAACTTAATTTTCAGTCCTATTTCAATCGTTTCTTGGGTCCATGATTTTTTCTTCCGATCTAGATTTTGAATTTGATTTTCGTTAAAAACTCCTTTAAATTTATTTATTATCTCTTTACTATTCTAGGCAATTTTGAATTTCAGTTTTTCCAATTCACGTTCCAAAAGTTGATTTTTTTCCTCAAGATTTGCAATTTTCGAATGGAGATCATTATTGTCTCTGTTGGAATGTTTTAGTTGAAATTCTTCTGGCCGGAAAATAGTAGGTACTGCATATTTCTTTAAAGTCAGTTTAATTTCGAAATCACTCTCAGGAAAGTGAACCTGCAAATTAATTGATTAATACTTACTAAATTCATCTTAAAATAAATAATGTTTTGATACATTTCTGTACAAATTTTAATATTTTAACAGCAAAATAAAATACATGAATTGTATTTTTTTTTAAAAGCGGCAAAACATTTTTTTGTACATAAAAAAGCCACTATACCTACATTGCATCTTTCCAAATTTTTAATTTTTTCTCATCTTTCACAGGCAGTGGAAACAACTGATAATCTTCACTTGTGTTTTGGCAATTCATAACACCGCAAAATTGCACCATGTTAATATTATAGATAAATAATTAATTTATTGAAATTTTTTTATTGACTTTTACGTCAGTACAAGGTATGCAGCTAGTATGTGTCAGAAGCAGGGGGTGGCGAATCCAAATAGACGCCGTAACAAAATCAAAGCAGCATGAAAATATGACACTAAAAGAATGACACTGTCATTTCAACTTTAAAATAATTCAAAATGAAAATGTAAAATATTGCACTTTCTTAGTTTTCAAGCATTAGTTACAGCTGCCCGATTATTAGAAATAACTATAAATACCTACCTGGTATGGTATGGCGAAACTAATATGGTTTAGCGAATTTAGAGCGCATGCTAGCAAGAAGTGTAAAAGCTCTGGGAATTATTTCAAATGGCTCCAGTATCACAAAATGCGTTCTGCAGAAATATTATTACAGAAAGCACTAGAGAAACAGCAAAGAATATGTCCTATTAGAATAAATGGAGACTATAAATCAATAAAGTAACATATCTGTGAGGTATGATAATGAAATACCTATCTGCATAATAAGATATATTTTATCTCGTATTTTAGATTAAAAATTAACTCCAAATCCTAGTGCACAACCACGTCCACTAATAAATTATGTATTTTCGATTGTATTTAAAAAGTAGTAGTAATTTATGCAGACCAATGTTCAATAGCTGATAAAATTATTGGAACTGGACAGAAACTAGAGCAGAGGTTACCTACATTAGAAGACTTTTACCACAGACCTATACATATAGCTTGCTATGAAAATATGACACTAATATAGCTTGCTATATAGGTCTATATAGCTTGCTATATAGGTCTATATAGCTTGCTATATAGGTCTATATAGCTTGCTATATAGGTCTGTGATACGGCGAAGCACAGTCTAGCGAAGCATTTTTTGGATGTGTTCTAGATTATACACATATCAATGTATCCAATTCATTAATTTTAAAAAAATTGCATTTTAATCTTCATTTTTATTACTAAATCGTAGGTATCTGCTGGCAAAACTTACAGTTTAATTTTATGACCTTCATTACACTATTTCATAATTAAACTGTGAATTTTGCCAACAAATACGATTTTGTAACAGTAATAGCAAAGAGGATACCAAAATTCTGGTATCCCCAAATTATTTTTCATCCACAAAATTGATGTGACTTTTGAAAAATTATTTTTTCTGTTAAAAAGTGACATTGTTGTCCTAACTCTTCCTATCCAGGAACTCTTAACGAAAATAACATTCTGCCGCTGGAACCGTTTTTGACATCTCTACTCGTAGCCGATATGAACAGCTATTGTAACCCCCACTCCTACGGTAGGTGGGTCTTTTCTTATCTATCTTTGTCTTTTTTTAAGCAAACGATACTAATTTTCAGTTCAATACATTAGAATAATTCAACTACCACTTCTTAGCATGCTATACGTGTACAAAAATTCTGTATTATGTAACATTTTAAAGTGCGTGCTTCATTTAGGGTTCAACATGACCGCAAAATATTCCCCCAGTCGGATGTCTTTTGCGCAGTATTTGTTGCTATAGGTATATGGTGCTCATTCATAAAAATGTACTCAAGATACGGCCATTACAAATTGCAAGTCTACTCTTAATTCATTAGAATTTTTATGATTGAGCACAAATCAGCTGAATAACTATTCCCAAAAACATGTGGTCGGAAGAAGGCTTGCAGTTGTTAAATTAGATAGGTCACACACAGTTAAGTACCTTGTTAAAGTGATAAATATCTTTGTGGCCAGTAAGTATCTCGTTTATTGGAATACTTGAGAGCTTGCTTGAGAGTATATCTCACGACATGCTATTGCTAAAGCCCTTGTTAACAAGGGCCTACCGGCTCCGCCGGACCCATAGGACCTTGTTTTGGCTCCTAGTGCTGGGTAGTAATAGGTGTGCATACTTTATCGTCTACAGGTCGCAGTTTTCGATTTTTCGAGCCCAAATTTGGCGTACGGCCGACCGAGCTGATGGGCAAGAAGCCTTTTGATGGGCGTCCGAATCGGAAGAGCCTAACCGGCCCCTGGAAATTTTTTTTCCCTTTTTTTTTTCGTTTTTTTTTTTCGGGAAATATGGCTAGGGATTTGAACGGAAAGGGCCGGTCGAGTTCAATTTTCGCGTGGGGCCGCGGAGGGATATGGGCCTCCCTCCTGCGAAAGAGCCCCCCCCCCCCCGATCGAAAAAGCCGTTCGGCCGTTTGGGCCCCTTTTGGGCCGCTTTTTTTCGCGATTTGGCGAGGTCCGCGAGATCATACTGTATACTTACATCGTGGCTGAAGCGATGCCCCGCCCCCCGATCGATACGTATTCGTCCAACGATTGACATTTGCATTTGGTATTGTTTTAATGTGGAGAATTTCCGATTTCGGACTTTGGGGGCTCGCAGAGGCCCATCTGTTATTCCATATGTGACTTTTTCAGATACGAGCGCGTTGTATTTTTATGTAAAATCTCGTAGAATGATGACACGGCTAACTAACTACAATAGAACATTTTTCAAGTAGCGAAGTATAGCACAGTGGCAGCGTTCTGGGCTCATAACCCAGAGGTCCGGCGTTCGAAACCACGCTCTGGGGCAAGCTTTTTTATTTATTATTTTTTTTTATTTTTACTGAAGTATTTTTAAAAACTATTTAGTGTTAAATATTGTACTGTGGTACGGAACCCTTCGTGTACGAGTTCGACTCGCACTTGGCCGATTTTTAACTTTATACCTACTTGTGTATTGTAATAGATAGTTGCAGTATTTGGCACTGCAGGAACATGCCGCAGAGACACGTTACAGAAATTACCATTAAATGATACTAACTACATGGATTCTATCATAACTGTGAAAATTCCCGATAGCAAGACAAACAAACCTGGATCATTATTTCTAATAAGCCGTAAAATTAGAAGTTTTAATTTTGTTGAAATGTATCGCAAAAATGCATCCCTTCGTCCCCAGTCTACCAGTCACACTAGATTCTTTATAAGAAATTATAACGGAAAATGCTTCGTTCAACCTGTTGGTATAAACACTTTTGGTAAAATTTCAATTTCTAAAAAAACTGAAATAGCTGCTCAAATTCTGGAAGGTGAACCAAGTACCAATACCAGAAACTTCACAACAATTTGAAAAAGAGTTTTATGTGAAGAACCTGAGACCTTCACAGGCAATGAAGAAAACAAAATTCAAAAAAATACTGGAAATGAAGTTTGGTCATCGACTGCGTCTCGAGCTGAAAACTTCATGCCTCGTGCAACAAATATGCACTTTTTGCACTAGTTTAAGTCTGATTATATCCTTAGTTTTTGAAATGAAAAGCCCAGCTTAAAACCAGGATAATGCAGTTTTCTCTGGAGAATCCGAATCTAGCTTCAGAATTTGTATATGTTCTCGAAAAGTTAAGGACAAAAATACAGGGTGTCTATTTATGAAGGGCCACTCGAGAAAATCTTGACAAATATGCATTTTTCTAAGAACTTTATTTAAAAAAAAATTGCTTTTTTGATAAGCTAACTTTGCGTTCCATGAGAGATCCATGGCCTACTTTCCAAGATATTTTTCAAAATCCCGAAAATCGTCGAAATTTCTTCGGCATGTAACTTTTTGGTTTCAAGAGTTACCGAAAAAAATTGTAATAAAATTTGTGGGCAAAACTGATTGCTTTAAACCTAGTTTATCAGAATTTGGAAAAAAAAACATGGTTTGTTGTGTGCTCTCTTAACACTTACATTTTTTTTATTTATAGCTGTCATGCATACTAGAAAATTTTAAAAATGTGAAAAATGCGCAAGATACCGATACCTCGCAAGACATTTCCAAGATTTTCAATGTAGTATGTTGAGAAAAAAATACCTAAAACATGAAGAAGGTACAGAAGGAGGTGGCGAGGCCACGGCTCGCTACAATAAAATGGTCACATTTTTCGGTGGGTACTAAGAGAGCACCCATTAAACCGTGGCATTGTTTTAAATTCTGATAAAGCAGGCTTAAAGCAATTAGTTTTGCCCACAAATGACATTGAGGAAAATTTTTCGGTAACTCTTGAAACAAAAAAGTTACAAACCGAAGCAATTTCGGTAGTTTTCGGGTTTTTCAAAAATATCTCTGAGAGTACCAAGGATCTCAAATGTTACACAAAGTTACCCTATCAAAAAAGCAATCATTTATTTCAAATAAAGTTCTCAGAAAAATAAATGGTAAGATTTATTGGGGGATTTGTTGGACGAAAATTGTTATTTGTAAAACAGGCTTTAATAAATGGAGTATTGTTTATAAGTATAGCCCCTTGTAAGCCTGCCGTGGTTTCAGCACGGCCACAACTGGGCACTCCTCAAGTTAGTGGCGCTCCGAGGTCTGTACTTGTTTATGTTAGTCAATATCTGACACTGACATAAGGATATGACAGAAATACATTAGATTTTGCAAAAAAGTTGTCCAACTATTTTTTAGTTGATTTCAATATAAGAACATTCGTATAGTAGTAGTAGTCTGTTGCTTGCATCCAATATTGCTGTAATATCCTTATTACACATTGAATAGCTAGGGTTTCCATCATAAACAAAGCTAAAACTGTATCTTTATTTTCTGTCTTCCAAACTTCTCGGCAATTAGGAAATATGATTCTGAAAAGTTCCTATAAACATAATCTTTTATATCACTTTGTGTAGGAGATTCATACATACCCAACTTTTTACCTGTATTCAAAAATGCTTCGCTTAAAAGGTACAGGTGGTTACAGTTGAGTCTCAGAAATCAGTTTTTGGTTACATTTTTGTTAATTAGAGATATAAAGTACGTTTCACGAATTATGGCGTACACATCATCAATTTACGTCACTGAATCAATCAAATCAAGGCTGCATCCTCCAGTGCCGTAGATTTAAATGGGGAAAATTGATACTTGTATAGGCAACCAGATATACCAGTCTTTTCACCCCGGTGACTTCACCCATATTTTAATTGTAACATAATGCGTTTTAGCCGGTAAATTCACCCAAATTTTAATTGTAAAATAATGCGTTTTACCATCACAGACCTATTTAGAGAAGCTGTAATATTAAGTCCGTGGTTTAATTTTTATATATTATATACATTTTACCATGCCTTGAAATTGTAAAGTGATAGTCTGACTATCCAGTTATAGCAATGTTGCTAACTAATGTATGTACATAGCTAACTAAAAGGATATTATAAAGACAAAAGATAAGTAGATACAATTAAATCCAAAATCAAAATTTTGACCACATCTTTTAAGAACTTATTAATAGTCCAGTATGTGGGGGTTTTTTGAATGCAAAAGGTGGGGTAGTAGGGATTTTTTAGTATGTTGTTAGGCTTGGGTCCCTAATGAAAAATCCAAGTTTTCGACCTCGAGGCGCATGCGCTCGAGCCGCCATCTTGGATTTTAGGTACAAAAAATTGTGATTATGACTCAAAAACGGTGGCTTTCACGACAAAAGATGTTCTATACGAAGCTAAAGAGGACAAAATGTCCTACATTTTTTGTAGAAAAAATTTTTTTGTAGCACGCATATATGAGGAGTTACAGCTTCGTAAAGTTGCACTATTTAAAAAAAATGCGGAAACTTCATTTTGGTTGAGTTTTATTTTATTATTCTTATTATATATCATTATATTTTTACATAATTATAAAAAAAAAACTAAAAGGCACTTGAATATTATCATTTAAGAGTATTATACTTTTCGTAAACAAAGTTAAAGACGAAAAGTATATCGCATTTTTTTAAATGTAAGAATAGTAAATTATGATTTTAGAACGTTACAAAAATAAATTTCTACTATATTTTGGTACGTTTTAATGGTCCGGGTTGGTTATTGTCGTTGTTCTTGCTTGCCTTCAGTGGTTGTGACACTACGTCATCCCTATTCAAGAAGGGAAAAACTAAATTTTGTACGCTGATGGAAAAGAACAGAGCGGTTCATGAAATAATTGAAATTTTCAACCAACAAGATGCCACGCCAGAGGAGATTGCCGAGGCCGGAGTACGCTTTCTTGTAGCTTTATATGGTGGCAACATGGATAAAGAGAGTTTGGAAAAGATTCGTTTCCAACGCTTCGCCAAATCTACGCTGAGAAGCAAATTTAATCTTGCCTCTTTGTCACCTACAAAAGACGCGGCGCAATTCCACGCTTTTAGGACGTACCACCAAGTACAGAAATGGAGAGGCATAGAGAAAAATCCTGAAGACTGGGGTTGGAAGCATGGCGCTTACGGGGCTCACTCCCATAACAATGGCGGAAAAACCAGCTCCCGATTCCTTATTAAAATCGGTATCTTGTAACTGCAAAAAGGGGTGTGGTGGGGCATGCAGCTGCCGAAAGGGTGGACTTAAATGTTCGGTTGTATGTGGCTTCTGCGACGGAGAATCTTGCGGAAATATTCCAGAAATCCGCATTGAAAGCGAGGACGAGGATGACGACATTTTTCAAGCTACGGACCAAAACTACGAGCAGGACACCGACAATAACCAACCCGGACCATCGAAACATACCAAAATGTAGTAGAAATTTATTTTTGTAACGTTCTAAAATCATAATTTACTATTCTTAAATTTAAAAAAAATGCGATATACCTTTCGCCTTTAACTTTGTTTACGAAAAGTATAATACTGTTAAATGATATTCATCTGCCTTTTAGTTTTTTTATAATTATGTAAAAATATAATGATATATAATAAGAATAATAAAATAAAACTCAACCAAAATGAAGTTTCCGTATTTTTTTTAAATAGTGCAACTTCACGAAGCTGTAACTCCTAACATATGTGTGCTACAAAAAAAAATTTCTGCAAAAAATGTGGGAAATTTTGTCCTCTTTAACTTCGTATAGAACATCTCTTGTCGTGAAAGCCACCGTTTTTGAGTCATAATAAAAAAAAACAAACTTTTGTACCTAAAATCCAAGATGGCGGCTCGAGCGCATGCGCCTCCAGGTTGAAAACTTGGGTTTTTCAATAGGGCCCCAAGCCTAACAACATACTAAAAAATCGCTACTACCCCACCTTTTGCATTCAAACACCCCTTTTTGATACCCACGTACTGGACTATAAACACAAAGAATATAAACATATTAGGGTAAATAAACAAATTTTGAAATAAATATATGAACACGGATAAAGTACATAGGTATATTAATAACAATTACAAGAAAAGGTGATAATGGGCAAACACTCAAAGTTAACAAAAAGAAAAAACTAGTAACCGCATACACGTGTTTCATGCTATTTGGCAATCATCAGTACGGTGTAACATTAACCAAATCAAAAGATAGGCATGATTTGGGAAGCAACAAATGAAGTCCAGGCAGGAGCCAACAGCACATTTGCAGCTTCAGTCAGCACATCCCCTATTTTGGGGCTTGTACTAACATCCACAGAGGCTGCTAAAGCGACCTGCGTGGAAATCTTCATAACCCAAGATACAATAACAATAAGGATGTAAGATTAGCGAGTGTAAATGTAACAATTACAAGAAAAGGTGATAATGGGCAAACACTCAAAGTTAACAAAAAGAAAAAACTAGTAACCGCATACACGTGTTTCATGCTATTTGGCAATCATCAGTACGGTGTAATATTAACCAAATCAAAAGATAGGCATGATTTGGGAAGCAACAAATGAAGTCCAGGCAGGAGCCAACTGAAATAAAAACTGAAGCTGCAAATGTGCTGTTGGCTCCTGCCTGGACTTCATTTGTTGCTTCCCAAATCATGCCTATCTTTTGATTTGGTTAATATTACACCTTACTGATGATTGCCAAATAGCATGAAACACGTGTATGCGGTTACTAGTTTTTTCTTTTTGTTAACTTTGAGTGTTTGCCCATTATCACATTTTCTTGTAATTGTAACATTTACACTCGCTAATCTTACATCCTTATTTATATTAATAACAGATACATCAAACCAAAAATAAATTTAAAAATATAGTTTAAAAAACTAAAAAAACACGCTTTAATAGCAAATTGAACTAAAAATTAAAAAATTATTATAGCAAACCAAATTTAATTGTAAAAAAAGCATGGGTGCTTTTTACTATATTTTTATAATAACTCTACTTTTATCAATAGCTACTAATGAAATATTTATAACAATTGATGTCATGCACCCCACGCTTCTTTTTTACAATAAAATTCGGTTTGCTATTATTATTTTTACTTATTAGTTGGGTTTGCTATTAAAGCGTGTTTTTTTAGTTTATTTTTAAACTAGGTATTTCTTGTAACAATAAGACAAAAAAGCGACAGGCGAATTTTTCTACGCCTGAAATTATCATTCTTCTCACTCTGTATTGGATTGGGCGAATTCCTGTAAAAAAAGATCGTTTTTGGTTTCCTCTTGCAAATATCCAAGTTTCGTCAAGGAAAACAACTTGCCCCTTCAACTCAGAGTTTTGATTATTTTTATATTTCCACAGAAACTCTGCTCTTCTCAAGACAATCTGACCCTTTTCCATTAACGCCCTGCGGTTGTCGTCCTTTTTATATTTAAAACCAATCTGTGGTAATAAACGACCCAAGGATGACTTACTAATATCAAGCGGTATTTTAATAGCCAATTCCTCCCTCAAAGTCTTCAGAGTTAGGTGCTTTTCTGTAAATAATAAATGAATTTAAAATTTAAAATATATATATATATATATATATGTTTAACTCTAACCCACTCCAGCCCTTAACCCTAAAACAAATACATTGTAAGCAAATTTTGATATTTGCAAGAATGAAAAAAAGGTAATTTGTTAATTTAAAAGTTGGTGTGTAAAACATTAACCCAGATACAAAACTCCTAAATATCTTTTGTATTTTAGAATATTTTTTTCAGCTCTTCTCCTTGCATTAACACATTTTACTTGTAAAACGCAACCAGATATACCAGATTACCCAGACCTTTCACCCCGGTAAATTCACCCAAATTTTAATTGTAAAATAATGCGTTTTACCATCACCTTTTTAGAGAAGTTATAATATTCGGTCTTTGTGTGGTTTCCCTTTTATATATTATAATTATACATTTTACCGTGCCTTGAAGTTGTAAAGTGATAGTCTGACTATCTAGTTTTAAAATTGTAGAAACGTAAAAGAAAATTTAACATTTAACTACCAAACATACCGAATTCAACTAGAATTGTGTCTCTGATTGATACAAAAATTGATGACGTGTACGCCATAATTCGTGAAACGTACTTTAGAGTTGAGATTTTTGGTAAAAGTTATTACTGTGTATGTCCAATTTGGCCACTTGGTTCCCATTGTTATATCTTAAGAATTATATGTTTTGTCAGGTAAAATTTATATTATTGACACTAAATATTTAAGTGGAAAATCATGAGAAGGAAATATAAAAATAGCCACTCAACCTGGCTCTAAAAATTATCCTCGGAATTATCCAAATAGAGAAGTGTGATTCCTAGGCTCTTTGTGACTTGTAATTTTAAAAAAATTAACAAAATTAGCAGGTGGTATTTTTTTAAAAAAGAGAACAAATTAGCATAGAAATAATTCAATTCCTGGCTATTTCCCAGGTTTATAATTTTTTGTACCCCCTCCACTCCTGGAGTGGGCCCTGATGGTGTGTTCATATGTTGTGTCCCAATAGTGTGTGGTATGAAACACAATGAATCTTCCAGTATCTAATAATACAGAGGATCTTACTTAGGTATATATGCATGAGAGAAGTAAAAATTTACTGTTTAGTTGAAGGCCAAGTCGGCAGGGTAAAAGTGGGATACCTAGTATAGTTCAACGCACCAAAGAAAACGTTTCTAAAGAATGCGAGCAGCGTTGCGAGATTTCCTATACGAGTAGTCGTTATTTATTGGCGAATACAAGTTTTAGCATATTGAAGCCGAATTTCTGAACTCTGTAATACCCAAAAAATAAAGCTCGCTTTTATTTATCATTTATTTTTAACGCGGTGTAATAAAATATCTATTATATATTTTTCAACATCGTAGCGTCTACCATCGCCTTTGAAATATGGCAACAAAGCACTTCAGCCAGCGAATTGGCCGAGAAAACCAGTTAGCCAACGTGTTTTGTGCCTGTTTCTATAGTACGTAAAGCTAACTGCCTATTTGGGCTACCACACAGCGCTCAGTTTTTTGGCCACCGGCAAGCTTGGCAGAGAGCTCAGTGGCGTATCGTATGTTCGGGAGTTAACGTGCGCAAAATGAGTAAACAGGGAATAACGTTGCATTCTCAAGCACGAGAAATAATTGCCAATGTTATAAGGGTTTGCCTTCCTCCATAGTCTAAGGCATCACCGTTAAGAATAATATTAACTATAAATTAAATATCAATTATATGAAAATGTCAGTGAGTTACACAAAATTGATCTACGCCCCTGAACTGTGACTAATTCTATAATATTTAAGAGTTCTTCCCCCTTACGTCGCACGCATTCTGCCGTAAGGAGGACTATAACGCAAATGAGCTATTTAAATGTGATGTCACTTGACAGATGTCATTCTGGGTTTTTATTGTGAAAATGGATAAATTTTCGTGGTTTCATTGCAAAAATGTCGCATTTCTGTCATACGGTGGGGTGTGCAATAAGGGGGAATGAGGACAATGTCTGGTTCTTTCGAAATCCATTGACTTTGCACTAAAAACTGGGTCACCGATCCACACTGTGGGGGGGGATATCATTGTGCTGATTTGAATTGTTTTTTTTTTACGGAAATGCCATCTTGTTATGGGTGGATGTGCAACAAAGGGGGGATAGGTACCACGTACGATTGTTTGGAATTCTGGAGATTTTCCATGAAAAATGGGTCTCTAATCTGTTCTATCTGAGGATAATATCACGCTGCCTTTTTAGTTCAGTAATATAACGATTTGTATCAGACCGAGTATCAGACAAAATTCATTACTCACCCCTAAATGGTGTGCTTGATCCCCTAGGATGTTGTTTCCACCCGTATTTTCAAGTTTTCTAGATTATCGCGGAAACGGTGATGAAAATACCCATATATGAAAATATTCGTCACACAATTTTACCGCAAGCCCTAAAAGAATCGCAGTGACCTTGAGTCGGCACAGAGGGTGTACTGGGAGAAAATAAAACTTTTTACACTGTGGACTATAGAGTGGCAGTGGTGTATTATTATGAGCAACTTCATATACAGAGTCCTCCAAAAATTTCGCACCACAGAGGGAAAATTTTTAATTAATGATTTATTTTGAAATTTAATTTGGGGTTGCCATTTGCTTGAAAAAAGATGAAAAATGACCCACTCAAACGTGGTCATGTTAGTTTCGTTATCTGTCAAAAATGACATTTCTAAAAATAAATTGCTAAAAATGGGATTATTCGTTAAAATATCAAAAAGTTTTACTTGAAAAAGTTGTTCCTTTTCAATTTTACGTAAGTGTACCAAATTTGAACATTCTAATAAAAGATTTAGGTTTTTGCCAATTTTTAATATTATTTATGAAATTTCTGAAAATTTTAAAAACTTGTATCTTCACAAAAACTATTTTGTATCACTAGCTTTATCATTCTATTAACTTCTAATTACTAATTACCAATAAAAATAGGTTTTTTCAAAAGAAAATGGTATTAATGCTTTAAAATTCGATTATGTTTGCAGTAAGTTGATGTAGGTTCAGGGTGGGCCAAATTTGACACTTTTAAAGGGAAACTCCTATTTTTGACAGAGATGGACGAAAACTGATATCGGTGTGTGAGGCTCATTTTTTATGATAAACTTAATGGCGAAAACCGCAAATCGATATCTGTCACCGTTCTTGAGTTCCAGGTTGTTTTTCAAAAATGTGAATTTTTGAAAAGTGGCCGCAACTTTTTTCGAGTTGAAAATTTTGTGTTTGTGTACAAACATTCCGTTGAGGCCCCTGGCAGGGCCTCAATGGCTCAGCTCTGCAGAAGGGTGGTGTGTGAGAATGTGGATATTGTACTCATCCAGGAACCCTGGATAGTACAAATTAAGGCGCGGTGTCTGGGCTCCATGGGAGGTAATCTGTTTTTAGCGGATGCCTCACAGGGGGCCCCCAGGGCCTGCGTACTTACGAGGGGGGTAGATGCCTTTCTTTTACGAGACCTGTCGTCTAGGGACCTGATACCTTTGATGATGGATCTGACTGTGAGGGGGGGAATGCAGCGGGTAGTGATGGCCTCAGCATACTTCCCCATACAGGCCCAGTGTCCACCGGAGATGCTCAGAGTTCTGGGCACCTTCTGTGAGGAGAGAGGTCTCCCACTTCTTGTGGGATGCGATAGCAATGCCCACCACTTTTTGTGGGGCAGTGCAGATTGTAACCGCAGGGGGGACCAACTGACAGAATTCATGGCAATGGCGGGGCTACACGCCGCTAACTGTGGTTCAGAATTTACGTTCTTCACCCTGGAGAGGTATTCCATCATAGATCTTACTCTGTGTACGGGACTGCTTCTCGGGGAAGTGGGGGACTGGCACGTGTCTATGGACGACTCTCTGTCGGACCATAGATACATTTTGTTCACCCTCGGGGAACCCCATCAGGGTGACATAGAGTACAGAAATCCGCGGGCAACCAACTGGGACCTCTATAGAGAGGAACTAGAGGGACGTCTGGCGGGTTTCCCACACAAACACAGAACCGTGGAGGAGCTCGACGCCGCCGCTGAACGACTGGGCTCCATCATTGTTCAAACATATGAGGCTAACTGTCCCCTGAAAAGGAGGACAAAGGAGGGCAAGACACCTTGGTGGAATGCCAACTTGGAACGCCTCAGAAGGCAGGTTCGTAGGCTCTTGAATAGGGCCGAACGTTCTGGCCTTGGAGTCCACTGGGAGGACTACAGGTCCGCCCAAAGACTCTACAAACACGAGATCAGGAGCTCTCAGAGAAGTGCCTGGTGGGCCTATTGCGAAGGCATCAATAGCACGCCTGTAGCTTCTAGGCTCTGCAGGGTGCTCTCGAGAGATGCTCTGACAAAGCGGGGGGGAGTTTACCTCAACCCCGCGTGATACCCTGCTGCAGTTGTTGACCACTCATTTCCCGGGTTCCATATTGGGTCACGGGGAGACCGCGATGAGTGGCCCGCTGATTACGGACTACGGCACGGCGGCCAGGGTGGTCAACGAGGAACGGGTCAGATGGGCCATCGGGTCCTTCTCACCTTATAAGGCGGCTGGTCTGGATGGGGTCTTCCCGGCTCTCCTTCAGAGGGACGGAGGGGCACTCACGGGACCACTGGTAGGTGTGTTTCGAGCGTCTGTGGCCAGGGGGCATGTTCCCTGGCGATGGATGCAGATCAGGGTGATTTTTATCCCCAAGCCAGGGCGCAGTGACTATGCTGATGCCAAGGCATACAGACCCATCAGCCTCACCAGCTTCTTGATGAAGACACTGGAGAGGCTGGTGGACAGATATTTAAGGGAGCAGCTTGCTCTCAATGCCCCTCTGTGTCCCAACCAGCATGCGTACCAGATGGGCAGGTCCGTGGATTCGGCTCTGCACCATCTCACCGCTAGGCTTGACAAGGGACTGGAGGGGGGATTACTCTCGGTGGGGGTCTTTCTAGACATAGAGGGGGCCTTCGACAACACAGCAGTGAACTCGATCTGCAGGGCCGTGGAGGGCGTAGGGGTCGGGGAAGCCTTGGTAAGGTGGACCCGATCCATACTCAAGCAAGGGCGGTCGAGGCCGGGCTGTGCGGAGAACGAGTGACCGTCAATGCATCAAGAGGCTGTCCTCAGGGGGGGTTCTGTCCCCCCTCCTTTGGTGCATGGTGGTTGATGAGCTGCTTCGAATCCTGGAGGAGGAGCAGGGAGTCTACGTACAAGCGTACGCGGATGACATAGTGGTCCTAGTTTAAGGCACCGACGTGGGGCTTCTGGAGGAGCTCCTCAACGGAGCTCTGGAGAGGTTCTCTCGCTGGTGCGATATGAACGGATTAAATGTCAACCTTAACAAGGTTGAGGTGGTGATATTCACCAAGAAAAGAAAGGTGGACCCCACTCCTCGCATAGACAGTGAGACAATGAAACAACCGTGGAAAAATGTTTACTGTTATCAAATTTTCAGTTAAGCTGTTTAGACAGTGTACAGATTTTTCTATTTTTGTGTAGGTAATTGATAAACTTTATAACAATATAATATACAGTGTGTTTCACTTCAAGTCGAGACAATTCATTATTTTTTACAGGTTGACCGATTTTCAAAAACTTTTTTTTTTAAAATATTGTGCTCTGAAAGATTACATTTTGACACTAATTTTTTTCAGATTCGTATTTTCCATGACCTACTACGATCAAAATTATACCCATAAAAACTGCAAAAGTACATGCGCGGCCCTTGAAATCGTTCCAATACGTGCGGACGCAAAGGCGTTCAACTGACAACGTTGCAATTACCCCTACCCTACCTCTTATTATGTGACATTACCTTACGTGGCATTGCCAGTTATAGTGCAAAAAAACAGTAAATTCGGCGCTGTTAGGATGGCCTTAGATTGCCTGAATAATAGTGGAAAATCTTATAACCCTGCCCACGGACATTGGTGGCTTTTTTCGCAAAAGTCTTTCGACAACCTCGAATAGAGCCATTCTAAAAATCGAAGAAGGTGGTGAATCTCTTAATTGGGTGTCGTACTTTCCTCCGGTACCAACAAGAACCTCGAAAATCCGATACCTAAGAGAAATTCCCGATTCCCGATTAACCACTTTCGAGAAACGGGACGGCTGTAGAATTAACGAAACCAACGGAAAGTTCTCTGAAACCACTATTGGAAATTGCTTGTTTTTTCTCATTTCTCGATTTTTCGGGAGCCCGGAAAGCATCAGAACCTCACCCGAGGACTTCAGGGAAGCTTTAAAAATTTAAATAAACCAAAGATTTGGTTCGCGGTTAAGATAAAGAAGTGTAAAAAACCACTACGAGATTCTTCTATAATAACCAAATTATAATTAGATATTATACCTTATTTAACTATAATACCACTTTGACAATCAAAGAAATCCGCGTAATTTCACGTTACGTGAATCTTAAAACACCAAGAAACTGTGTAAAACTTTAAATCCACTTTATTATAATGATAATGCAGCGATTTATTAACCTATTTTCGTTGACTGAGGTATCGCAATTTTTATTTTCTACGGGGAGGAGCGGGTCGGTATGAGGGAATGTAGGGGAAGTTGTTGATCTGTGAAGCCGTGGAATTGGCGCAACGTTGCCGCACTTACCCGAAATTCTTGATTTCTTGCTTATTTCTCATGCCTAGTGGAACGATTTATGAGGCCGCGCATGTACATTAGGCATTTCTTCAGGAAATAAATGAATAGCATAGTCGTATTGGCCATACCCGCAACCCACACATACCATGTTTCACGGTCATAGCTTATACAGGGCGTTCAGAAAATAGCTTCAAACATGGCAAAAATAAGGTTTTTCGAAGTACCCTGTACAAACACCGAGATATATTTTAAAATTATTTCTTTGCAGTTTGATTAGGGCTCACATAAGCCATCAATTCCCACTTTTTCATGGCCCTGCCTTATACAGGGCGTTCGCAATAAAAATACAAAAATATTATACACATGAAATCATAAAAGCTATTAGTAATTAATTGATAACTACTTAAGTAAATCATTAAGTGTTATATATTTTTGGAATGGTAATTTTTTGATCTATTAAAAAATGCAAAAATATACAGGGTGTTCCATTTAAAAAATAATATTTTTTATCAGTAACTCTTAAACCATCTACTAGAAAAACAAATGTAGTAGCAGCATTGGATTCTGCGTAAAAAAGTGCTTTATGAATGTTATACAGAAACACAAAATTTCAACCCGAAAAAAGTTACGGCCACTTTTCAAAAATGCACATTTTTTTAAAAACACCCTGTAACTCAAGAACGGTGACAGATATCGATTTGCGGTTTTCGCCATTAAGTTTATTATAAAAAATGAGCCTTAGACACTGATATCAGTTTTCGTCTATCTCCATTGAAAATAGGAGTTTCCCTTTAAAAGTGTTCAGTTTGGCCCACCCTGTACAGTCTACCATTTAGGATATAAGTTTAGCTACATTACATTTTCCAGGTCTAAATTGATGCCAAGATAATAATAAATTAAAATATCATCAAACTATTTCATCTAACTAAAATTCTGTTTTTTTAGAGAACAACTTACCTTTCAGTCAATTATTGTATTCTTTTTTTTTTGTTGGACCATAGATATAAATAAATAAGTAAGCCATGGAAAGAGTTGCAAAGGTTTTATATAAGTTACAATGTTATTTTGGCAATGGCATTTATTTGGAACGAACAAATTTTCCTACATTTCTGTGTGCCTTCCCTCTCTTTCGATACATATTATAGTTCTTCTGTGTACATCTACATTTCTGATGAAGGGTCTCATATTCGCTACGCATTCCCGAATGGTGTTTTCTAAATGCTCAATATTATTAAATGACCTGTGACTGTAAACTTTTTGCTTTAGATAACCCCACAAGAAAAAATCCAATGGGGTTAAGTCAGGTGAACGAGGTGACCAATGATGTTCCCAATACCAATGACTTTACCAGTAAATGTTTCGTCGAGATAATCCTCCAATGCTCTAGAATTATGAATCGGTGCGCCATCCAATTGAAACCACAAATCTTGTCTATTTTGGAAAGGCATATTATCTAAAATTTCACCCAGCTCATTTCTTAAAAAATTAAGTATCGGTAACAGCATTCTCAGCTACCTGGAAAACCTGGAAAGTCAGGGAATTCCAATTTTTCAAATTGCTGAGAACCCTGTTTAAGTTTTCTCCATGAAATATTATATGGAAATCTAAAATCGTCTTCATATTTTCCTTGAAACCACGCAGAAAAATCAAATTGATTGTCAAAGTCCCTTTCTTTCAAGGTATTAACAAATGTTGACTTGTAAGCCCTAAATTTGTTTTTCCTGGGAATTCTTAATAAGCTGCTTTTACTAATGTTCATTCTTTGGCTAATTTGAGTAATACTGGACTCTCCATGTTGTGTCGCATCTAAACAAACATTATGTCGCACTTCTTCAGTATTTTTCCAAGGGTTGTGAGGTTTTTAAAATTATTTAAAACTCAACCTGTACTTTTAAATTTTACTAAAATTCTACTCACAGTCGAGTTATGTACAACCTACATTTTTTCCAGATGTTGTGCATTAAAAATTTCAGCAACTTGTCGATATTTTCTCCACATATGAAAACAATTTCAATTTTGTCTTGTACAGTCAACATTTTCACCTTTGTCCTTTTCAAGGGTCACATAAAAACAGTTGTTTCTTCAATTCTCTCCATGGCCTACTATATCATTATCGATTAATGTAAAATTAAACTGAAAGATAATAATTATTTGTTCCGTAAAAGTCAGAATTTTGCTTAGATATTATGTAAAATAGTTTGATGATATTTTAATTTATTATTATTTTGGCTTCAATTTAGAACTGGAAAATGTAATGTAAGTACACTCTATTCAATCAAAATGCAAGTGGCGCGTAAACATTTACACGATGGACGCACGCGAACAATTCTGAGGACTAATACGAGGCAGGGCCGCATTAAGGACGATCTCTGTGAATTTTATAATATAAAATATTAAAATAATATGCCCCAGTATTAAGAACTTTAAAAATAAACTTTTATTGCACACCTAGTCATTCACTTACCTGCAAATTTCTACTATTAATACAAATCGTTGCTCCAACAATTAATAATTAATAAATTAATAAACAGCGAAAGAATTATATCGGAAAAAATTAAAAGTCCACTTGCAACTCAATACACCTCTGTAATAAATAACGACTCGCTGAACTCGCCCGCCGGGAAAAACTTTATTGCCAACTAGCCAATAGCAAGCCGATTGTTTATATTTCACTTGCGTTTAGTTTGAATAGAGTTTAAATGTATATCCTAAATTCCTAAATCTAGATGGTACATCAACTTTGCAGCAAACATAACAAAATTTTAAAGTGTTAATATCATTTTCTTTTGAAAAATACTTATTATTATCAGTAATTAGGAATAAAAAGTTAATAGAATGATAAAGCTAGTGATACAAAATAGTTTTTACAAAGATACAAGTTTTAAAATTTTCAGAAATTTCATACAAATTAAAAATTGGCCAAAAACTAAATCTTTTATTATAGAGTTCAAATTTGGTACACTTAACGTAAAATTGAAAAAGAAACAACTTTTTCGAGTAAAACTTTTTGATATTTTAACAAATAATCCCATTTTTAGCTATATATTTTTTAAAATGTCATTTTTTACAGATAACGATAGTCACATGACCCTGTTTGAATGGGTAATTTTTCATCTTTTTCAAGCTAAATTAAATTTCAAAATAAATCATTAATTAAAAATTTTCCCCCTATGGTGAGGAAGACACTGTACTTATAGGTGAAAATTGTATGTTTTGAATGTTTTGGGACACATTTTGCCAATTTCAGTGCAAGCAGTTGATTTTATCGTTATGAAACAGTAGTACCTATCGCTTTGTTGCAGAATGAGAAGATGCACTAAAATAATGGACCTGCAAGACCAAAAAGATAACCTCAAAAAAGTTATAAGTAAAAGCACAATCCAAAAACAGTGCAAGTGGTGCCCTCTGTAAGTTATGTAGAAATTGACATCTTAGATTATTCTCTATCCCCAAAAACATAACAGTGCCAAATTTCAATTCAGCAGCTTGATTATTTTAGGAGATGTAGTCATAATTCATTGAGATTTGACCTGTAGTTGTTAAGCTCAATCGTAATATTTTGGCGGGAAAATATATGAAGTTGCTCTGGGTACTATTATTAATGGAACGCCCTGTATATCCTGCACTGATTTCATTTGTGCCTTATTTACTCAAGTTTAATTACCAAAATCAACACAAAACTATTTTATAGTAAGAAGCCATTTTAAAACAACAAGGTTCGAGGAAGTTAAGTATTACAAAATATAAAAGCTTTAAAAACATTTGTTTGATAGTATTTTGTGGCATTTGAAATAGCCCTAAGTATAAAGTAATGAAATAAGCACTAATTAGAGTGAAGTTCGTCGCCAAAAAATGCATTTGATAGATTAGATTTTTCACAAATTTCAGGAAATACTAGAAATAATCATTAAAAGAGTGGCGCATTAAAAATTTATTAATTTTTATCGCCTTCTTGCGGGTCATATAACATTTCTAAAATAATAATTGATTGTCGACCTAATGTTATATACCTTAAATGGTATCCTATAGCCATCGCCATATATTTTTTCCTTGCTATGACATAAGGTTATTATTCAGAAATATTTTATGAAACTTTTAAGACATTTAAAAAAAATTTTGGCTTTGCATTAGTGTTGTTAAACAGTAATATATTTTATTATTGCTATATCCAACTCCCAAAGCTACTCTTTAAAACTGTTTTATAGTACTGCTAATAAATGGTCTTAAGGCTTAAGGATCTTGAGAGACTTTCTAAAATAATAAAAATAACTAATTTATTTGGTGCCCAATTTACATTTATAGCTGCTGTAATAACATTTTGAAAATGCTCTTGAGAATAATATTGTTTTGTAAAATTTGTTTCAAAAATATTTCTGCAGCTATTATAAAATATCAAATTGCTAGTTGGTTACAATGCCATTTGCTATTATTGGTCTAGTTAGATTTTGTCTGGAGATTAATCGATTAACGATTTGCATGCGCAAGTAAATCGTTACAGATAAATCGTTACAAATTCAGTGTGTCCACATTATAACAACTTATCATAGTAAAGCTGCAATTTTCGCTTGATACAATAAGGTGGTGGTACCAATTATCGACACCAAGGCCAAGTGTCAACTTCACAATGCCGCTGCAAATTTTTAGAATGAATTAGCATTACTATCAATTTCAATATGTTTTACTCTTTTATTAAACTGTTACTTGGTAATTTATGTTTGCTCTTGGTTTTTCCGTTTTGATGCAAATAAATTAAATTTCTGAAATACACCTACTGACCCTATTATCGACAGGTAGCAAAGCAAGAAGTAGGTACCTAATATCGACACCAACTGAACTAATTATCGACACGAGTAAAAAAACAATTATTTTTAACAACATTGTATTGAAAACATTTTAAAAATAACAAAATTAATTTTTTCAATGGTATTAAAAATAAAAACATATTGCATTGATTTTTGATAACTTTAATATTATGTCTTCTAGCAGTCACATTAGTTAAAAGTATTGGGATCATAAACTACATAAAATCATTCTCTGTATATTTTTTAGTTCTGGCTCCTACATTTTTTGGTGATGAGAAATCCATAATTAGCAAGACAGAACATTCGTTTAACTATAGCGACTGCTATACATTTCGCCTTAGAACAGTTTTTGGCCACATTTTAAGGGGAACTTTGCTGTTTACTTTATTGTTCAGTGAAATTTAGCTGGTCTAACATTTGAAATCAATGACAGAATGGCATGCCAATTTTAGATCATAATTTTTTTGTTAGTATAATATTTTCTTGCTACTGAAAAGGTTTAAATCTTAGTTTTCCTTGAATTGTTCATGTCTGCAATTGGAATAAAAATGGTGTACCAATTACCAACAGATATCTGAACCTATTATCGACACGACTTTTCCCCTACATATATCTTTTTCCCCGATAAAAAATCCCTATGTCGATATTTGGTCAGTAAAGAATATATGGTTTTCACTATGGATTTGCCTAGACATAAACAAAATTATCACTAAAATGTTTGGATTACTAACATAAGTTTGTTTATCCTTATGGATCCTATTATCGACACTTATATCGATAATGGACTAATACACCACTTTTTTTTATTTGCTCATCGGATAGTATTGGGTGAGATATACTTGCTGTATTTTTTTAAATTTTTTTTTCGCCCCCGTTTTGCCGCAATTAATTTTTAAAGTTCAATATACGTAACTACCTGTTGGATTTTATTTTTCCCTAAATTTACCGCCATGGCACCAGGTTTGGCAACGCCGCACCTCAATGCTAAGCTGTCAGCCTGCGAAAACATAAACATAACCTATTTTGTGGCGTCACAAATCGGAATATCGGATCTCGGATCCCGCGGCCCCGCGTGTTTTACAAGCTTTTATTTTTTATGATTTGAACTATTTTCACCATTCATTCTAATAATCCATGACGGAAATGAACCATTCTATTTTGCTGAGGAAAATGCTGGGAACACTAGGTATTGGTATTGATGATTCGGACGTTATGCTGGTTGGTTTACAAAACTTTTTTTTATTGGAAACAAGTCGATTTTATCTATAAAACGACACAATTCGTAAGTACCTAACTGAACTTGCATAAAGTAGATATCTAGACTTGCTGATATATTAAAGACAATAAAGAACCAACCAGGTGTAACATTTTAGCTGACGATTTTAGATTAGTGGCTCTGCCAAACGATTTTTTACTTGTTATCAAGTATATTCCACCGACTGCTAGTTGTTTGAAGAAACTGATGATATTTTAGCCTCAATACCTAGTGTCACAGAATAAATAGCTTCACCTATATATTCTGTGCTAGTGTTAATCAACAGCATTGATTGGTTATAAACTAAACTGAGAAAAGTTAATCCTATAGACGTCAAGCACTTACCTGGTCCGAATATAAAAAAATTATTACTTTAATTTCATGAGCCCTTACTTACAAGAAGTAGTTAGACCTGCATCGGTTCAAAAATGTAACGCTAGAATATTGGAGAAGGTGCCAGTTCTTGGTGATGTTAGAAATATAACATGTAAAACACAATAAAGTCAAGTTTTCAGTCGAAAAACTTTATTGTCATAGCTTGAACTATTTTAGACCCATTTAGGTAAATTATATTGTGATTGCCAAAGCATCCTCATAAAAAATGACATAATTCTTTAGAATTTTTTCACTGTACATATTATACCTATATTCATTCTGGAAAATAAATTTTCATAAGCATATTTTGTGATTGTGGTTAATAGAAGTTAAAAATAAAAAAATATAATGCAGCAGCCAGCAAAAAATTAAGATTTCTTTAATTTGCAAGAAAAAAAAACATTATTTTGCATTCTATGGCAAAACCTCAAATAAGTTATCTATTAAATTTAGTGAAAATATTCCAAAATCAAATAATACAGTTTTCATGTCGCATGCACAGAGTGTAACAAACTGGATTTTTTTTGGGGGGTTTCTTCTATTCTGCGAAGAGATGGACAAAGAGTAGGTAGGTGTACTGTGCTCGATTTTTGAGGGCAATGGAAAGCAGTTGAATCTCAAAATCTCGATTCGTTTCGGAGATACAGGGCATTTTTCGTTTTTTAACATGTCAGACAATCCCTCCTTGTAATACGTTTTGATTTTTGCCAAAAATCTTCCTTCATACTACTCCAACGTATAATAATTATTGAGGTATGTCGGTATGTCTTTGTCAACTATCCTGTAAGGTAGACTTTCATATTTTTTTATTGCACTTGTGTTGACTTTTTCCAATATAACAATCTACTGAAGTTATCCATGATTCTTCGCTATTTCCAGGAAGTCAGCAAAGAAAAGCAATACCTTGCTTACATTCATCTAAAATAAGTTTTCCATTAATATGTACTTACCTACCTGCAAAAATTTTACAAACGTACTTAGTTCTATTATTAGTTGACAAAGTTAATGTCACTAGTGCAGAAAAGTACAACTTTCCGCATCAAAATGGATGCGACAAAGTGTACTACTACGGACTTAATTACTTAAATACTTCATTAGATCATACAGGAAAAAAATACCCGCAAAAACTAGTCATTGACGGTCAAGCACTTGATATCGAATGAAACTCTGCTGTCGAACTTGCACTAGATTATTTAAATTAGTTCTTAATCATGGTTCTCACATGTAGATATCAACGATCGTTTTTACAAACGCATGATTTCTTGTTTTGATAATCGATTTCAACATTGGGGTGTGCGACACCCCCATGCCCCCTCCCCCATATCTTAACTATAGGTATATACACAATAAGTATTTTTTTACTGTACTAGCAACTAAACTAGAAGCACGAAAAGCTGTATCTACGTATGTGCCACGATGTATGATCCTAGTACATCGTGGTATGTGCATAATTTAGGACTAATCTGCTTATGTTGGGTAATTACAACATAATATACCTACTTCCACAACTATTCAGTTGAATTTCTTTATTTTTAA
The DNA here is from genome assembly GCA_963920635.1 of Pseudeuparius sepicola. Lineage (NCBI taxonomy): Eukaryota > Metazoa > Arthropoda > Insecta > Coleoptera > Anthribidae > Pseudeuparius > Pseudeuparius sepicola. Next base: position 28,181,124 of record OY987304.1, on the reverse strand, counting down.
CCACAGTGTCATTAACATTTTTCTTATTAATTTTGTGCACGGGGGTAATTTTTGCCTTAACCGGGCATTATGCATTCATTGCTATGTTCTTTCCTCTGCGTGTCTCCAATAACATTGTTACCATAATATTTATTCTCTAGTCTACCTAAAACCAGAATTTAAGCTATATCATCATCATTAAGCAATATTAAAACAATATACAAATCAAATAACAAACATACCTCTTCATTTCTCCATGTTTTGCTCCCCGTTTTTATTGATAAAATTGACACACCATATCAAAATCTATGCAAGGCAAGTTATCAGGACAAGCTTTAACAAATCTTGTCTTCATTATAAACCGAAAAAATAAAGTATTCACAGCAAGATTCTTTTAAAACTGAGAATAGAATTTATTTAGTTTTCACTAAGGTTATTAACCTTGGTTTCCGCGTTCCGCCGGCGAAAGTGAGGTTATATGCAAAGTGCGGCGTTGCCGACGATTTTCTTTAAAGCATTGAGTAATATGTCATCTGTCATATTTTATAGGGGGCATCTAATAAGTTCAGAATGGGATCAGTAAAATCCAAATATTTCATTGAAATGCTACGAAATTTGAATATTTCTCATCAGGCGCATACAAACTGAATCTAATAATTTGCCTGGGAATGCTTGGTTATATAAAAAAAGACGAAATAAGTACTAAGAAAATAGCAGGTACTTATTGAAATTAGGGATCGTGACGTCACATTCCCTACTTTTGCGACCGTTTTTTTCAATTTTTGAGCAAACTAATGGGAAAAAAAATCTGTTGGTTGGGTTTCGTGATTATCTAGACATGTTTTACAAATTCCAAGGCAAAAAATTATTTTTCATTCCTAAGTATACTTGTCCATTGGGCCTAGTCAAAATTTTTCATGTACCAATTATCGACACCTTAATATTTTATGAAAAACGTACTACAGCTTTCATTCTAAGAAGAAATTCTAAGAAGAAATTATCTCATTTTACATAATATTAATTAATTTTAAATATAAACCCACACTACAACTGTACTCCAGTAAATCCAGGGTGCAAAAATCTGCTTACCTGTTTCTTAAGGTGGCGAGCAATGGCACATACTTGAATTTACTTGACGCGCACTGGTTATTTTTGAGGAATTTTGTTACAAATAACGAAATCACTGTGCGCATGCACATTTCATTTGAACGGTAATGAATGAAAGAACCATAAACATGACATGTTTATGAATATCTTGTTTCATTAAAAAAAACGGCCAAAAGTGTCGATAAATAGGACACTGTCGATAATCAGTACCACCACCTTAATCATGGAGGAAGGGTTTTTGGAGTATTTTCCGTTTTGTTTAAACGTTAAAAGGAAGAGGGAAATCAGGAAACGTTTAAATAGAACTAGATGGTCTAAAGCATGGTTATTGAAACGAAGTCTATTTTACCATTGAACCCTATTATAAAATTATGCGAAATGGTCGACATATTTTTTAACAAATTTAAATAAAATCAGTTATTGTTTTAGTTTTAATTAATTTAATAATTTCCGGACTAAAAATAGGTAGGAGTCAGCTACCGTCGCACCTAAAAACTGTACAAATCTCGGACAAGTGTACACACGTTACGATTTGCATGCGCAAATCTCCCAAATCTATGCAAATCTGTGCTAATCTGCTGTCCACACGCAACGATTTATCTGTAACGATTTACTTGCGCATGCAAATCGTATGATACATCGTTGCATGTGGACCGGCCTTAACAATTTGTCTTCCATATCTTGAAGGTCCTGCATCAGCAAAACAAATTCGAAGGATCAGTTGAATATAGAAAATTATTGCCAGTTTTTCAGACAGTGTTATATTTTTAGAAAATATTTGGATTTTACTGAATATTTACTTAATTAGTGGTGGTAAGCCATATTTGGTACACAGTATAATTACATGGGATGTCACACATTAAGTTAATATTGAACATCCTCTGAAAATACTTTAACCGTTTCAATGTGAATTTTCACTTCGTGAGCCATCAGAATAGCTGCGGGAACTGTTTGCGGCTATATCTCTATTCCGCATTTATTTCAACAACAACCACTATTGTTTGTATTGTTTTTTAGTAGTAATAGCATTAGTAGCAAATAATTAGTAGTATTATTTATAACATCTTTTACAACATAAATTAAAGAGCTTTTTGTAAAAAATTTAAAATTATTTTGTATCGCAAAAAAAAACAAAAATTTCATTAGCACAAAGAAAAGTTAGAGAGAGGACAGAGAATATACCCCTGTTTACATTATTTGTTCCCAAATAGGGTTTATTCCCCAAGGATGTTTTTATTTATACCCAAAATTTAATACACCCATGGGTTTTTTCCTGGTTAGATATTTTATATTTCCTGCTTTTGAATTACAGATGTAAAGAGTTTCCCCAAAATGAACTATCATTTTAAATTTTGAGGCATTTTCATTTTGATCGTAGTAGACATTTGACAGCTGGAAACAATAGACGGTAGAACAACAGGTTGTTATTTATTGTAAGACTTATTATAAATATGGAATATGGCGAATCGATATACCTGGGTTCTTGACAGCAGTTTCCTACACTGTGGCAATGTTTTCAACAGACTGGGTGGTACACATGCACCCTGTTTTGGTTTATCATTTCCATCTGAACTACTTTGCTCGAATTTCGTGATACTGTTGTTGTTTATTTATATTATTTCCATTGAAAATATTTTTCAACCACAGGAGGCCATGAAAAAAATGAAATACACTATTGATATTCCCGTATTAATGTGCCAAAACACTGAATAACTTGATTGCTCCATTAAGAATAATCATAAAAAAAATGGAAGACTTATTAACCGAAAGAGAACCTATAATATAAATTTATTGCACTCCCCTCTTGAAATTACAGAAGTTCCTGACAAAGTTCCCTCTTTTTTTCAGAAAAGAGTTGACTAGGATTATTAAACAATAGTAGAAAAAGCAATTTTACATCCCCTAGACATTTGATTTTTTTTACTTGGTTGCTTGTCATTTTTTTCTCGATATTTTTTCAAAATTGCTTTTATAAAATAACGAAAACTATTAGGTTTCGAAACTATCAACAGGTATGACTTTTTTGTATAGAATCAAAGGTACTTTGATAATTTGTGGTCACAAAGGTCAATGGATGAGGGACAAAAAGTTTAAAATGGGTTTACAGAGTGTGACATAACTTGTACCCTCTAGTGGCAGGTTAAAAACTGATACCGTATTTAGATCTACCCTATAAGAAAACACAAGTACTTATTCAAATTTTCAGCACAATTACTCACATATTAGTTTCAAAAATAATTCAAAAATTCACATAACACCCGTAGATTGAAAAGGAGAAACATTTGGGTAAGGTCTGTTATATTAGGCCTCTTCAAGGCACCTTTTGTTTTTGTTTAAGTGACCTCCATACAATATTTCGTATTTTCTTAACTCTGCTTATCCAATGCCTACTTTAAACAGTGTCTATCTTATTTTCTTAAACGGAGCAAATCAAGCATATTTCCAGCTTAGCCATGGACAGTTTTGCAAACGGTTTTTTTCTACCTGGGGGAAAAAACATTAATAAGGTTCAGATTTTAGGCAAATCGCCTTTCTTGTCGTAAAATTTTAATTCTTCTACTTAAGCTTCATTTACAATTCTTGCTAAGGAAAGGAAAATTAGGGGCAGGCAAGTAGATTTCCTATTACCTATTGAAAGTGTGGTAGGAGGGTAAATTTTGGGGATTATTTCCCTCATACTGCTTGCATCCAATAAGGTAGCTCCTTCCATAAAAATCCAACCAATGATATGCCTCTGCTAGCGATAATTTGCACTAGTGCAATTACCGGTAATTGCACTTGTGCAAATTATCACTTCGTTGCTTAGATAGATAGATAGACAATTTATTCATTTAAAGCTTTACAGCATATTATGAAACGTCAATGGTATATAATGGAAATCTTATGTAGATATGGACTAACACAGTAAAAAGTAGGTATAGTAGGTATACATATATATAGTCTGTTTCTCTTCAGTTGCTTAAAAACTCTGACACGCTATAATAGCATTTGGAATGTAGAAAAGTGAGGAGGCCTTTCCTGAATTTATTGAAATTTTCAATATTTTTTATGTCATTTGGGAGATTGTTATAAATAGTACTACAAGTGTAGTACGGCCCTTTGGTGTAAGCTGTTAGGTTAAAATTTTTTATGTTGATGGAGTTAGCCGATCTCGTGCTGTACTTGTGTATACTGTTGCGTAATGGAAATAAGTGCGGTTGGTGCTTAACAAAAATAGCAGCTTCGAAAATTAGTATGCAGGGAACTGTGAGTATTTTTTTTCCTTAAAAAGTAGTCTGCAGGGATCCAGAGGTGATGCAGAGGAAATCAGTCTTACAATGCGTTTTTGAAGAATAAAGATTCTTTGGATGTCTGTGGAGAAACCCCAGAATAAAAGCAGGTATTTGAGGTGACTGTAGGCTAGAGCATAGTAAATTCTTACCAGGTAATCTCGGTCTACTATACTTTTCATATTTCTTATTGCATAGTATGCGTTGTTAATTTTGTGTGCTATATGATCAATATGAAACTTCCAGGTCAGTTGTTCATCGATGATGATACCTAAGAATTTAGTGTGGCTCGCTTTTTCAAGTAGGCAGTTGTTTATTGTTAAGGTGAGGTTAGGTACAACCCTTCGTTTGTAAAAAGTGACATATTTAGTTTTGGCGGCATTGACAACCAAATTTTTCTGATGGCACCGATTGTAAAATTGGTCCAGGATGGTGTTCGCCGTGTCTTGCAGTTCCTCAGGATTTGGCGCGGAAATTGCGATAGTTGTGTCATCTGCAAACATAATTAGTTTGAATTTATTTTTGTGAGTTATGTGGAATTGAAGGTCGTTAATAAATAGTATGAAGAGTAGCGGCGACAAAACAGCACCCTGAAGGACCCCGAGACTTGGTGACAGATATTCAGAGGTGGTGTCTCCAATCTTTACCGCAATTTGTCTGTTAGATAAAAATGAATGAAACCAGTCGTTAATGTGGCTTCGAATGCCTAGTGCTCGTAGCTTTTCTGTCATAAGTTCATTTCGAACACAGTCGAAAGCCCTAGTCAAATCGAAAAATAGTGCCAGACAATAGTCGGAACGGTCGATGGATTGGAAGAGAAAATTTGTTAGATCATAAGTTGCGGTTTTAGTTGATTTATTAGAAGTAAAACCGTGCTGATTGAGTGACAGTAATTTGTGGCTGTTCAAGAATGAGGTGAGCCTGTTGTGAATTATCCTTTCCAATAATTTTGAGAAGCAGGATAGTAGGGCAATTGGTCTATAATTACCGGAGTATTCAGTGTCCCCACCTTTGAATAGAGGTATGATTAAAGCTTGTTTAAGTGCTTCTGGAAATGTGCTTGATCGAATAGATAAGTTAAATAAAAATGCTAGTGGATGAACCAAGTATTTGGCCACAGCTTTGATTGCTTTTATTGGAGTATTGTCTGGACCGCAGGATGATTTGTTCTCTAATTTCTGCAGCACCCCGTAGATTTCGGTTGTCGTTATCTCAGAAACAAAAATAGAGGATTCAGTATGATTACCAAGAGTGCACCGAGGAGTATTACTCTGTGGGTATGCCTGTGACACAGTTGTTTCTGCTATTTTACTGAAGTATGCACATAGATATTTGCATATTTCATGTCTATCAGTGAGATTTCGCGTATTGTCAACTAATTTACAAATAACGTTTGTTTGTTTTTTTTCTCGACCGGTGTTCGAATTAATAATTTGCCAAATTTCTTTAGGGGCATTTTGTGAATTTGTAATTTTGTTTTTGTAATAGTTTTACTTTTTTTCACGCAACATGTTATTGAATGATTTTTTGTTATCAATGTACACTTTTTTTATTTCATGGTTGCCCGTATTTTGTTTTAGCCAATAGAGTTTTCTTAAGTTTTCACTTTCCTCAATTACGTCAGCGTCAGTCCAGCTTTTATTCCTGTTTTTTCCACATGACTTGGTTTTTGTTAATGGGCAACTTATATCTAAGCAGAATTGAAAACTTTGCCAAAATACAAGCCAGGCCTCATTAATGTTAGTCATAGAATACAATTTACACATATCTGTTTTTGACAATAGTAGTTTTAGGTAATTGAGAATATCTTCAGAAAACTGTCTCCTGTATATAATTTGATGTTGGTTATTTGTAATAGGACAATGTTCGGAATTTTTTTTTATAGTAAAAAGTTGCGCTTTATGGTCAGATATGGCGAATTCATAATTTTTAGCAGTAATTTCTGTATGGTTACTTAGAACATAGTCAATAGCTGATCTTGATTCTAGGTTAATACGAGTTGGTTCTAAAGGTAAACATGACTGTAAATGGAACGAGTCCAAAAGATCAAAGAGTAGGGATCTATCGTTAGAATCCCTTAAGTTGTCTATGTTCATGTCACCACATACAATTGTCACATTGTGGTTTCTTGAGATGTTACACAATATTTTATTCAATAGTTCAAGAAAGGTTTGAACAGCCGAATTTGGGGAGCGGTAAACAGTGAGTATTGCAATCTTTTCACTACCCAGTTGAACACTAACAGCGCATTCACAGTTAAGTTCACTGAGATGATCACGTGTGATATCGATGCTCTTACACTGTAAGCTCAGTTTGGCATAAATTGCTACTCCTCCATGAATTGACACTTCACGGCAAAAACAACTAATTAAGACATACCCGGGAAGGCTCGTCATCTTTGCTTGGTCACTAGACATCCAGTGCTCGGTGAGTAGGAGCAGATGCGGGTTTTCATTGTTTGTTAGGATTTCGAGTCTATTAAGTTTTGTTGTAATGCATTGAACGTTTAAGTGTATGCATTTAAGGTCTGTTTGTGTTGTTTTGCTTATCTTCAGGGCTTTCGTCAATGGTCTGTTCGAGTTGTTCATATTGTATTTTGTTTCAGATCGCTCGAAAAAAATCAAATTTGGAAATGGAGATACCCTCACTCCAGGAGTTTGGATTTATAAACTTTTCTTCTAAGGATAGATCAGCACTGATTTTGAACGAGCTGAAATGTGGTTTTTTATACTTTGGGTGTATTTTGAAGCATACGAAATCCCCGCGCTGAAATTTGACTGTTAGATAACTGTTCATTTCTTCAGATGTTACATCGGGATGAAAGTTTGCTACATGAAACCAAGATCTTTTAATTATTTTTACTGCAGAGAATCTGTTATTTGATTTCTGACCTGTCCCAATGACCGGTTTTTTAGCCGGCATCGTCTTTGCAGTACTTGAGGTGGGGTCATTTTTTACGTTTTTATTTATTTGCTGCTTTTTTTCACTGATAGTATTGTTATTGTTGTTATTAATGTTTGTATTAATAGGTGTTTGTATTTGGCGTGAATGTTTCTTGCTCTTAGTAGTTACTGTTTGCCAACCATTTCGATTTTCTTGGTCTTGAATTTTGGGGGTTGGTGTTTTATGATTTGGGAGAGATACATCGTCAGGCAATATTTATTATTTTTGTCATTATAGTTTCTTGTTGCTGTTCTTTGTCTTTGTAGGCATTTTTTACTGAATATTCCGTATTTACTTTGTTTGTTTCCAAGCTGTTATGAATGTTTTTTGTGTTTGGGCTTTGTTTTTCTGTGCTCAGACTTTTTGTATCATGTTTATCACATTTTTTTCCCAATAGTTCTATAGTTTTGAGAAGTAGGATTTGTTTCTCACATAGTTCATGGATTATTTCATCTTTGGAATTTAAGAGTTAGCAACCGGGAATCTGTTGGATACAAACACGTACCTACTTCTTAAAGTTTGTGTGTTTCACACTGTTCTAAATTATGCAGCTTGTAAATTATGTTGCAGTATTATTAAGCATTATATCAATGAATTTATATAACTTTTACATTGCTAAATTCTTGTTATTTAGACCTCCGCCTTCTTTAAATTTATGACACATTCAGAAAATAAACCAACGCCGACAGGGCGTAGGTATAATCGCATTTGCCTTAGATACCCAAGCGTCATGTTTGTTTACTCGAACGCTACAGTCAAAGCTGTCAATACACTCATTCAAAATGAGTCGTTTTGGAAATGTAAACATAGAAAAAATCAATACAGAAATTATTATATCGTATTCGTGAAAATTTTATCAGAAAATAAAAGCCCAATTTATACTCGTGATCATTCTAGGCAAAATAGCGCTTTCGAAAAAATTATCGATAAAATTTCTGGCACTAGTGATATTACATACGAAATCTTACAGGTATATTGTGTATCAACTTTCAGAATGTTACCTTTGTTCGCTCTGGAAATATTTAGAAAGAACCGTTTGCGAAACTGACCATTTGAGGTGCTATAGCGTCCTTAGGGGGCATTTTTTTATACGAACTATTTTTATTGTTTTGGGTAGCAGAACGCCCTGGTAAATTATGGCAGGCTAATTTCGGGACACCCTGTGTACTTATAAATCATTATAATTTTAACCTGGATAAATTTGTTTTGGGAAGGCTGCATATTGCAAATTGTATTTCTGAGATTTCTGTACTGTTATCGTGTAATTTGTTTGCAGTTTTCTGCATCACCTGGGCGATTTTCATTAACAGACATAAGGAATGAAAATGCAGACCAAATTGTGGACATCCTAGCAAAGTATTCCTGGGGCTCTCAGAAAATTGAAACTATAAGGTTCAGTTCATTTTTGGAAAAGAGATTTCATCCCAACCAAGTATATAATATGATGTTTTCAATGTCCTTTATCACTAATGCTTTGATTTACAGTTTAAGAAAGAAGGTAACAAGACTGTGCAAGCTCATTGTGTTATAAGCACTGTGCATTTACCTACAATGTTACTTAGCACAATTTGTGATGCTTATGATAAAGTCACATTTCAAGGAAAATCGAGGGAATTATTTCGATTTCACCGGAAATTAGCTCCATATAAGCTCACTTTTATATTGACCCCTTCAAGTAAGTGTTTTTAAATAAAACAAATGTTATTTCATTAAAATCATATCCCTACAGTAAATGGGAAAAACTGGAAACTATTTTCAACTTAAGTGAAAAACAGTACCATACATAAAGGGAGGTGTCTTCAGACATTGCGGTAATTTTGGATATCAATCACACCCATGTAAATAATAGTTCCTTTCAATTACCCAGAGAAGTATGTTGTTTGTTCAGTATTTACGCATATTGCGCAATAAGTAGATGGATTAGTGTAACGGTTTTTAATTACCTTACAAAGGTAACTGGCCTAGGGTTTCTTTTTATTGTATTTCAGTTCCATATTTTCGTAATATCTGTACAATATTTAAAGTGCTTAAATTATATTGTATAGCTCTTATTTTGTTTATAGTGTGATTCGTAAAAAAGTTGCAGGTAACATCGGATAATGGTGAAACCTTATAGAAGGGTGCTTAGTTCATGCAGCTATATGAACTATGACCTAGAACTGCTAAAAAGGGCAATAAAAGATGTAAAAAAGGAATATAAGAGAGGCATTTGAATTTTGGAGACATAAACGCATTCTGAAGTCACCTCTTTAGAAAATACCTTCCAGGCAATAGAACTGGGAAAGATCGCGCCAAAAAAGATCTAGATTATAGATCAGATCGTTTTTCAAAAATAGACTAAGATCGTTTAAAAATAGATCTTTCCATGCAAAAACGATCTTAGATCAAAGATCGTCTTAAAGTGATCTATTTAAAAAAGATCAATCGATCTAAGATCTTTTGAACAATCTAAGATCTTCTAAACAATCTAAGATCTTCTAAACGATCTAAGATCCTCTAAATGATATTATATAGTTAATAGATATAGATGTCTATAAATACTTTTCCTAATTTTGACATAGTATAAAGTGACATCTTTCAAAACCTGAGCAAGTGATGCTACGTCCAGTTGATGATACGTAACTAGTTGTATAAAGTAAAATTTTACGTAACTAGTTACGTAAAGTTACTACTCTAACTGAACTGGTTACATAATCAATCAGTTGATATACCTATGGAGAATTAGACTTTTCTTGAAAGAACGTGTTCACCGATTATTTATGCAATTTATAATTTTATAACTCAAGTTATAAAAATCACAATTTTGAGAAATAGATAATTGAAAATAAAATACAAATTAACATAAAGCATTCATTTAAATTTGACCTCAAAATAGGTTCTTGTAGTTGTAGGTAAAATGTACGTCAGTTTGTTTATATTATTTGTCATTTTTCGCGAATTCTGGCAATTTGCAATTTAGCTGAGACCTAGAGATCTCCTGAGGTAAACTGCTTTAAATGAACGCTCGTTAGTAACGTAAGTAACTGAATTCGTAATACATATATTTTAGAAATAATATGTAGATTATATGTATAAAAAGAAAAATCCTTGTTAGTACAAAATATTCATTCTTCTAAAAAATATACCTATACCTACCTTTCTACGTACATTATTTTGTATAAAAAATCACAGAAATGTTTCAAAAACGAACTACTTACAATAATTGAGGTCAAAAGGAGAACCTATTTTACAAATATGTAGATATAAAAACAAAAACTCTTATTTCTACAACAACCTAGAACACTATTTTTTATTCTTCAAAAATAAAACATTTTATGTAAAAAAAATCACAGAAATGTTTCAAAAATGAACAAAAACAAATGAAGAAAAGATCTTAGATCGTTATAACGATCTTAGATCCTTTTAAAGATCTTAGACCTTTAAAACGAATTTAGATCTCTAAAACGATCTTAGATCTTTAAAATGAGCTTAGATCTTTAAAACGATCTTAGATCTTTAAAATTAAGATCAAAGATCAGATCTTTTTGAAACGATCTTTTTAAAAAAGATCATTCTTTAGTGAAACAAAAAAGATCTAGATCTAAGATCAAGATCGCGATCTTAGATCTTTAAAACAATCTTTTTTAAATAGATCTGGCCAGCTCTGTCAGGCAGTTGAAAAAATTTAGCAACAATTTATTCAGGCTTATCCTAGTTTGTTTCACTTTGAGTCGAGAAAATTCTGTATTTTCGATTGATGCTCCGATTTTCAAGAAAAAAAAATTCAACCTATGGTGCCCGAAAAGCTCCACATTTTGGGTTATAATTTTTGAAATAGTCCTATTCCACGGCCTACTGTTATTAAAAGAAGACACCCAAAAATCAAAAACCATATTAGACATTTTTTAAGAATAAAATGACCATAGTTTTGGAAATTTCTTTGTGGAGCAAACAGAGCCATTTAATTTTAATTGGGTTTTTCGCCACAGAAACCTGAACCAAACTGATTAAAAGACAAGTTTTTCAAGTTACCAGGAAAATTCATAAATGACTTAACGTTAAAAGAATTAAACTTTGAACGTTAACTCAAAAAATAACTGCAACAACTTGGTGCCTTGAAAATTCCTATTTTGCTCAACTTTGACATCCTCCAGTATGGAACTCCCTGTATTTCAAATTTGGTATATGGGGATTTTGAGGTGTCCTGATTAATGCTGTGGTGTCAAATTTTAAATAAAAAATGGCTAAATGGTTTTCATGAAATCGAGGGTATAAAGAATCGTAGCCAGCTCTAGATTTGCATTTTGAAAATGCTAGGAAGGTCAAAAGAAGCAGTTTTCAAAGGCCTTTCAAAAAAAGTTCAGGAATAAAGATTTTATGGATTTGTATATATGTTTAAAAGTAGACACATGTATGTGTTTTTAGATAGGTACAGCTGCGGCCAATTTGAACTTGCAAGTCCGTCTAAATTCTATGTCAAAATGAGGGAGACCCAGCAACATCTGGCAACACCAACCCTTCCTGCGCATGGCGTTTCAAAAGAGCCGGCGGGGAAGGGATATGAAGGTGGCTGGCGCCTAGCGATGTAGCCGGATAGTCCCCAGCAATCCACATTATACTGTAAGTTGAAATTGGCCGCAGTCGTACTTTGAAAAATATTTAGCTTTGTACCTAAATGTAAGTATCGAAGATCTTTTAATATCTAAGATATTTGAAAGTAAGTATCTATAAGTTGGTTTTAAAGATCTAAGATTTTCTTTAAAAAGATTAAAAAGATACTTGTAAAAATTTTAGATACTAGGCACTTTCAAAAATCTTACGACACTATAAAAGATCTTAGACCTATCAAATTATCTTGGATCCCAAATGATATTTTTTAAGGATCTTTTTAAAAAGTATCTAAAATATTTTTTAAAGGATCTTGTGTCTAAGATCTTTTTTCCATGAAGTAGGTATATTACAAGCTTTTATTTAACTTGCCCTATTAGTATGTATGTATGTATGTATGTATGTACGTATGTATGTATGTGTGGGTCGAATCTTCAAAGCTGAATTAAAACCACTTCTAGATATCCGATTGAGCTGAAATTTTGCATACAACTTTAGTTATGGTGACAATGCAATATGCAATACTCAATATTGTAATACTAATAAATAAAGTTAGTGACATCACACTAAATTCAATATGGCCACCGCTCCAATATGGCAGACTACATGTTCTTTTCAACCCCCTTAATATTGGTATCAAAATGCAAAAGCTTGAAGAGTAGAAAACGATAAAGTTACTGACATCACACTAAATTCAATATGGCCGCCGCTCCAAGATGGCGGATTGCATTTTCTTTTCAGCCCCCTTAATATGGGTATCAAATAGCTTGCAGAGTAAAAAACAATAAAGTTAGTGGCATCACACTAAATTCAATATGGTCGCCGCTCCAAGATGGCGGTTTACATTTTCTTTTCAATCGCATTAATATGGGTAAGGACGCTTTCTTCCGTCCCGACCGTCTGCGGGGAAACAACGCTAGCACGGTAATTGTATAGCACACGTACTTACTGTGATATTAATGAATCTAAATATCCGAGTAAATCAAGTATTCGATCTTTCAATGACCCGCCACCAAGGTTATATCAGTGGCGACGAGGATAATTTCGATCAATAACAGATAAAATAAAAAGACAAAAAAAAGGAACATGGCGGGTCTCATCGGACGCGTTTGTGAGTTTAACGTTTCAAATGACGATTGGATAGTGTACCAAGAATGGTCAACCCAGTATTTCATCGCAAACTCCATTACGGACAACAAAATTAATGTGGCTACGTTAATAAATTGCGTTGGCACAAGGACATACAAGCTTCTATGCGACTCAGTTGTGCGAGTTGCTAAAGGGTGAGTTTAGTCTGCACACATTGGCGTCGCGTGAGAGAAATAAATTTTGGGATGCAAAGCAAGAGTACGAAACAGTAACAGAATGGTATGCACGACTAAGAAGTTTGGTAGTAAATTGTGAGTTCGGGAACAACATGGAGGTGGTTGTAAAGGAGAAATTCATAAGTGGAATGAAAAAAGGACGCGTTCTGGACCAATTGTGCGAGAAAGACGCGTCAAAGACAATCACAGAAATAGTAAAGTTGTCATGAAGTACGAGTATGGGTCCGAAAGCAAAGGCGAGGAGATTCAAGCTATTTCGAATCTCCCGTGAAGGAATGAAAGCGGAAGAGCAGCGACATCGGTGACACCTGCGGAATGGCGGGTGGTCGGCACGCGATCTAATGCGCGCAATACCCAAGAAGCGGAACTGTCAATGAGAGAAGGATTGGATGGCTGAAGGAAGAACAACAACAAAGCAGGGGAAATCAGCTGACATGCAAAAGTTGTGGTAAAAGGCACTCAAAACCTTGTAAGTGCGCAAAACTTCTAGTGAACAGACAAAACATCAGATTCGTAGATCTAAAGAAACCAAGAGACAAAGTTGAACAAGTGATCGAAATGTCTTCATTAGGGCGAGACAGGGACAGTGAAACTTTTTTATTAAATATTTCAATCGATAACATTCCTGTACAATGTAATTTAGATAGCGGAGCAGCCATTAGCATTTTATATATGATGACTTCAAAAATCCTTTGCATTTAGATTAGTGCTGGCAACCGAAACCGATTTTTCGGTTAACCGATTAACCGGTTTTCGGTTAACCGCGGTTTTGATCCAAACCGAAAACCGGTTTGATTAACCGAATAACCGGTTTACCGAATAACCGGTTTCCGGTTAATTCGGTTTTCGATTTATCGGTTTTCGGTTAACCGGTTACTCGGTTTTCAGTTAATGATTTTAACCAAAACCGGTTCTAGTAGGAAACCATTAATTGGTTTTCAATTTTTCAGTTTTTGATGGATGGGCTCGTGTAATTTCGAAAAAAATTTTTTTTTTTTGATTTATTGATAGATAATGGGAAAAAACGGACTCGTGTCTTTCAGTTTTCGATTTTTCCTTTAGTTTTTCTGTAAATTTAAATTTACAACTTTCCCGCCAACGTGTGACATCGCGGACGAAGGCTATGGCTATAATAGTTTCGTTCTGTGAATTCTGTCTCTATTCTCTCTGTCGTCTTGCCAGTTGTCATCACGTTTTCGGATTTTGAATTAAATTTAAGGAAAAAACAGTGTCAGAACCGCGGTTAATCGATATCGGTTGTTTGAGGCAAAAACCGGTTTTCGGTTAACCGGTTTTCGGTTAACCAAAAACCGGTTTTGAAGTCGAGTTTCGTTAACCGATTTTAACAGAAACCGATTAATTGGTTTTGATTTTTTCCGGTTTTTGCCAGCACTAATTTATATATCGGTTACTACGAGACGGTATTTTAATGAAGAGTTTTTAGGGAAATTTAATTATTTAGGTTATTTTTGGACATCAGTAAGATATAAAAATGTATTAAAAAAGATAAAATTTTATGTTGTAGATTATGATGGTCCAAATCTGTTAGATAGAGATTTTATTAAAAAGTTTGGGATTCAATTTTCCTCATTAAATGAAATCAGTGGAACAGAAATTGAGGAAATTGTAAGAAAATATCCTGAAGTTTTTACGGATAAATTTAGTGAAATATTGTTAGGGTTAAAGTCTAATACTGCTCTTGTTTTTTTGTAAGCCTAGACCTGTTGCTTTGGCATACCGAGATGCAATTAGAAAGGAATTGAATCGACCGGTGGCTGAAGGAGTCTTTGAGAAGATTGATAGGAGCCAGTGGGGAACCCCCCTGGTGCCGGTGCATAAAACAGATAGAATGCTGAGGTTATGTGGTGACTATAAGCAAACAGTGAACAGATATTTGATCGAGGTAAAGTATCCACTGCCGTTCATATCAGATTTGTTTGCAAAACTGCATGCAGGTGAATATTTTACTAAAATTGACTTATCTAATGCTTACCTTCAATTCAAATTATCTGAAGAAAGCCAAAAGTTGTTGACATGGTCAACTTTTAAGGGTATATATAAGTTGAATTGCAAGCGCAATTTTCCAGTGCAAAACAGAACAGTTATTTTAAGGAAGGTCTAATGTTATAAATTTTTTTGGCGATATATTGATCACGGGTTGGAACAAACAAGAACATCTGGCAACCCTGTAGCATGTATTGGAGACGTTATGGAAGGCAGGACTAACAGTCAAGAAAGAGAAATGCAAGTTATTCCAGAACCAAGTGGAGTACCTGGGGCACGTAATCTCAAAGGAAGGCTTACCTCAGTAACGCAAGTAAGATCTTTTTGTGGCATGCTCAATTATTATTCGAGATACATAAGAGATGAAGCAAAAATCTTACAACCAATCTATTAATTATTAAAAAAAAACATGAGCTTCTATTGGTCTAGGGAATGTCAAGCCGCTAAAAGAGATGGTAGCTTCAGATGTACTAACTCATTTTAATCCCAACTTACCCCTCATTCTTACTACAGATGCATCCCAGGATGGTATAGGGGCAGTGTTGTCCCATATCATGCCAAACAAGGAAGAAAAGCCAATCGCTTTTGCATCCAGAACCTTGATGGATTGTGAGAAACATTATAGTTCATTATGCAGAGAAGCGCTGGGAATATATTTTGGGTGTACTAAGTTTCACCAATTTTTATATGGCCATAAATTCACCCTTAGAACAGATTGCAAAGGTTTAGTAGCATTGTTCGGACAGCATAGAGTTATACCATTAATGTACGCTTCTAGATTGCAACGATGGGCAATATATTTGAGCAGTTTAAATTATACAGTGGAGTATATAAAGGGAAAAGAGAATGATGTAGCGGATTGTTTATCAAGAACATAACAAGTACGGACCTCGGAGCACCACCAACTTGAGGGGTGCCAAGTTGTCTCTGCGCTGAAAGCGCGGCAGGCTTATAAACGCCTACGCGGATTTTTTTTACGATGCCACTGTCGCTTGTCACAGGACCCCTACAAGTTTTTCTCTACTCCTATATCCCCTACACCCGTCCCCCACAAATCTTTGAGATTGATTTGCACAACAATTTCAGAATTTTCTTCTTTGTGATTTTTTTGCGAAGCCACTGTTGTTTGTTACGGCACCCATACAGGTTTTTTCTATACTCCTACATCCCCTATGAGTTTCCCACAAATATCTTTGCGAGCCAGATTAATTTACACAAAAAAATCAGAATTTCTTTGGATTTTTTGTGACGCCTATACTTCCCCACAAAATATATTTCAAATTGAGATTGATTTACATAATAAATTTTTTTTTGGGATTTTTTTTGCTACGCCACTGCTGTTTGTTACACCACCCGTACAGGTCTCTTCTATACTACTACATCACCTATGCATCACTCAAAAATATCTTTGAGATTGAGATTGATTTTCACAAAAAAATCAAGATTTTTGTTAGTCACGGCACCTCCTACAGTTTTTTTTTTCTATATTACCACATCCCCTAAATATCGTTGAGATTAAGATTGATTTGCACAAAAATAAGTTTTTTCTTGGATTTTTTGCGTCGCCACTGTGGTTACTCACGGAAACCTCTACAGTGTTTTTTCTATGTTACCACATCCTCTATGCGTCTCCCTCGTTGAGATTAAGATTAATTTACACAAAAATAAGATTTTTTTCTTGGATTTTTTGCGAGGCCTTTCTCGTTACTCACGGCACTCCTACAGTTTTTTTCTATACCTACTCCTACATCCCCTACGTGTCCCCTACAAATATCTTTGAGACTGACATTGATTTACACAAAAAATATGATTTTTGTGATTTTTGCGACGCCACTGTCGTTTGTCATGGCAACCTCTACAGATTTTTTCTATACTACATCCCCTAGGCATCTCCAAAAAAAAATCGTTGAGATTAATATTGATTTACACAAAAATAAGATTTTTTTTCTTGGATTTTTTGCGACGCCTCTGTCGTTACACATGGTACCCCCTACAGGTTTTTTTCTATATTACCACATCCCCTATGCATCTCCCAGGAATATAGTTGAGATTAAGATTGCTTTACACAAAAAATAAGATTTTTTTCTTGGATTTTTTTGTGACGCCACTGTCGTTACTCACGGCACACCTACCGTTTTTTTTATACCTATTCCTACATCCCCTACGTGTCCCCTAAAAATATCTTTGAGACTGACATTGATTTACACAAAAGAATATGATTTTTTGTGATTTTTGCGATGCCACTGTCATTTGACATGGCACCCAATACAATTTTTTTCTATACTACTACATCCCCTATGCGTCTCCCCAAAAAAATATCGTTGAGATTTATATTGATTTACACAAAAATAAGATTTTTTCTTATTTTTTGTGACACCACTGTCGTTACTCACGGCACCCCTACAGGTTTTTTCGATACCTACTCCTACGTGTCCCCTAAAAATATCTTTGAGACTGACATTGATTTTCACAAAAAAATCAGACTTTTTTGTGATTTTTTGCGACGACACTGTCGTTTGTCGCGGCACTCCCTACATATTTTTTACTACATCCCTTATGCGTCTCCAAAAAATATCGTTGAGATTAAGATTGATTTACACAAAAATAAGATTTTTTTTCTTGGATTTTTTGCGACGCCACTGTCATTACTCATGGCACCCCCTACAGGTTTTTCCTATAATACCACATCCCCTATGCATCTTCCAAAAATATCATTCAGATTAAGATTGATTTACACAAAAATTAAGATTTTTTCCTTGGATTTTTTAGGACGCCACTGTCGTTTGTCACTGCACCCTACAGATTTTTTCTATACTACTACATCCTCTAAGCGTCTCCCAGAAATATATTTGAGATTAAGATTGGTTTACACAAAAAACTAAGAATTTTTCTTGGATTTTTTGCGACGCCACTGTCGTTACTCACGGCACCCCTACATGTTTTTTAATACCTATTCCTACATTCCCTACGTATTCCCCAAAATATCTTTGAGACTGACATTGATTTACACAAAAAAAAAACAGATTTTTTGCGACGCCACTATCATTTGTCACGGCACCCCCTAGAGACTTTTTCTATACTACTACATCCTCTATGCGTCACCCAAAGATATCTTTGAGATTAAGATTGATTTACACAAAATGTTATTCACAGCAGCTCTACAGGTTTGTTCCATATCTACTCCTATATTCCCTACGTGAAACCGAAAATATTTTTGAGACAGATTGATCTACCCAAAAAAAACAGATTTTTTTTAATTTTTTTTAGACGCCACTGTCGTTTCTACGGAACCCCTACAGCTTTTTCTATACCTAGTCCTACTTCTCCTACGTGCCTCCCAAACATATATTTAATAACATTAATTTAAACAAAAAATCAGAATTTTCTATTGTTTTTTTGCGACGCCACTGTCGTTTGTCACGCTACCCCTGCAGGTATACTCTATAGGTACTCCTATACATCCCTTACGGGTCCCTCAAAAATATCTTATTGAGATTGATCTTCACAAAAATAATTAGATATTTCCTTTTGGGTTTTTTGGACGAAATAAAAATCGAAAAATTTTCTAGAAATTTTTCGTAAAATTTTGGAAATGTCCGGATTTTTAAAAAATCACATAATTGTCAAATACTCACTTCCAGTCAAACCAGAAGACACAAATAAGAACAGACAATTTTTTGCTACTCCTTGTAGTCATTACTAAAAAAAATTTTAATAACTTTTTGAGATCCCCCATATAAAAAACTTGAAATAATATTCGAATTCCCCATAAAATTCTACATTATTTAATTTTTAGCTCAAAAATAACAGTCAGTGCAAATTTAAATTGGACCACCCTTTACAACTTTTATATATTGAACTTTTGTTTCTGGAGTCAAAAATAAAAATTTCGTTGGATAACCCTGTTCGTACATTTTATAGTTTTTCCAGCGAGAAAATATTTAGGTAACATTTGACAGACATTTTCGCTGTTAAATATTTACCTAGATTTCGATGAAATTACCAGTGCTTCAAATATTAAAAACCTGTTAGGTACCTACTAACTGCCGCCTGATGTAGGTATTTATAAAATTTCTCACGGCTAGAGCTTCATGTCCTGGGAAACAGATGGCGCTGATGGCTAACAATGTATTTCGAAAGGGTTATGTGAGCTAAAAAGTGTCAGATGTGACAGCTGTGAGCACTCTTTATTAATAATAAGTCAGTTAACCGTATTACCTTTACCTATGCCAGAGCGTTGAGTGAAACGATTTGAGTTTTTTTATTTGACACATGAAAATTTTTGACACTCTGTAAGGTGACATTTTCCTTTAATTTCCTGTGTAATTCATCAGTTACGACTTTGTGTTACATACTGTGCCAAACTATCACCTTTAAGCTTTCAATTAACACATTTCCCGTTTATTACCCATTTGCATGGTTGTTGTATTTGGTTTCTAATAAAAAAAAGGTATAAGTTGTCGGTCATACCTAGATAATATCCATTTTACTCACAATCTCACAGATCAAATAACCTGAAATTCTGAAAAACTTGTCACTAGTCACTACCACAGTCCGCATTCTCCAATAGAATCTCACTTTAAACTTTAAAGTCATTTCGTTTCCTCATTTACCTACACTGTCACTGTGCTTTGCATGCCGCCATCATTGCCCTATGCCGGAGGTATTAGAATGGGTCGGTATATACAGGGGGATCTCTGCGCCCGGCTTGGTCTATCGCGAAGCCCAGACTCGGAAAAATGGTCCATACGGCCGAACGGCTTTTCCGATTGGGGCGCCTTTCGGCACGAGTGAAGCCAATATCTGTCCGGGGCCCCGCGCGAAAGTTGAACTCGATCGACGATCTAGGTTCAAAACGCTAGCCCGTCAAAAAAGAAGCGAAACCGAAAATCAGAAAAATGTCCCAAACGGCCAAACCGCTTTTCCGATAGGGGGTGCCCTTCGGCACGGGAGAGGCCCGTACGGGTCCGGGGCCCCATGCCAAAGTCGAACTCAATTGATGACCTAGGTCCGAAACGCCGGCTCCTGTAAAAAAAATCAAAAAAAAAATTCCAGGGGCCAAACGGCTTTTCCGATTTGGGCGCCCTTCAATAGGTCTGGGGTCCGTACGCATGCGCCGCCCTACGCGAAATTTTGACTCGAAATATCGAAAACTGCGCCTCGTGGATACTGGGGAAGTGGTCTGGGCGTACACACACATACACACACCCACACACATCCATACATATGGTCAGCAGCGGGGGCGACTATAAACACCTAGGAGGTCGAACAGGGCCGGACTAGGCATTTATAACAGGGAGGCTTTATACGTGAATTTTGCATCAAATATACAAGTGGCCATTAGACATGAGCGAGATAGCTGTGGAAACGAGGAAAGATAGGGTATTGAGCAGAGTAATGCGATATATAACGGAAAGTTGGCCAAATAGTTTGCAGGATGTAGAAAAACCCTTTTCGCAAAGAAGAGAGGAGCTCCATATGGAGAATGGGTGTTTGTTGTGGGGGCATAGAGTCATAATTCCAGAAAAGCTGAGGCCAAGGACACTCCATGAACTCCATAATGGTCATTTTTGTTCAGCCAAAATGAAAAGTACGGCAAGGGCGTACTTATGGTGAAGACTTGTGTAGAAAATGCATACCATGTTTGGGGGCTAGAGCGAGCCCACCAAAGGTCCAAGGAACCAAATGGGGGAAAGCAAAAGGGCCGTGGGAAAGAGTAGCAATCGATCAGTCGCATTATGAACACAGGAACTATTTAGTAATAGTAGATGCATATTCGGGATGGCCAGAAGTATATGAAACTCCAAAAATGACAGCTCAAGAGGTGGAAATACAGTTGAGGGATGTTTTTGCGAGGTTTGGATTGTCGAAAAAGGTAGTAAGCGAGAATGGGAGGCAGCTGGTAGCGGCAGAATTAGAAAAGTTTTTGAAACGAAATAGAGTAGAGCATATAACCACACCTCTTTATAATCCATCATCGAACAGAGCAGTCGAGAACGTGGTTAGAATATTCAAAGGGAAGATAAAGGCGTTACGGGCAGAAGAAAGAAACGGAAACACACCGGTATCAAAACTTGTATCAAAATGTTTGATCCCTTATAGAAACACTGTTCACTGCAGCACAGGGGAGACCCCAGCGAGGAGAATGTTCAACTGAGAGTTGCTTACGAGGCTGTCTGTAAAAGAAAAAAAGGGAGAGGGAGAGAGGGTTACTCTCAGGAGCAAAAGACCATACCCCAGAAGGAAGAAGGGGCAAAAGAAAGTTTAGGACAGGGACTGGATTATGGTCAGCCAATACTCATACAATAGGGAAAGGTGGACGCCAAGCAGAATTGCCAAGAAGATAGGAGCAAACACGTATATCTGCGAGACAAGTGGGGGCCAGAAGTGGAAGCGCCATACTAACCAGATCATAGTGAGGGGAGCGCAAACGGTTGCCAAGGAGGACAGGTCCACAGGTGCCCAAGAGGCAGCAGTTTCGGGCGCCAGTAGGGCGCAGAATACAGATTTTGTGAATGATTCAGGTGTACCAATGATTGTGAATGATAACGATATTGTATTTCATAATGTAGACACAGAAAAATAGGGCAGAGGAGGACTTTCCTGTAGGTATTGTAAGCAGTTCAGACACACTGTCAAACATTGATGGTAGTGTTATCTTTAGTCCAGAGATAGTGTAGCGTGTGATAGTCCTGATTTGTTAGCAGACTACAGTTCTCACTCAGTCATAGCGTGTGACGTGCAGACCACAGCAAGGCCGAAACGTAATAGGAGTAAGCCAAAGAAATTTAAGGATTTTATAACGAACCTGGATCAGGGTTATGGTAGAGGTTGTAGTGCATGTTATTTGCAGGGTTAACTTATGTACATACATGTATAAGCTAATTTAATGGGAACCATTAGTTGAATTGTATACAGAAGTGGGAATTGGCTGCGTCTGAGGATATCTTACATAAGTTATATGATTAGTATGCCCACGTATATAGGAACCTCCAAGATAAAGATGAGGGTGATATGGCACGCAGGCGCCAAACGTTGCAGACGAACTCCTGCCTTGCCATGGTGAAGGACACTCTCTTCCGTCCCGACTGTCTGTGGGGAAACAACGCTAGCGCGGTAATTGTATAGTACGTGTACTTACTGTGATATTAATGAATCTCTAAATATATGAGTAAATCAAGTATTCAATCTTTCAGTGACCAGCCACCAAGGTTATATCAGTATGATCTATACCAGCTTTGCATATCTTGCTACCAGTGGGTTAATGCACTTATTTTTGCATAATTAATATAAAAAGTGCATAAAATAATAGTTTCTGTTTTTTAGGAAGTTAATAACGCAAAACGGTGCATATAATTTTTAATTTGTGGCATTCACATATCCACTTGTTCTTGCATGCAGAATCGGTAACACGGCTGCTTTTCACCTAGTAGCCTCTGGGTTCGAATCCCGGAGTTGTCAATTGGAAATGCAGTTTTTGTTAAATTTGTCTGATCAAATCTTGTGTCGAGGATACTGCAGCTCTACCTCACCGGAATCTTTCGGATAATAAACGAAAACTGACTGCATGCCTTAATAACTTTCCGAAAGCATTCTCCAAACTCTCACGATTCTGTACTAATGTAGGTAGATGTGTTCCTGGAAACACGTCTGTGCATAATCTAAAAACACTCTTTAATTGTACACTAGAAATTACATTTTTAATTTGACAATACAAGGTTGGCAGCATTGTTCTGGGCACCTCCAGGGGCGTATTTAGCATGTCTGGCAGAAATGTCAAAACTTGTGACAGATGCCTAACCTTAACCTTGATATTCTGTGTCTCTAACCTAACTTCAAACACAGAAACTATAACTATAGCCTTTTTCTGTGCTTCAAAGAACAAAGTTTAATGTTAATTTCTATTTATTCAAACTTAGGATTCGTATGCGTAAATTCTGTTGATTACGGCCCTGTCCTCAGACACCTATCAATAATACTAACATGGCCGCCGCTTAGGGAATTCTAGTGACATGAAATATTTAATTTACCTGTCACAATCTAGTGTACAATTAAAGAGCGTTTTTAGATTACCTATACCGTATAGGAGTGAGAGTCAATGTTGGATAGTACACAGTGAGCTCATTGCTGTGGAGAATGTTTTGCACTTTTTGGCAATGACTAGGTGACCCTTTAAAGTTCATCGATCTTTAAGGTGACCTCTTAAGTTCAACAAACCGCAGGTCAGGGCCATTTTCAAATTTCCCAGGTTGGCGGCCATCTTGTGACATCACTTCTGCTCTGGAGTCCCCTTTGCTATACTACTACTCTATTTTATGCATTTTTTTTCGAATTTTTGATTACTGAACTAGTTTCTTGGATTGACTTTACTGATTATCATTTTTAGTAATTGAATTATGAAGATACTCACAATCTACTCCATAATGTATCTAAAGTTTAATTCACAGAACCTATAATGTGGAATTGTCGGTAGCGGAAAATATTTAATACATTGCATGATGTGTAAGCTCTTTTTGGCATTGGAGGTACTTTTAAGAATCCCCATGTTGACTCGATCCTTAAACAACCTCCTTAGCCACAAAAGTACACTTGGCAACGTAAATAATAATTACCTGTCTCCTATACAGCCCATTCCTCTTTTTTATGGCTACTTTTTGATTCCATAACTCCACAGTAATGGTACATCTACATAAGAATTGGTTATCCCCCTTTAAATGTAAATGGGTGAAACACTTAGGATAAACAGTTTAGGATAAAAAGTTCCTATAAACATGCATGTAAAAACCCTTAGTTTATAAGAGACAGAGCATTTTAAGAAAATAATATTTTCATAAACTTTATTTTTTTATCTCTGTAACAAATAAAAATGATCGACTTTAAACTTGGTGTGTAGCAATAGGTACTCAAGGCCCACAGGTATGCAAAAGAAAAATAATGCTTAAAAAAGGGGTACTAGTTGCCGCCAAGTTCACCACTCGTGAATCTAAACGGGCAGGTATTTTTCCTGCTTGTGTAAGCCTTGAATACCTATTACCACATAATAAATAGCTTTGCAACAGAAGCCTCCTTACGGACATGTGCCAGAAATAAACGAGTCTCCATTTCAATTTACAGAAAGGCAGACAGTATTTTAAGCATTAATTTGGTTCTAATACAATCTCTTCGCTATGTAGATTAATGTACAATCAAATCTCAGTGGATACAAGGCCGCTTCTGGTTTTTGTAGGTCTGTGAGAGGTCACAGTGGGGTGGCGATTTATTTAAGGGGCAACTTGGATTATACCGATCTTTGTGTCTCTAGGTTCTCTGAGGAGATACATTGTGAGATCTCGGGCGTTTTTCTGAAAAATCAAACACAAATTATGACTGTTTATAGGTCCCCAAATGGTGATTTTGAGCGGTTTCTTACAATTATGGCTAATTGCCTCAATAGTCTAAATTTATCCAAAAATTTTGTTTTAACCGGTGATTTTAATGTGAGTTTTTCTAACAACAGTCGAAGGACGCTTGATCTGTGCAATCTTATGCAGTCTTACGGCTTGGCTGGGACCGTTAGCTTCCCTACCAGGTTGGGGGTGTGTCTTGATAATGTATTTACCAATCTTAACTGTGAATTCTTTAACTCAGAACTGTTTGATCTTTACCATCTGTCAGACCATCATGGCATACTGTCGACACTTGAATACTGCAACACAGGTGTGGGCGGCACTCGTACTCGTGTTAACTATCGCCCAATAACAGAGCGAGGTCTGTTTTTGCTGTATCATGAGGTGGAGATGATGAACTGTGATTTTCTCGCCTGTCGGGAGAGTTCAGTGGAGAATAAGTTTGAGTTGCTTATCGACTCAATTACTAATGCAGCGGATGCTTGTTTCCCGGTCAAATCGAGGGTGGTCTCCTCCGAGCAGCCACATACTTCTGTTGATTGGTTTAATGATGATCTTCGGGCTATGAGGGAGAGACTGCACATGCTGTCGCTTATAAATAAGCAGAACCCTTTATTTATGCCCTTGTTTATGGTAAAAAACTATAAAAAGTATTATAAAAGTGAATTATCTAAAGCTAAAAAATGTGCATATAATCAACGCATACGAACAGCTGATTGCCCCCAGTCCGCTATGTGGGACATTATTAAGGGCAATACAAAGACATCTAACAAAACCTCCGAATTACTTAATGCTCAATCTCTTAATAATTATTTTGCGAATATTGCAGAGAACGTTATTAGTGAATTGCCAACAGCACAAAAACATTTCGCAGAGTACTTGATCGGAACCTTTAACAATGAACATTTCTCTTTTAAGCCGATATCCTATAATAATGTTAGACAAACAATTGATAAGCTAAAGAATAGCAGAAGCAGGGACTGCTTTGATATCAGCACAAAAATTTTAAAAAACTTAAAAAATCTTTTAATATCCCCTCTTACGAACCTAATCCATCAGTGCATAGAGAGTAGTGTCTTTCCTGTGTGTCTGAAAATTGCCAAAGTAGTACCTATCTTTAAGAATAAGGGCTCTATAGATGATGTGGGCAACTACAGACCGATCTCCCTCCTTCCCATTTTTTCCAAGATCTTTGAATCAGTACTAAAGACCCAAATTAATGAATACTTTGAAACTAATCTCATGTTTTCCCAGAGCCAGTACGGATTTCGGAACAAAAAATCAACTTCCCTAGCCATCGACTCTCTTATTAAATCCATATCTGCTGGTTTGGAGAGGGGACTGGATACTTTTGCCTCGTTCTTTGACTTAACAAAGGCATTTGATTGTGTTTCCCATCATATACTCTTGCAAAAGCTGTCCTACTATGGTTTTAATCCAGGGGCCATTCTTCTTATGGAATCATACTTGTCAGACCATAAACAGTTTGTCTGTTATGGTGGTGATAAATCCAGTCAACAGACCATTCAGCATGGAGTACCTCAGGGATCTGTGCTGGGACCAGTTCTTTTCCTGATTTATGTTAACGACAGCACTCTCGCAGAGCAATCTGATTCTTTTCGCAGATGACACCACCAACTTTATAAGTTACCTTCCTTCTGAACCTATTCAGAACATCGTTCATGATGCACACACTGCCATGGGGGAGTGGTTTCTGTCTAATCGTCTAAGCCTTAATGACTCTAAAATGCAAAGCCTAAATTTTTCTCTTAGAACCCCTTACTCAAATATGCAAACAGACAGTGTGGTTAAGTTTCTAGGTGTCTTCCTTGATCCCAAATTGACCTGGGCAGAGCATGTGATGCAACTTAGTAAAAAATTATCAAAAATAACTTACTTACTCAGAAATCTTGCAAGGAGCGTGTCGCTGGAAGTACTAATAATGGCCTACCATGGGTTTTTTGGTTCTAACATGCTGTACGGAATTCTCAATTGGGGCCATTCAGCCCGGGCTGCTAGGATTTTCGGCGTCCAGCGAAGATGTGTGCGTGCTATGGTAGGACTGGGGTACCGCGAATGCTGTCGTCACTGCTTTAAACAGCTTAGAATACTCACTTTTCCCTGTGCTTTTATCTTGCAATGTCTTTGCTACATTAAACAAAACATGCATCTTTTCACACAGCATTGTGAGGTTCATGGCTATGATACGCGCAACAATAATAACATTGTACCTGAATTTCGCAGACTGACCCGAACCAGAAGAGGCACTGACTACCACTGTGTATGTTTTTTTAATGTCCTTCCACCATCCATCAAAGAGTTGGAGCATATAAGTTTCGTGAGAAAAATTAAACAATATCTAATTTTAAATTCCTTTTATTCTTTTGAGGAGTACCTCGGTAGCAACTTTAATGACCTATCTTGATGTATAACTATCACATGTACCTGTACTGTTTGTGTTACTAATTGAGGTGTTATTGACTCTAAATTTTAAATTTTAAACAATTTTTTAAACTTTAAACATGTTCTCTTTTTTAGAGATTATTATATATATATATATATATATATATATATATATATATATATAATCTCTAAAAAAGAGAACATGTTTAAAGTTTAAAAATATATATATATATATATATATATATTTGACATGTAAAAGCACTTTTGTGTAAAAATTATGAATAAATATTTACTTACTTACTAAAATGCACATTATTCATGTATTCAGAAGATATTTCGCTAAAAAGCGAGTCTCCTTTTGACACATGTTGCTAAGGAATTGTCTGTATTACTCGTTAGTCTGTGCTATTACTAAATATGTACTGAGTTTGAAGTTGATATTTCTTCGATCCAGACATCAGAAATATGTATCTCGAAAACTAAGAGTTTATACAAACATGCTTATTTATATAGGAACTTATTTATATAGGAATATAGGTATCGTGGCTACGTTTTTATTAAATTTGTGGCGGCTTCTACACGAGCTCGAAGCTCCTATGTAGCTATATTTATAGGTAGTGGAAAATCCCTAAATTAGCAGATGGTCCTTTTAGCTTTTTGACACACATGCCACTGGTAGGGTGATTCTTTCGCATACCTGTGGGCCTTGAATACCTATTGCTACACACCAAGTTTAAAGTCTATAACATTTTTGTTGCAGAGATAAAAAAAAATAGTGTATGAAAATATTGTTTCCTTAAAATGTTCTGAATCTTATAAACGAAGGGTTTATACACGCATGTTTATATTATAGGAACTATTTATCCCAAACTGATTTTTTCTACAAAATGTTAGTTTGTCTACAAAAACTGGGGAAGCCCTACAGTATATTCCTTCTGCACTAGATGATTTTTCGTGTTGGATTCCTCAAAATTGTGTGATAGTAATGTCATATCATCAGCAAATTCACAGTGAAAGACATTTAAACAACTGGAAACATCATTAGTATACATCATATACATATACCCAAGTGTTTTATCCATTTGCATTACTGTGGAGTTATAGATTCAAAAAGTAGCCATAAAAAAGAAGAATGGATTGTATAGGAGACAGGTAATAGTTATTTTTCTACTCCTGTGCTAGTAACATACCTATAAAGTGACGGTTTAGGTTATAAGTAAGTCCATTGTTATGAACACTGACACTTAATGGACTGACACTTAATAAAAAAAATTACGTATCTGTTCTTAACTAAAACGCAATTATCACAGGTGCCTTGTTAGCGCGGCATTCACGTCAGCATAGCAACTAACAAACATACTAATTGTTGCCTGTCAGATAATCAGAAGTATAGTTTATCTATTATCACGATACACAAACAACGGTATGCTACTCCCGATGTAAAAACACGTCGAGTTGGCGCAGATGACGTCACTGCGAAGCACCAAGTCGGTTCAGTATCGTGAGTTCAGTTCAAATTAGGCGTCCATCAAGATGTTTCGGTTGATATCAATGGAATGTGTATGTAGAAAAGATAAAAGTATGTAGTAGGGATGCAGTCAGCAGGGCAAAAAAAATACTCTTTGTTATATGGTCGGAATGAATTTATTTCTTCATCGGGATAATAGCCTCACAATAAATATACATTATAAAAATGTTATAATATTAATGGTAGGACCACTTACAAACTTTAGGTTTAGTTTAAAATTCGCAGAAAAAATACTAACAAAGTATCCTATACAGTAAATGCAGAAATTCTATTATAATCTTCTTTCGATGAAAAATTTTTTTTCTTAGTATTCTTTCTGCGAGTTTTAAACTAAACCTCAAGTATGTAAGTAGTCCTAACATTAACATTATAACATTTTTATAATGTATATTTATTGTAGCTATTGTCCCGATGAAGGAATAAATTCATTCATTATAGGATACAGTTTGAACATGCCTAGTCACCGCACCTCCCAGTTTAGGGGATCTTTTTCATATATGAGTTCCCATATTTTTAATAAAATACCGAGCACCATTAAGATTCTGCCTACGTCTTCTTTTAAGAGAAAAATTAAATCCCTTATTGTCTGCGATCTTTTGGGCTAAGTGTTGTAATTGTGTGTTTTTTACCTGTTTCCCCCTTACTTTTACTGTTCATTTTACTTGCGCATTGTGGTTATGGTTTGCTTAGTTTTAGTTGTTAGGTTTTAAAGTTCTGATAATGCTATATTATATTTTTGTTAGTGTTGCATGTGTTTAAATTATTATAAGGACTTATTGTAAGTACTTTGCCCTGGTTGGACTTCAAGCAGCTATTAGCTGACATCCCGCCAGGTAAAATAAAGTCATATTATTATTATTATTGTCATATTATTCCGAAAGCTTGACCATATAACAAAGAGTATTTTCTTTTTGCTCTGCTGACTGCATCCCTACTACATACTTACTTTTTTCTTTTTAACTAAGTCAGTTATGACTTACACCTGCTTATCAATAAGTGTATGTAATAAATATAAATACAAATAATGTAGTATGTGTACCTATTACTTCTGTTAGATCTGCCCTAATGCATTTTGCTTAATTTTATTCAACAACTATACATTCAAATGTAACAAACACCTACATGAAAATAAGAAAACAAACAGTAAACTTGTTAAACAAATTGATGGGGTTGAATTCAGGATAGGTTTGGAGGCCTTCAAGGAACACCCTTGTTTGAAAAGTTGAGCTTTCGGAAAGTTTTATTTCCTATTTCAAGACATCTAAAAGTTGTACAAAAATTAAAGATGTATTGAAAAAAGAAATAAAACTTTCCGAAACTTTTCAAACAAGAGTGTTCCTTTAAGGCCTCCAAACCTATCCTGACTGCAACCCCAGCAACTTGTTTAACAAGTTTACTGTTCGTTTTCAACTAACCAGTCAAGTCTACCCACCTCTACCTAGAAATAAAAAATTAAGATTACTAGCTGATTCCCACGACTTCTTCCTAGTGAAAAGACCCTTTCCTGTGCCCCCGTCCCGTATCTTCTTAGGGGTTGAATTTTGGAAAATCCTTATTATCGAATCCCTACGTCGTACAATGAACCTACCTGCCCAATTTCAAGTTTGTAGGCTTTATAGTTCCAGAGATTTCGTGACGAGTGCGTGAGTGAGTCAGTGGTATTTGGTATTTCGCATATACAGTGCCCGCCAAAAAGTCTGCACCATATGGGAAAAATTTTTAGTAAATAACTTACGGAAAATTTGTTTGCGGCATCAGGTTTTGCTTGCTCTAGAACCAAAATTGACATAATCAAATGTTGTGACGTAGTCTTTTTTATATGTCAAATTTGACATTAATGAACAAAATGTCCGAAAAATGGGCTTATTTAACCGAATTTCGAAAAAAGTCATAAGAAAAATATGTTTCTTTCGCAATTTTATACCCCTGTGCAAAATTTCAAGAGCCTACTACGATTTTCATATTTTGCCCTTTGTTGCCCTTTTCCGTATTTGTTAATCCATAAAAGTAGATCCTATATAATTTAAAACATTCATTGACTGAATACATACTGCACAATACTTAGTTTACGGTCTAAATATCTGTCTTTTCCTATTTTTTGCAAAAAAATTAAAATGAGGGCTTGTTGAAGAAGCACGCTTGGTGCAAAACTGATCTCATTTTTACAGATAAACACATAAATTCAATTTACAAACTTCTTTCTATAGTAAATGGTTGTAAAAACACACAAATATTTCTGTCATGCTGATCTGATCAGAAATATCTAGAAAATTTAAAATATTTTGTCCAATAATATCCAACAAAGGGCAAAATATGAAAATCATACTAGGCTCTTGAAATTTTGCACAGGGGTATAAAATTGCGAAAGAAACATATCTTTCTTATGACTTTTTCGAAATTCGGTTAAATAAGCCCATTTTCGGACATTTTTTTCATTAATGTCAAATCTGACATATAAAAGAGACTATGTCACAACATTTGATTATGTCAATTTTGGTTCTAGAGCAAGCAAAACCTGATGCCGCAAACAAATTTTCGGTAAGTTATTTACTAAAAATTTTTCCCATATGGTGCAGACATTTTGGCGGGCACTGTATATTATACAGTGTGTCCCAAATTCGATGCTCACCATTGGGATCTCGGTAACTACAAGAGATAGAGAGTCGGTTA
Organism: Pseudeuparius sepicola; assembly: GCA_963920635.1. Taxonomy (NCBI): domain Eukaryota; kingdom Metazoa; phylum Arthropoda; class Insecta; order Coleoptera; family Anthribidae; genus Pseudeuparius; species Pseudeuparius sepicola. The sequence goes on along the minus strand of OY987304.1, from coordinate 28,149,923 downwards.
AATGGGGAAAGTTTTAGACAATTTTATGGTCAATCTGATGCCGCTGAGAAATCAAGGCTAACTGGGATTGCTTTCGAGTTATTACCAAAAAACCGAATTTTATCATTTTCGTTTTTCTTAAATATCTTAGAAACCGATGGTTTCTCAAAGACAGGACTTTGACATTATTAAGGCACTTTTGTCCAACCTTTTAAGCGGTAATGTCAGTTTCTTTAAAAAAGTTTTCACTTTCGAGATATGACTCACAACTTTTGATTTTCTTATGGACGCCATTACATTAAATTCTCTTTGCACTGATATGTCACACTAATGATTTTTTCGTTAGTTGTAACGCTTAAAAGCGTTTTTTTTTTGTCTAATACTAAGTAGGCCATGACAAGTCTGTCAAAACAAATGAAACTCTCAGTTGTTGTTTTTGTTATGAAGCCGTCAGTGTTTTGAGATATGTGTAAAAATGCCGTTTAGTACTAGCAAAAAGGTGGATATGTACAATTATTGTTACACAAAAAACTATAGAAATAGTACAGTGGCAACAAGAGTTTATCATACATTATTCCCTGAAAGGCAGCAGCCTCACCGTTAAATTTTTCTTAGATTGAGTAGGAATTTAAAGAACAACATGAGTTTTGTTGTGCCCAGACCGAAATATGGTTCCAATCGATTGCGCCAATAGATGTTGAAAACATTGAACAAAGTTTAATGAAGCACCGACGATTTCATTTCGAGAGATAAGTCGCAGAACTCTTTTGCCGAAAACGACTATTCATAGATACTTGACAAAAAATATCACCCCTATAAACCCGTGATAGTGCAAAAGTTAAGGCCGGGAAATACTGAACGCCGACTTGATTTCTGTCATTGGTTTAACAATCAGTGTGAAGTTATTGATAACTTTCCATTAAACATTTGCTGGACCGATGAAACAAGATTTCATAACAATGGCACTTTTAATAAGCATAAGCACCATTACTGGGCTGTTAATAACCCATATGGTATTAAGGAATCCAGATCTCAACAAAAATTTGGATTCAATGTTTGGTTTGTTGCATTTGTTTTGACAGACTTGTCATGTATTAGGCAAAAAAACGCTTTTAAGTGTTACAACTAACGAAAAAATCATTAGTGTGACGCATCATTGGAAAGAGAATTTCATGTAAATTTCGAATTTGTAAAAATCCAAGATAGCGTCAATAAGAAAATCAAAAGTTGTGAGTCATATCTCGAAAATGAAAACTTTCTTAAAGAAACTGACATTACCGCTTAAAAGGCTGGACAAAAGTGCCTTAATAATGTCATATGTCAAAAACCATCGGTTTCTAAGATATTTAAGAAAAACGAAAATGATAAAATTCGATTTTTTGGTAATAACTCGAAAACGATCACAGTTAGCCTTGATTTCTCAGCGGCATCAGATTGACCATAAAATTGTCTAAAACTTTCCCCATTTAACCGACTCGCTATCTCTTGTAGTTACCGAGATCCCAATGGTGAGCATCGAATTTGGGACACACTGTATACAGGGTGTTAGTAAATAAGTGCGACAAACTTTAAGGGGTGATTCTACATGAAAAAATAATGACAGTTTGCTATATAAACGTAGGTCCGCAAATGCTTCGTTTCCGATATACAGGGAGTCAAAGTTTAAAAAAAATGATAATTTATTTATTGTTATAGCTATGCGCACCTAACTAAAAATGTTTTATTCGAGATATTTTGTAACATTTGAAAGCAGTAGGTAAAAATTGTATGTTTCGAATATTGGAATCAACAGGTGTTTTGGAGAACGTTTTGGCAATTTCAAAGCAAACGGTTGATTTAATCGTTATGAAACAAGAGTACCTTTTTCTTGCAGAATGAAAAGATGCACTAAAATGATGGACCTGCAGGACCAAAAAGATAACCTCAAAAAAGTTACGCGTAAAAGTGTGATCAAAAAACAGCGCAAGTGGCGCCCTCTGTGAGATACGTGAAATTGACATTTTCAGCTTATTCTCCATCCCCAAAAACATAGCAGTGCCAAATTTCAGTTCAGCAGCTTGATTATTTCGGGAGATGTAGCCAAAATTCAATTTAAAAAAATGAACTTCAATGCCCTGTCTCTCAAAAGTTAGGACGTTTACGACATACGTTCATATGAAGTTTTTTTCTTTAAATGGGCCAAAGAATTGCCCCCTTCCGTATGTACATGATATTTAGGACAGGGTGTCTACCAACCTGGAAAACCTGGAAATGTCAGGGAATTATTTTTGGTCAGGGAAATCAGGGAAAAGTCAGGGAAATCTATCAAATAATCTGGAAATTTGTGGTTTAATAGATATAAAAATAGGAAATCTTTAATTCTTACAAAAACTAATCAAAATTATATCTTATATTCATTTTGATTCTACTCCACAGAGATCACATTATGTTATTTATTTATATGTGATCCCTGTGCTTCCACTATACTCCAAAGATAATCTAACTAAATAAGATTTTACGAAGCTATTTATTTTTGTTTTGAAGGTGTTTATTTTTATGTTTTTTTTTTATTTTGGAGAATGTGTAAAAGATATTTGTTTGTTTTATACCTGATTTTATATTTTTACAATAAATCTTGTATCTTTATTTTTTACAGGGTGGCTCATTATAAATAGACACCCCTCCTTAACTTGCTAGTTTTTGAGGTTAGAAAAAAAGTTTTTTTTACAAAAGTTCTAGATACTAATACAAAGTTTTTTTGTGACACTATTGGACCTTATACGGTGTGTTCTAGAAAGCCGTGGCAGACATAACTTATGTTTCTTTAAATGGAACATCTTGTATATTTTTGTTATATGTTCGCTTCAACCGTTCGTTCAGAACTAAGCCTTTTTTGAGGGATTACTCCTTGGGTGACTTGGGTCATAGGCTGCCATGAAAGACAAATGCCAAATTATAGTAACAGCTGACAGTTTGCAAGTATATTCATGCTTTGGAAAACAAAATGGGCTCTTTTAAGATTTCAGGGAAAATGAAGGAGGGGAATTGAGAGAAATAAGAAATTTTAAATAGTAACATAGGTAATAAACTTCGTCAAATTTATTGTTTGTAATTTAATTTTTATTGAAAACTACAATGACATTTAGAAAAAGGATATATTTTTATATGTTTTTGTGGGGTTATTTAAAAAACAGAATTTATTATGACAGACCGAAAAATGTAGAAACACTGAAAGGTAGAATTTGGGAAGATATCCACATATTAAATACTGAACACAGCAATTTTATTGTTGCCCCAATAAACAGAAACTTAGTAGCAAATATCAATAAATTCATAAGTATATCCTTTTTCTAAATGTTATTGTCGTTTTCAATAAAAATTAAATTTCGGACAATAAATCCAACGAAATTTATTAACTATGTAACTTACTATTTAAAATCTCTCATTTCCCTCAATTTCCATTCTTAATTTTCTCTGAAAACTTAAAATAGGCCATTTTGTTTTCCAAAGCGTGAATATACTTGCAAACTTTCAATAATTGTTACTATAATTTGGCCTTTGTCTTCCATGGCAACCTATGACCCAGGGAGTAATCCTTCACAAAAAAGGCTGTTCTGAACGAACGGTTGGAGTGAACATATAACATATAATATATGCTTCATTGAACTCAGAAAAATGAGTAGAAAATATACAAGGCGTTCCATTTAAAAAAACAAAAGTTATGTTTGCCACGGCTTTCTAGAACACACTGTATAAGGTCCAATAGCATCACAAAAAACGTTGTATTAGTATCTAAAACTTTTGTAACAAAACTTTTTTTTCTAACCTCAGACACTAGCAAGTTAAGGGGCTGTCAATTTATACAGTTTCTGCCAAAAAGTTGAAATTCCAAGCCACTTTATAACTTTCTTCCAAAAACATAATTGGACATAATTTGCACATTTATTTAATTAATGTCAGATGACATCGCTAAAACTAATAGTCCGCTTTTGAATTTTTTTGTTAGTAAGCACGATCGTTCAGAGTAATTTCATCCTCTTCCATTTTATTTACATTCTCATATTTATCTCAGTAGGTAGGTATTAGTCAGGGAATTTTTTGCTTTTTGGTCAGGGAAAACCTGGAAAAGTCAGGGAATTTTAAAAACTCGATTTGGTAGACACCCTGTTACAGCACTCGCCACTGCGAGGCTCGTGCACAACTTTTCCACCCATACGTAATAAGCTGTTTACAAGTCTCGCTATGTAATATACTATTACATTGCAAATTGCGCAAGTGAACTTTTTTGGCCGCGTAGGTTGTTTAAGTAACAAGGCAACATGGGCATCCTTAAATGTACCCCCGAGGCCAAAAAGAACTTACGCATCGTGCAATGTATTCAATATTTTCTGCTACTGACAATTTCATATTATAGGTTCTTTGAATTACACTTTAGTAGATTGTGAGTAATAATCTTCATAATAACCATTGTTCAATTACTAAAAATGATCAGTGATAAATATAAGAGGCAGTATGCTGAATAAGTTGCACTTTGTGGGATTTGTACCGGGGACCTACGATTTAGTAGTTGGATGCTTTAACCTGCGAAATAACTGTCTATCCATTTTGTCCTATTAGCCACTCTCATTGGACCCTGGGGAAATATATATATATTATTAATTTTTATTTCGCATAATTCATGTTTTTTTCCCAATCAAAGCCAGTTTATAAAATGATCGTTGCGAATCATATGAAAATTGACGCAAGTTCTGCATTGCTACATATATTGTTTTAAGGTCCTTGCCGCATAAGAGTTGCTAAACAATACTTTTTGTATCTAGCAACCACTTTCCTACCTAGCAACAAGGCACCTCGAATATTTGACCAAGTTATTTTAATCAGGTACTGAATTTTTCTATGCAATGAAAGTTGGGCTAGATTTTATGCCTTGACATTTTAAGAGCTGATTTAGGGGAACAATTGGTCACAACAAAAATATGTCCTTATTGGTAGCTTATTGCAGGTGGCGGAACAGTATTCCTTTTGTCAGTTTAAACATAACCTTTACAATTTTTATTGACTTGAGTTGCCATACCAGATGTACCAAGTGTATCAAGAAAAATTTTGAAAGAAAAAAAGATATATAAAAGCTGTATAAATACTATTATCTCTGAACATTGATAATCATGGAAGGGTCATTTGGCGGCGGCACTTTGATAGGAAGTGCTCTGTAGCCTTCTCCCGCCGACTGGACTTTATACATGAACTGCCATGCATATATTTCAGAAGGGATGGAAGGCAAGGGGTATCGGTATCGGACTGTGTGGGCTGTATCGGCAAGTGAATCTTCTATGGTTATATGTATTCTGTGCTATCACTGTAGGTACCCAATAAGTAGTCGCAGTATACACCAGAAGCCGCACTCAATTACCACTTTCAACTCGGCTTCCTTTCAACTACACAGGGCTCTGTTGTAACCGATTGTTTGCTGTATCAAGTCGTCCCAGATAGAGATGCACCTATTCATGTTTTAGTTCAAAACAAATCTGTATTATTTCAGGTGGTACCATTCAAACAGAAGTATCAGATTTGGCAACATACTTATCTAGGCAGTTGCGAGACCGTAACATTTCTACTTTATTTATACCAAATAATGCTAAATTCACTTTAGAAGCTCAGTACCGCCAGCAAGATGAACTAGGTGCACCATATAGTATTGTTCTCAATGAAAATACATTAGGTGATGGTTTGTGTCATCTACGCAGTCGTGATACTACACTTAAGGTAAACTAGTGTTTAAACTTTCTTTATTTTGTTACTTATTTAACTTTGATTTGTAGGAACAAGTTCATGTAACCGATCTTGTTGAATACGTAGAAAAGCTGTACAAAAATTATTAAATGTGTAAAAAGAAAGGGTCTTATTTTTCCCCAGATTAAGGGAGTTGCCAGGAAAATTGTGAAGATTAAAATACCCATTCGAAAGTTAGTTTTATTTGTTTAATCACAAAAATATGTACACAACCTATAAGTATTCTACTTCAAATTAACCACAAATCGGTGCAAGTAAACGATAACAATTATCACACTTAGATTTACGAAAATATTTATTTTATATTCAGTCAATATGGGGTTGACTCAAATCTTGTCATATGTATCTGCTGTAGAAACATACGTAGGTCTGCAACCACTGAACACAAAAATTAGGCCATCCTAGAAAAATAAAATAGGATAAAATAATGTACCTAATCTACAATGAGCCTAAATGTAACAAGAGAATTATACATTACAGGTTGATGTCACCATTTATATGAAATTTTACAAAAACCTGGAAAAACAATGTTTAAACTTGAAACTTCATTAAGGTTTTTCAATATACAAACTGTAGATATATGATACGGTTGAAAATGTCGTCCTCTACCAAAGAAATAATTCTGAAAATTGTCTCGAGGAACTTCAATGTAAACTATTTTCTACAATTTATAGTACACCACTGTAGTGAAGCTGGGTTTACAGAATAATTTATTGTCAAGAAATTGAAATACAGTCAAACTTGGTTATAACGAACTTCTAAGGTTCTGTGAAAATGGTTCGTAATATGTGAGCATTCTATAGTGAATAAACTCGCAGAACGGACCTAGTGAAAAAATGTGCTGTTCCAATATGTTATGCATGTTGGCATGTCTGTCATACTGTGCTATCATAGATTAGAAGTCGACAAAAAGGGGGCGTTTTTGGTGGTTATTTGAAATTAAGTGAAAAAGAGGAAGTAGAAGACTTATATCTAAATGATATACCAACAGTAACTCTAGAAATTGATATGGATTTGTACACAAATAAAAGTAGACATGGTGTGTTCATTATCTAGTTTTTGATGAGTTTTGGCAGGTTTTTTTTTGTGAATATAATTGATAACTAGCTTTTGTTAGAACATTTTCAACACAGTAAAATACCTTTACTAGGCCTGGAAGTCCTCTCCAAAAATCTAGGTTTGGCACTACTTCTATGCCTCTTGCCCCTCTCACTAAATAGAGGCCTACACCACCCAACAAGAAGTATGCCACTGTTCCCACTAAAAATATTATGATAAGAATTGATCCGGTGTTCATTCCATGATGATGTGCCACATTACAAGCGGCAGGGGAATAGAGTATCAGTGCCTGAAATATTTTAACATTGATAAATGAATATGGTAATGAAATAAACAGCAGAGTTTTAAACATGGGCCCGCAAATTTTTCGATTTAAAGATACAAGATGTTATATTTTTTAAAGTGTCTTCCATGTTAGTCTCTACTAACATACTCCAACCAAATTTGGCACACAGTACCTGCTTACAAGTTGTCTTATACCGTCATAATGCCAAGTCATTCTAAAAAAATAAAGAAAAATTTCAATTTTAAAACTTTCAACCTATCTTTAAAACGAAACCTTTGCAGATCTATGTGTGAATTGAATAGGGAAGTTTCAAATTTCGAGATAAAATGCTAATCAGCGGAGGAAGTATCACCAAATTACACTACTAGCACATATAACTTTCCTCAAAAGTGTCGCATTAATTAATAATTTGGAAATAAAATGAAGATTTTTTAAATATTCACTCGTTTTGCCGACGGGGGTTTCTACGTCACAATAGTTCCCGAAAATTGCCGAACGCTAGCTCAGAAGAAGAAATAAAAATAATTGTACATTGTGAAATATCCATCAGCTGACAGCGGACGCAAATCCAAACTTTGAACAGTTTTGTTTTTGATGAAAGCTTTTGTCGTAGAAACATATTATTTATTATCTTCTAGTCTAAACAATAATAAAGAGGAAGGCAGGAGTATAAAGGATTAATTTTTCTATTTACTGTGGGGAAAGGTAGGTTGGAAATCCCAGACTAAATTATCCTTTAGTGCAATTAATTTATTGGGTTTACAGCTTAGGTATATATTTATCGTTTACAGGTACAAGATTCTAATAAAATAAATAAACCACAGTTTCTTGTTATCTAACGCACAAACATTTTGGACGTATTTGTGCAATAGCTAACAAAGCACTTTTTTGTCATTGTGAAGAAATACACACAAATACAACTCTTTTCGATGATTCTCAGTATTCTTCGTCGTCGAAATAGTAAATATTATGTTACTGTTGTGTCCACGTCCACAGTGTGGACTGTCAAACGTCAAGCCTTTATTTCCTCAGTTGTCAGATAATCGGGGTATGACATTAGAAAGATGCTTTATGTTTATTTTAGTTTTACCAGTCCTAAATCATTTTACTTTCATGTCACAAAAGTAACTAGGTATTCTATATATAAAATTATATTATGAAAAATCGATTATACATATTAAAAAGTAAAATATAACTAATGAAATAGGTATCATAGTTCAATCTGCTCGAAAACGTACAGCCTGACAACAGTGGAAATTCCAATCTGGGCATAACATTACAGCATAACCAATACAGCCAGGTTGGAAGAAGAAGAGATCACAGAGTACGTTTACATAGGGAAAAACTATTGTGACGTAAATTTTTAAAAATCGCTCAAATTGGCGGGAAAACAAAAAGTGGATTTTCTCTCTAACAAAGCTGTAAAATAGCAAATTACACGTAGTACGATATTGTTGAAGTAAAAAGAATCCACTGGCACCAAATTTGAAAAAGCATCAACTTCCCTATTATACTCTATTAAGCATACATTACATACATACAAACATACATTACATAATAGCCCAAATGATATACAATCTTTAAAAAATACAGTGCCTGCCAAAAAGACACTACTCCGTGGTGATCATCTCTTCCAAAACGATCCGAATTGAGACCATTAAACGTCGTGATGTCATTTGACACACCTGTCAAAAATTGCATTTAATTAAATAAATGGCCATGTACAAATTTTCAGGCAAAAATTGGAACAATAAGTTTTGATTTTTTTAAAAATCTAAAAACTAATATCTTTTTATTTAGATTTTTTCAAAAAATCTAAGGACTAATTTAATTTTTTTGTGTGCTGTAGATTGACTTGTGAAGTTAATAAAAACAATTCTTAGCAACTTTTTCAAATCACTTCGCAAAAATAAGCAAATAAGGACTTTTTTGGCAATTTATTTAATTAAATGTCATTTTTGACAGGTATGTCAAATGACGCCACGACATTTAGCAATCTCATTTCGAATCTTTTTGGAAGCAGAGATGATCGCTCCAGAGTAGTGTTATCTGTACAAAAAAGAAAGATTACATAATATTAATTATAGACACATTCATTTAAAATCATTCTAAAAGCGCTATAGAAATACATACTTGTATACCCAGTGAATTATTTTAGCATCTGTGACTCAAATATCCTGACGATACCTCTGTCTTTAATTTAACAGGAATATTCATGATTTTAGATTCAGTAATTTGTAAAAAAAGGAAGCAGAATTCGAATTTCATTAATACCATGTACACATTTGGTTAGGACAGGAAAACGGTACTTACGTCTGATGATGAGCTATCAATTGTAAGTCCTGATTTTTCATATTCAATGCAAACAAGGTGAATAGTGGGAACAGATCTAAAACATGAAACTTTAAATATATTTTTATTAAGTTTTATAAGTGATTAATCAAGATCTACTTGTAATAGGGTAACTAGTTACAATATTGGAAACAAAAAGAAAGTTAGCGGCTTTATGGGACTATAAATTTCGGCAACTGGTAATATCATACCAACATCCAAGTTCTAATGGATGTGCCGGTGTTTTCATATTTGAATCATTCGGGAAGGTAGACGAAGACAGCTGTTTCCCCTTAGTAGGTTCATCATGGCAGCCATAACCTTCCCAAACGTCTCAAACCGAAACGGTAGCAGTTATAATAGTGAGAAACAAACCAGTGGCACCATCTAGTATCAAGCTGATAGTACCAGAGCCAAAATTTCACAAAACATAGCAAAAACCAACAAGAACAATTAGGTTGGTGTTGAATCCAGAAAACTACAAAAAAATTGTGTAGAAGAAGTGATACAGGAAACAGGTTCATTGGCTTCACCACTGTATCTTCGAAATTTGTGGAAATCAACAAGGATCTGGCCGGAAGCCCTATCATTGTGAAACTTGCATCTTATAGCCGAAGAAATATTAACAAGATGATAAAAACTTTCTTTTTGTAAAAATCTATTGGGGACGTGAAATTTTATCATCTTTTTAATATTTCTTCGGCTATAAGATGCAAGATTCACAAGGATAGGGCTTCCGGCCTTGTTGATTTCCACAAATTTGGAAGATACAGTGGTGAATGGCCAATGAACCTGTTTCCTGTGTCACTTCTTCTTCACAATTATTTTGTAGTTTTCTGGATTCAACACCAACCTAACTTGTTCTTGTTGGTTTTTGCTATGTTTTGTGAAATTTCGGCTCTGGTACTATCAGCTTGATACTAGATGGCGCCACTGGTTGGTTTCTCACCTCTAAGTGCAAGTTACACTATTATAACTGCTACCGTTTTGGTTTGAGACGTTCGGGAAGGTTATGGCTGCCATGATGAACCTACTAAGGGGAAACAGCTGTCGTAGTCTACCTTCCTGAACGATTCAAATATGAAAACACCGACACATCCATTAGAACTTGGATGTTGGTATGATATTACCAGTTGCCAAAATTTATAGTGCCATAAAGCCGCTAACTTTCTTTTTGTAAAAATCTATTGGGGACATGAAATTTTATCATCTTTTTAATATTGGAAACACCTAGATCGTTTGAAATGTTACATTTTAAGTTCCCAAAATAGGATACATAATAATATGGCAATTTAATTGTTTTCATTAATTATATTATATATAATTATATTAATAATATTATTAGTAATATATTAGTTTTAACCCTTTAAACTCCATACCCATTTGCTTGAGTTTTTCCTAAATAATTGTATTTTTGTTTGATAAATTATTTTTAAAAAATCTGGTCTTTTTGAATACGCACAGAAGGATGATCAGTGTACTAAACCAACCACTGAAACATTATGCAAATATATTAAATAGTCAAAATATCAATATTCTGACACTACGATGATATAAAAAATGCAGAGACTTGCCATCAATAGACTGCGCATAACGCATCTAAGATGTTGTCCTCACAGTATGCAACCCACAAAACGCTGCGGGGCAATAAATCATGTGTCCGGTGTCCGCGAGTTACTTTGGTCCTAAAAAAGATGGGGTTAGGTCCAGTAATTAAAAAAAATATATTTTTAGATGTTCGATTAAAAACCGCATGTCCATTGTCGTGGTAGGTCGGATTAGTCAGAGGCTTGGAGTCTCTAGGATTAGTTAAGTTTCTGTCAAGAATAAACCAATAGATGGTTAAATCGTGTGCAGCCTTTAAATGTACCAACAGGTACTCCGGGGATAAATCTGTTTCATTTCACAGGTAAGTAAATTATCTACTTATTTGCAAAGTCGTCGTTGATTTCAAACTAAAATGAATAAAAACAAGTCACTTAGTAATTATGTTCAACCTGAAACCATTTAAAAACAAAATAGAATTTCTGAAGAATGTAAAGTTGTATTGAATATAAATGTAGCTGTAATATTATTATGTAGTGTGTAAACATTGCACCTATTGTATGCTTCTGCTGTTCTTGTAATATTAACTATAATTTTAACGCAAGCATGATCATTCGCTCTTTGCTTGATTATAATGTAGGTATCTACTTAATTATATTTATACGCACGTGTTTTTTTCAGAAGGCTGTTTATATTTTTATTTTAAGGTTTGCTTTTTCGATAATAGTGTTTTATTTTCCAGAAATGGGAGCATGTTTTATATTTTATATTATTTTAATATTTCCATTAGAAAAGCCTTAGTGGAGTGCAAAAGAAAATGATCAAACTCGAACGCCCGATAGAAAATTGCACCCGAGATTCGCAGCTTTGCATTGACGTTGCATTCTTATTCAGGCAGTGCATATAATTATGTGCGTACAACATTCAATAATTGTTTACCACACCCCTCCACTTTACGAAAATGGGTTGATGGTTCTGCTGGATTTACTAAAAAAGTCTTTCAAATTTTAAATGCAAAGGGCGGTGTCCACTGGTGTGTGGATTAATATAATATATATTACATAGATTTTGGTGTCGATATAGAGAGTGATGCTTTACCTGAGGTGAAAGAAGTACTAGTGTTCCTATTAGTAGCTCTAAATTGCCGATGGAAACCCCCTGTTGGTTATTTTTTACTTAACAGCCTCAAAGCATCAGAGAAGGCTATAACCTGATATTAGAATGTGTTGGCCAATGTGACAATACTGAAGTATCATCTCTCACGTTTGATGGCACAGCAACAAATTTTGCCGTAGCATCATAATTAGGAGCAAAATTATCTTATCCGGAATCACAGCCTTGGTTTTCACATCCAGTCACCAATGAAAGAGTACATATACTTGATCCCTGTCATATGGTAAAGCTGGTCAGAAACACTCTTGCAGATGAAGACGGATGACAAATTAAATGGGAATTTTTTAAAACATTGGTCTCTTTCCAACAAACTGAAGCTCTTCATGCCGCGAACAAATTAACTCAATGATATATTAATTGCAGACAAGAAATTATGAAAGTGAGATTAGCGGCCCAGATTTTTAGCATAAGTGTAGCAGATGCTCTGGATTTCTGCAACAAAGACCTTAACTTAAAATCATTCCCAGATTCTGAGGAAACTTCCAATTTTTGCCGAAAAATTAAGGATATATTTGACGCTTTAAATTCCAGAAATTTGTTGTCAAAGAGCAGTTTCGGAAAGCCGTTAACTCTAGAAAATATTACTTCCTTTACAACGTTTTTTAACAGTTCCATTTAATATATATCTACACTTCATACTCTTGATGGACAAAATATTTTAAAGACATGTAGAAAGACGGGTTTCAAAAGTCTCATTATATCTATGATAAGTGTTCAGAATATGGTGAACGGTCTGATAAACACAAAAATTTTGGATTATTTCTTGACATACAAAGTAAGTCAAGATCATATAGAGATGTTTTTCTCAGCTTTAAGATCACGAGGAGGTTATAATAACAACCTGAAGTGGAATGTTTTTTTTAAGTGGGTTTCGATCGGCCGACTGTATATTAATGGCTGACGGACAGTGACGGAAAATGTCACTACAGGTGACAAGATCACCAAGAATGTAATCGGTTCAGAATTGTTAAAGGAAATCGATGTTTAAAATAAAACTGTCTTACTACGAGTCACCGTTTGATTCCATCGCAGTAATCCACCTCTGAGAAAGTCGCATAAAACATCTTAGCGACCATTTCATCTGGCCCCCAACGAGGTGCGGTGGAAAATCATGGTTTGGTGTAGTCAAAGAAGTTAAAGAAGGTGTGGGACCGAGTGCTACAGTTCCAGTGGCAGCCTCTCAGTAGGAAACACTGATAGAGGCCAGGCTACAACAGCTGCAAAGTGTTGCAGGTTGGTTGTCGATCGAGATCTGCACGGGAGGACCTTACAGAAGAGTTCCAGAGTTCCGACACTTACAGGAACACCCAGACGTGCACGGAAAGGAAGGCGTAACCATCGCATAGCATCGCCAGGGTGGCGTAAGAGTGACGACGTGTAGACTTTTATTAGTATTAAGTATTTCTAAACGACGAATGTCTAAGAAAACAAAAAAAATCCTGTTATCAACGAAAATATGGGGATCAACAAGCAGAGCCGGGCCTAGCTGATATTCTATCTGAATTTGCTGCAGGCATGGTTTCACTACAAAGGTCGGTAGAACAATTAACGTTAACAGTAAAAAACTCTGCCGTCGATTGTGATCAGAAAGTAGAGGATAAGTCATACATCACAAACTTTAAAGAGCTGGGGGGTGGAGCAATTTTATTCTTTCCAAATGGAAAACTTCACCCGAAAGCATTTTTGAAAAAAATCAACAAAACGTTTATCGAGGCGGGAGTGCCAGAAAGGCGTAAGGTAGGGCTTGCGCTACTTAATTTGAAGGGTCCAGCGGCTGATTGGGCATTGTTGAAAGAAGACAGCTTTCACACATATCAGGAATTTGAGGTCGCGTTTATCAATAAATACTGGGGGGTAGAAAGGCAAAGGGAATTATTTTTGAGTTTAACTTACGACAAATTTGAAGGCGGGAATCGCGCCGAATACTTTTTACAATTCGTAAATCAGGCGGGGTTTCTTACTGAAAAAATTCCGGAGGAAACACTTATCGCTAAACTAAGTAAACATTTTTCGACTGAAATACAACGAGGGGTTAATACTTTGGGTTTAAAAACAATAGACGAAGTCGAAAATTATTTGCGGGAAATAGACGACACATATTCGCCCGAGCCAATGACCCGTCAACATAATAATAACCAACGACGCGGGGTTGAAAGATATAGCAATGTGGTTGCGGTAGGACAGGGCGCGAATCAAAATCGTACAGGCGAACGCCCAAATAATAACAGCTGGCGACAAAATAGCCAAACGTTAGAAAACACCGATCAAAATGCGAGTATTAACAACAATACTGTCCGCTTAATAACAACATTTAACGAAGATATTTCTGCTGATACCGATAATTCGGACGAGGAAACATGTTTAGAAACTGACACGAAGGCCCCCATCGTGAAATATTTTATAGGGTCTAATGAAGGGAAAATACTAATAGATTCGGGTAGCGCAATCAACGCTATCTCCGAGAAATATTATAATTTGGTGGCTGCTGACAAATCTATTCCAGTTTTGCCTGTGCTAAAAACTACAGTGGGAGGTGCGCTAGAAGGAAAAACTCAGCGCATAAAATATCAAGTGCTGTTATCAATAAAATTCGAGGGTATTACCGCGGAATTCTTAACAGTTTTTCTTATTTTACCTGGCCTCGCTAACGATTTAGTTATTGGTTATGAATGGTTGAAAAAGCATGATTACGATCTTAATACGTCTCGATTGATGTTTACAGAGGGCGACACAAGTTATATTATAAAACTTAAGCGGATACAAAATACGGAAAGCAAGATTGTTAATCCAGCTTTTTGCAAAAACGTTAAAAAACTTACATGTACGAACCACGATTATGAATATAGTAAGGACGAGTTTCAAAGTGAAGTAAATAAAGCTTCGACCAGCGAGGAAAATAAGCAAAATTTATTTAATGTCTTATGCCATTTCCGACGGGTTTTTTCTGAATGTCCAGGTAAAAATCACTTCTTATGAACACTCTATCGAAATGAGCGATAAAACGCCTTTTTGTTGCCCGGTTTATCCGATACCATTTGCTTATAAAAGCGATGTCAGAAAACAGGTAAATGAAATGCTGAATTGGCGCGTTATCAAAAAACAAAAAACGAATTATATTTCTCCGTTAGTTGCGGTTAAAAAAAAGGACGGGTCCACGCGTATTTGTTTGGACGATTGGGTTCTAAATAGTACAATGAAAAAAGATTTTATAAATCCTCCCAATTCTAACGATTTATTCTGCAATTTTAAAAAAGGTATAATTGTTCTCAGTACTATAGACCTTACATCGTCATATTGGCAAATCGCTATTAAAGAAAACGATAGAAAATTTGTAGGCTTCGCGTACGAGGGGGAGACATGTTTTCTGTCGTTTACCTTTTGGTCTATCCACTTCAATGTCAAGTTTAATAAGATGTCTTACTTCGATACTAGGCGATGAATGCAAAAGCTTTGCGGTGGAAAAAATTATAAAATTTCCCGAAACGGACCTGGCGCTACCGGATAATAATTTAATTTTGGTTTTGGCTAGAGAACGTATGTGTTCTCGCGCGGAAAAACGAGCCCAAAAGTTGAACTCAAAAATTAAACCTGTTGTTTTAATACCAGGGGATGAATTTTCAGTTCGTAGCCAAGTCAAATCAAGTGCTGAGGACCGCACCATCAAAAAATTCTTCCTCTTATATGAGGGCCCTTTTATTATTTCAAAACAAGCTGGCCCTAACTCATACCTTTTATCAGACTTAGATGGTAAGGAGATGTCAAAACGTAATATAATTAATTTGAAACGCTATAAACCACCCGCAGCACTATAAGGTTTGTTCTTCAGCGACATTTACCATAGAGGTTATCTTTAGCAGTTAATAGTTTTTTTTGTGGTTAGTTCTAATATTTTTTTTTGTTCTTCTCAAAATTATAGTTAATATAGGTACTTAAATTTTGTATTAGAACTACAATTTAAGTGGGGGGTGATGAAGTGGAATGTTTTTTTTTAAGTGGGTTTCGATCGGCCGACTGTATATTAATGGCTGACGGACAGTGACGGAAAATGTCACTACAGGTGACAAGATCACCGAGAATGTAATCGGTTCAGAATTGTAAAAGAAAATCGATGTTTAAAATAAAACTGTCTTACTACGAGTCACCGTTTGATTCCATCGCAGTAATCCACCTCTGAGAAAGTCGCATAAAACATCTTAGCGATCATTTCAAACCCAACAGCTAAGCAGTTCGAAGACGCCTACAAGAGACTTTTGCTTAACAGAAATTTCATCCTCTGCTTCCGCTAACACAAATAGATAATACATCTATTCTAACAATAAGTAGTGGATGTAGGAAAGAACAGCATGTTGATGATCTACTTGATTTAATAGATAATGAAGAAAATTATGCAGAAACTGAAGACATACTAGTTTTTCCAAATTGGTCTCCATATTTAATAAACATAACTACGTACATTTCAGGTTTTGTTGCAAGCTAAGTCTGTTAAACGTTCCATATGTGTAGATGCTGTATTCGCATCAGAGAGTCATTCAAAGCTTTTAACTAGAAAAAATTGTGAAGGACTGTGGCACACCTCAAGCGATGTCATAAAAATTTCCCAAATTGCTGAAAATGTTTTCAGGTTTTTCATCCAATGCTCACCCCATCCCGTTGTAAACAAAATGGTTATCAGCAGTCTTAGAAAGATCATTAACAGTTACAACCCATTTGTTTCTTTGAATAGCCATATATTGAATAAAGATCCGTTAAATAATCATATGTTACAACTTACATCTTTCGTTTAACCATACGTGTTCACCACCAAAATACACATATAAATCAAATTAGGAATCGAGTAAGACAGTTGTATATAAATTTAGTTCAGTTATAGATAGGTAGATAGTTTTTTGGTAATATAAATACAGGGTACTTTTACAAGTCAAAATTTAAGAGAACACATAGTACTGTCATTATACAATTAAAATTAGTATAAATATAAATTAAAATATCAATTAAAATACAAATGTAGACATGAAGTACTCCTCAAACGAGTAAAATGCATTGTCCAATAGATATTTCTTTATGGTCATTTTAAATTTGGTGATATTCAGATCTCTAATGGTTTTTGGAAGGGCGTTAAAAAATTTTATAGCATAATAAGAGGTGCCTGTTTTAGCTCTTTCTAGCCTATGGAATGCAGGCAACAGATCCGCGTTATGTCTTGTCAGGTAATCATGTGTGTTATGATGGTTAAAATTAGAGATAGGTTTTGGGTTTACACCCATCGATGGGTTTAAACCCTTTATGGGTGCCAATCTATGGGTACCAAACCTTTGACACCCATATGGTGTTTTCATTTTTAAAATAAAGGGTGTATTCAAAGGGTGGAAACGTTTGGCACCCAAAAATGGGTGGTTTCAAAGGGTGTAAACTAATGACACCCAAAATGTCACCAAAAGCCAAAATATATCCTGGAATTGATGGAATTTTTGAAGGGAAGCAAAGCCACTGGATTTGGAGCAAAAAAGAAGAAACGCGATTTTTGTTTGTTTTTTTTTTTGTCAATAAAACCTAACTATTATATTTTGTATATCTCGTACTAAACGATGGAACAAAAATTTTAGTTTTAAATATACTCCATGCAAAAATAATATAAATATATGATATTTTAATATTGTATAATACACATACATATATACTGACGACATTTTTTTTATTTCTCGTTAACTAGTTTATTAAAGTTAATAATGCAGGATGAATCTTATTTTTGTATGCCCTAGAATACATTTATTTATTTATTTAATAGTTAGTCATCGTTATTTTAATTTAGGATAAGGTAATAGATAAACGACTAAATTTCTAATTCGCGTGCAACACATTTTTACTTTTTATATCTTCTTGCAATGTTTTTGTTGTTTATAGTTTTTAGATATGAGTATTTGGTATTAAATTAAACGTCTAGATGTCACCAATCAAAATATGCCAAAAACTAGTGTCATAATTTGACACCGGGTGCCAAAAAGGGTGGGAACCTTGACACCCTTTCCAAATATGAAAAAACCCGGTGTAAACCCATCTCTAGTTAAAATTATCAATATGTTGTTTGATGTGTAGCAGACGTTGCAGAATGTAGATGCATGGGAGTCAGTATATTCAGCTCCACAAAGCAAGGCCAACAGTCGGCCCGATAATCTATGTCTGCAATCAACCTGACACATTTCCTCTGGAGACCGAAAATTCTCCCAGAATGACACGAATGACCCCAAACCAATGCAGCGTAATATATGTTAGAACCAAAGCAGCCATGATAAGCTGACAAAATTGTGGGTCTCGACACTATGTGACAAAGGTTTCTTACGAGATACATTATCCGACATAGTTTCTTTGAGAGACGGAAAACGTGATTACTCCAAGTCAGACCAGGATCCAAAAATACTCCAAGAAATTTTATCTCACTACTTGCTGAACACTAGAGGCCCTGTATGACACGAAAAGTGACAGTTATTCGTTTTAACAGAGGTTAGACAACAGATTTTGGCAGATCTAGTAACATTGTTTTTATTATATTCTTATCTTGGCGGGTGCCAGTTTGTCAACAAAACTGTCGACAAATTATTGAGCGTGCTCATTTTCTTTTGCAAAAAGGAATGTTAACAGTTAAAAGTGACATCTTGTGTAATAAGAAACTGCAAGAATTCTGAGCAGGATGAATTTTTCATAACAAAAAAAAGAATGAGAGACTAATATATCGATATTAAATACCTAGGTACTCATTTTTTTATTCAGCCTAATTCCTATGATTATTGGTTGATTCATATTACCAAAACAAACTTTCCAACTTTTTGTTCCGTACAAATTTCAGTATTAATTGTCTTAAAATTATGATGGTAGGTATAAGAAGAGAGTTTGAAGAAACGAAACCATACAGTAAAACCATTTAAAAGAACTTTTTTATTTTTAAATGAACGGAATAATAATTATTATTGCAGCTATGATTCCTATTGAAGAAATATTCGAAAGTTTGATTAGTTGGTATGCTAGAGCCTTGTTTAATTTTATGTACATATCTATCTACATATACCACCCTCCTACAAAAATTTAATAAATGTGTTTATCCTGATATCCTAAAATTTCTGTTTTCTTGGAACAAATTATATGTTTCTTCACTTTTCCATTCAAACTTCAATAATTATTATTAGTGAAGCTTTGCAAATAACATACTACTACCTAACCTATTTACCTATTTATTGGTTTTATCTATATTTTTATACATTTTAAACTGTGCCCTCATCTACCTACGCTTATGGCAGTTAACTGTCGTTAGCTTAACCTTAAAATCCAATTTTGATACATCATGCTGCTAGGGGAATGTTAGAAAGAGCGAAAAAATATATGTCTGTTGCACAAAATGAATTTCATAGGGAAAATAAGACCCTCGCCAGAGAGAGAGATCCGATCGTTGTCCAACCTCTGTTAAAACGAATAACTGTCACTTTTCGTGTCATACAGGGCCTCTACTGAACACCAACCCGGGGCATAATAATATCTTTTCTAAGACTGAAATTTATGTATTGAGATTTATTTTCATTTAAAGACAGCCTATTCGCCAGAAACCACTGCTGGAAATTTGTTTTGTAAATAGTAACATTATTGTATAAACTATCTGGGTTTGATGGATGATAGCTTATGGAGTGAGTTGTGTCATCGGCAAAATAGAATGCTTTGTCCATTGCTAGGTGCGTTTATAAGATCGTTAATATAAATTAGAAAAATTGTAGGTCCCAATGCTGAGCCCTGGGGCACTCCATGCTTCAAACTTAAGGTACTCGATTTATTGCCATTAAGAATCACAAACTGAGAACGATCAGTAAGATAGGTTTCCAGACTGCATCTTGATGAAAATTATAGAATAGTAGTTTTTTTTTTAAAATATTGTGCGAAATGCAATCAAATGCTTTGGTGAGGTCCAAAAAAGTAGCATAAGTGTCGAGATACCGCTCAAAGCCTTCCTTCCCACGTCGTGGGCAGGTTTATCAGTAGCAAGAACAGTTGACTTTTTTTCGCGAAATCCGAACTGGGCTGTAGCAAAGTTTGCTGTTTTCGAAGTATGTGCACATCTGTACCTTCAATACATATTCAAAAAACCTTTGATAAAACACGTAGAAGAGAAAAAGGGCGATAATTAGTGTAATCTTCGGGAGAGCCTTTGCCCTTGAATAATGGTACAATTTTGGCTTGCTTAAAAACATTAGGAAATGTGTTATTAGATATAGCTAGATTGATGAGTTTAGTAAAAGGAACTATGATTAAATCCTTTAGTGTTTTTATTATTTTAACACGCATATCATAACAGTCTTTACTGTTACTGTTTTTCAAGTTAGATATGGCATGTCTAATGTCATTAAATGAAACCTGATGGGACTGAAAGACACCACTTCCCTGCAAAGGCAAAAGAGTCTAATTGCAAAAAGTTAGTTTTGAGTAATTTGACATTGAACATTTTTCAGCTGCATATACATTTTTGTTATGATATGGACGTTTTTAATAAAATGACTGGATAATGGTGAACATGACTAATATCACTTGGTCATACTAGGTCTATATGTTGAATATTTAAGAAAAAATAGCCGTTAAACTCTTCTGCCAAAATATTTAAAAAAAGATAAACATCAAACAAAAATGGAAGAATAGTCTAATGTAATGTATATTAGACTATTCTGCATGTGTATAACTTGAAGTTATTTGTAAAGTGGTTCAATTAGCTCTAGGGTCTAATGCACATTAGACTGTTTATTATTGTGTTTTATAGAAGAAAAAATCTACTTTTTTAATGTTAGGTAAATACAATAAGGATAATTAAGATACGAAAACTACAGTTACTGTAAATCAGTTTTTATTTTAGATGAGAAAAACAATTACCCTCAGAGAAATAACCAAGGATAGAGGGAGCAACAGCTTTAAAATACATACGATTGTAGTCAACCAACATCTTATGCAAATTTACCGAAGTAAACAAACATTAGGCCCGTGTGTACGTTTACCTGAGATAGGTTATATCCTGAGAAATATCAATTTAGCCACATACCACACACTTTCTGCGTCCCATTGTATACAAAATCAGTCACTATATCCTAAATACTAATAAATAGCCTATAAATTAACAGAAAAACAATTAAAAACGAGAAAAATGCATACGTAAACAATCTGAAAACTTGACTTGCTGGGCATACACAAAACAAATACCGCCAAGTTAACGAACGTGGAGCCCGTGGCAGCAAGGGCAGCATTGCCATGTCGAGAGGTTTGAGGTATCTGTGACAATTTTATTAAAGTGATAATTAGATACTATAATTACAGCGCAATTTAGTTTTAGTTTAAAATTTTTACATACAATAAATTAAAAACTACATTTGTTAATTTATCGTTATGGGAGGTGTGCCTTCATTGAATCCCATTATTAAACACTTCTATTTTGAAATGAAATCCTGTAAACAATGGAGTACGTGGCATCACTCAAAAAGATGTTGGCATTGTTTACTTTTTGTTCTTACTCCCTCTATCCTTGGTTATTTCTCTGAGCAATTACCCAAGTACTAAGATCACTCTAAATATTTAAATGCCGCTAGTAAAAATATATGGCAAAATTTTCGGAATCGGAATGAAGCGTACCTATATTATTACAAAATTCAATAACATATAGGGCGTTTCGTTAAAAAAAAAAACAAAAGTTTGGTGTGTCCAGCTTTTACCGAACTCCCTGTCTCAATTTCAATGAAATTCCCTAAAAAATCCTAAAGTTTTAATCTCTACATTTTCTTCTTTGATTTAAAAATTAAAAAAGGTGAAATGTTATGTGGATCTTCCTGTATATTAACACGTTGACCGCCGTAATAGAATATATTTTTTAAGTGTCTGGGGCCAGATATATTTTTTTTGTTTATAGATGTCAGAGATGTTATAAATAAGACATAAAATGTCCACATTTGGCATTATTTACTTTCTGAGCCTTTGTTCTGAGTGTGCTGCACTTGTGCATCGCGTGGCCTGTAGAGCAAAATATGTATGTTGAAGCCATGCGATGCACATATATATTTTTATTTTTTTATTTCATGGACAAAATTATCGAATATAAATTTTCATTTACATAATTTTTTTTTGAAGAAATAAATTCTTAGGATTTAAGTCATTTAAACACTTGGTACTAGAAAGAATATTTTATTTTACAAATTTTAGGTGAACAATATTATGCTTTTCTGAGAATAAAATAAATAAATTATTCTAAATTATTCTAATATTGAACTATTATGGAAATTAAGGATATTTATTTTAAACAGAAATGCTCTTAAGATGGAAGATACCAGTATTTTGATTAAAATAAGCTTATAATTAATAACGAGTATTCCCTCCACGAGCTTTAATTACTGCTTGCATCCTTCTCGGCATGCTACTAAGTAGAGTTTGAATGTACTCTTGAGGAATTGCGTTCCATTCACATTGTGCTGCAAACCGAAGCTCTTCGATTGTGCTTGGAACTGGATTTCTTCATCGTATGCGGCGTTTTAGCTGATCCCACATATGCTTTATTGGATTTAAGTCTGGGCTATACTGTGGCCAAACTAATCTTTGAATGTGAATCTCATCAAGGTAATTAGTCACTACGGCTGCTGCATGTGGTCGTGCGTTATCGTGCAATAATACGAAACTTTCATATCCGATATGGCCGACATATGGTAAAACATGATCTTGCAGTCATTCGTCCAATCACTTCCACGAGTTCGGTGCGTCCCTCCCAACTAATACCTCCCCAAAGCATTATGCCTCCACCTCCAAAACTAACAGTATTTATAAGATTGCAGCTGGCGTACCGTTCCCCAACTCTTCTGTAGACATAGTTTTGTCCATCTGGCTTCCACAATTGAATCCTAGTCTCATCCGTGAACAGAATATTTTTCCAGTTCTCGATATTCCACTGCACGTGTTCTGGCAAATTCTAATCGAGAAGTTTTGTGATTCTGGAGAAGACGTGGAACTTTTCCAGGCCGTCTTGGCTTTAAATTTGCTTCTTTTAATCTCCGTCTAACTGTTTTGGAACTAATATTAACTTCCCTTACGTTTAGCAGGTCATTCTTGAGATGTGTGGATGTGAATGTGCAATTTCGTAACGAATTACTTATTAAAAAACGGTCGTCAATTGCTGTTGCACACCTTTTGCGCCCTTGGCTAGGTCTTCGTTCGAAAGTTCCGGTCTCTTGATACCTTTTTAAAATATTTGATATTGTAGATTGACCTCTCCTGAGACGTAGTGCGATATCTTTTTGCCTAAATCCTTCGTTATATAGAGTTACAATTTGCACCGCTTCAACCTCATTGCAGTGTCTAACTGGTGGCATACTATGGTTTTAAATAGAGGAAAAATAAATATAAATAGAGGAAAAAGCAAACGCGCATCACTATCACTTACTAAATGTCACTACAATTAACTTAATTCATTATAACTTTTAAATTCTGTGTATGTAAATTTTTAGGACAAAATGTGTGAGTCAATAAACGCCATTCATATTATTTAAACGTCAACTCATTTTAAAACAAGTAAATATATTGTCAATAATGCCCAAATATCCAAAATTATCCATTAATTTAAGTCAAAGTTTAATGCACTCTAGAATGGCTAACTAATAGTCTGGCCGTTTCCGCGATTTCTGCGGTGCAACCAATTCTTTGCAAACGTGGCAATATGATTTAATATAAATATCGATTGGGGCCACAACTAATTATTAGATACGAAACAGATACCAAATAGACACCTCCAAGAGAAGCCGCCGACTAGACTCCACTACCATCGCTATTGAGACACCCCCCTGGCCATAATGAAACCCCCAATGTAAGTAGAATGTCCTTTGTCCTAAAATGGGACAACCACTTCTTTTGCAATTAATGTTTTGATCTGACCTAACGGAATGTATGTATTTCATTTCATAATAAACTAATGTTGTTAAACTAAAGCTCTCCATCATTTTTGAGCCGCCCCTAGTCACCCTGGTCGTGACATATGGTGGAGGCGCCGAATTTTTAATGCCGGTGGATGGTATCTCAGTAGCTATAATTATTTTTTGATTTAAATATGGCGTTGGTCTTAAAGTTTGTATGTTTCCGGCGAAGATCAGTTCACGCTGGCCGCAGGGAATATATATACTTTTTGACTTAAAAGCTGTCATGGTCCTGCCTGATAGTTAACGCTGTCGGTGGAAACCAATTCGGCCTAAACACCCCGTTCAAATTAATAATTTTTAGCGATATTTTTCTTTTTGTGGTGATCGATTAAGTTTGTTGGTCCCAGTGTGATTCAGTTAGCGCTGCCGGGGATTCAATGAACTCTTCGACTAAACAATAAGTCGTCTTCCGCATTGACAGTTAACACTGACGGTAGAGAAACACACTTATGCTAAATGCAACAAAGGAAAAAACGTTTTATTTGATTTTATTCCTTGTCTAATATTAATATAAATGTTTCTTTGTTTCGTCTTTACAACATTCTACTTTAAAATTTTTGTATGAGTTAAGTAATAAGGTTCTTGTTCATAAATAAAATATGGTTCCGTTATGTCAGATAATGATAAAATAGTTACTAGATCTAAAGCCAAGGTACAAGTGGAATTTAATCCTCCACATCGAAGTACTGCTTATCCTGAAACTACAGTTAACCCTTTCGCTAGGGCGTCACGTTTATCAGTTTCTCCTAATCATCTCTCTTCTGCCACTTCTTCAGAATTTTCACAAAGTACTTTATTGCAAAACGATATACGGGAAGAAAACAATTCAGGAAAAGAAGAATCAGAAATCGTTCAAACACGTGAAGAAACAGAAGATAAGACGGAGGCCATCAATTTTGAAGAAGAAAATCGAATAGAAATAGAAAGAAATCGGAATCAGGACATAAGAAACCAGTTCCAATTAGGTGTAAATATGGCAGATTTAACCTTTGCAGAAAGTGTAGCAAATCCAAAGATTCCAGCAGTACCAAAATTTTTGTGCCCCGCAACTTTTAATCCTTGCTCTGGTAACGCTATTACGTTTTTTTTTAAATAAGCATTTAATTAACGGATTAAAATTTAAGGAATCATATTTAGTTTGACCTGCCTGAAGAACGTAATAAAACACCGGCTAGCAGTTCGGGTTCGTATTATTAAAATTTATTTAAGCGCCACTGGTTTATGGGCTACCTAAACCAGAAAGTATTTCGTTGTTAGAAGAGGATCAAACCAATTAATCTAGTATGTTTAGTTTTGACTAAATAAAAGGTAAAGAGTTCAATTAACATACGGTATAATCGAAATTTCCCAAAAGTTAATACATATACATATTTATGTGTGAATATATTTAAAAAAAAAAATTGCAGGTAAGATCTAAACTAGTACAGATGTACAGATAGCTATCAACAACAAGCTTTCGTACTCCGTAACGTGATCACGCTAAGGTTACATAATATTGAAAATAATGTACACCTTATAAACCTTAACAGGCAGTAAAACAATAATTTCTTTATAGCGGATTCGAAATATCAAAATAGAAAAACTATGCAAGTTTTATTTCCCGACAGAAAAGTGGCCAAAAGCTTCCCAACATGATAGTGTTCTTTTTTTACGTTAAACTAACTCTCTTATGTTCTACACATCCCACGAGACAACACAATTTGACATCAAACTTATCCAGTTTCCTCTGGTCCTTCGAAAGGCGGCAAATAGCCAACCCGCTGAATTGTCCGAACAACTCCCAGACAGCAACTCAGGAACTAACGGGTGGTTTCATCAATAACGGGCTATAGTCGATTACCTTTGCAGCAGCAACTAACAATACTTGGGCAAACTGGGACACAGGGTATACATTCCCAGCTATACCAAAAAAACCCTAAAAAAACATTGGCCTATTGTAAAATTGCGCCCAAAAACAAACATTGAAAAATGATAGAAAAGGGTTAAATGTACCTCAGTCAGCAGGAGGGTGCCTTTACTCGTTATGGTCTTTGGTGGTAAAGATGACAGTCGAGCAAGATATGATGAATCAGCACATACAAAAAAGGTGTTTCTCAAATCCCGAATAACGGCTCCGTTTGTGGATTTTCAACAACAAATAATATGTCCAAGTATCAAACCATACTATTCCACAAAACGTTTTAACAATTTCGGCGAATACACTATCCCCTTCGGGTACAAACTCTTCTACTCGCCAGAAATTTTCCAACACCTTCTTAGGCCGATAAAAATGATAAACTGAAAGAGGAAATGGCCGCGCGGGCAGCGGGCCTCATTTGCTTAGCACAAAAAACGGTACCAGACCATAGAGTGTCAATAACATGGAGACTTTCAAAATAACAAAAATGATGAATTCGCAAACTTCCACCTAGAAAACTACAATTACCTAGCCTAATCAATAGAGTACAAAAAATACTATTATCAAAACCTATCCAAAATTACTTTCTTAAAAGAAAAGGTAACTTATTTGAGATAATAAGTCTCTGCAAGGCATCCAACCAATATACCGTCGCTGGTACCAAATTTAAACTGTAATTTTGGGAAATGTATTGAAATTCAATGGCCTTCCTATTTCAAAATTTTAAACGTAATAACGCGGCAGCATTTTTAAAACAATATGAGAGAACCAGTGCTGCAAACGGTTGGAACAACGGTCTAAAAATCGCCTACCTATAAAGTTTTTTGGAAGGCGCAGCTGAATTATGGTTACAAAGGTATAAAGATAAACCAGATACAGCAGAAAAAACCTGGTCTGACATTAAAGAGGATTTTATAACAGAGTTTGGAGAAAATGAAACAAAAAGATCACTAGAGTGTAAGCTGTATTCGCGAAAACAACTACCATCTGAGTCTATACGGTCTTATTACTTCGACCTTCAAACAATATTTCGTCGTCGAGAGTGTAATACCTCCAATGTGACAATTAGGGCCAAATTCGGGTTTTGACACATTTAGGTTCATTTTAACATTGCGCGTCTATGTAGAATACCCACAATGTGAAATAATAGTATTTACCCCTACCTATACCTGATATTAACATCTCTAATGTGCCGCGGTACTGCAGAATGAGACAAAAACATCTCTTATGTGCATTTATGTAACATCGTTGATATTACCTACCTATTATTCTAAAAATATCTTCGATGTGATGTCTGGCTGTCACATTGGATATATTTTGATATTTCGATTCAGTACATCAGAGCTATTCATCGTGTAAAATTTATAATCTCAATGTTTTGATAGTTAGGTACATTTAATTTTAGTGCTTGAGTTTTTAAAGCTTTAGAATTTTTTTTTTAAATAACTGCGCCAAATATTTGTAGAATGTTTTAAATAGTTTTAAGTAGGTACCTACTTGCACATTGTAAATTTTATTACCTTATTATGTGATTGTATGAACCTACAGAATATAGGTACTGTCTCATTTGCCAGTTGGCCCACGCTTTATACCTATTTGACCATAATTTAAAAAATCATTTATAATTTTTAATACACTTTTTAATAATTTCCCTACCAAAACACAAACAGTAATATTAATATTTATTCAAGGCATGGGCGTAGGTAATGTTTCGCTAAAATACAATTTTGAAAATCTAATTTTCACTTTGATCTATAAAAATAATGTTCCCGAGTTACATTTGGATCACATGTATTAATATAATGGTGGACGCATTCAGTAAACGTATTCCTTTATTCAGTGGTGGAGGTAAGGCCGAGGATAATGTTTTGTAGTAAATATGTATTGCGTTAATAATTTCTTATATTGTTGGAATTTATTCCCATCGATCGTGGAAATTATTCCCAGAACTCCCTCCTGTTACATACTATCACAGAGAAGACCAGAATCCAGAATACAGAGAGTCGCATCTTGTCAAATATGTCAAATGGAGCCCAACTTTTAGGTAATTTTTCACACACCTGATAAGATCATTCAGATAAATTATGAAGTAGACTGCGTTCTTCATTTATTATAGATTAATTTAAAACTGAGAAAGAAGATCCACAGTGACCTACAATGGATTAATTACCGTTTAAAGTCGGGCTCAATTTGACAAGATGAACTAGATAATAGGTTCATAGGAAGGCCTGGAAGGGACACTTTTTTTCTAGATCCGCTCCTAAAATGTTGACTTATAAGTCGAAACTTTAAAATTTCGACTTATATCTCGAAGCTTTAAAGTTTCGACTTATAAGTTGAAATAATTACCATCAATATTTCGACTTATAAGTTGAAGCTTTAAAGTTTCGAGTTATAAGTCGAAATATTAGTTCGATATTTCGACTTATAAGTCGAAACTTTAAAGCTTCGAGTTATAAAGTCGAAATTTTGGGTCAATATTTCGAAATTTTAAAGTTTTGTCTTATAAGTCGAAATTTTAGAAGCGGAAATAGAAAAAAAAGGCGAATGTCACTTCCAGGCCTTCGTAGGTTCATGGCCATTTTCTGAGATCTTGTTTGTTTTTCAATAGCTCCATAATTTGTAGGTATAAGTGAAACGTATTTTTTCATTATTAAACTTTGATTAAAAAATACATGTCTTCTTAGATCATTGCTATTTACAAGCCTGAAAAATACCAACAATGTGCTATTGGACAAGAATATAATTCCTCCAATGTGACTAAAAAATCAGTTTTTTTGTCTTTATTTACCTCTTACTGCTATCACACCTTAATTAATTAGTTTGTTTAATTTTTTTACAATATACTATGCATTAAAGTATTTTAGATATGATATAATTTAACAGTGACAAGTTTTTTCATTCCTGAAAAATTTCATTTTTTTCACATTGGAGATATTACACGCTCGACGACGATTTGCAGAATACGATACAACGTGTGATATAGAAAACTAATAAGACTAATATTAAGAGGATGAACTTATACATGATTTATACATACTTCCTTTGGTTCAATAAATAAACTTTATCATCAAACTCTAAAAAATTCTTTGAAAATGGTATCAGACAAGATCTATACACTCATTATAGAATTCTCTTTGGACGACATTGACTGGAGAACTTTCAAGAAGATAATAGATAAGTTAGAAGATATTTCAGCCATTAGCATTCAGTCTGTTCCACAAGCACAAGCAATAGCCGCAAATCCTATGGATGCTAAAACACCCCAACACCAATGTCGTTGCCACCACAATATGCAACATACTAGTGTACCTTTTCTGGTGGAGACATGTCGCACCTACAAAAGTTGCTGCATGTTGCCTCTGTGGGGACACGGCTTTATATTGCTCACGAAAAATGTGTGTGTTAATTATTTCTTATTACATTCGATGGATTATTTCAACTCCATTATCGGACCCGTTCAGACTAGCAAAAACTAATTTTA
Source organism: Pseudeuparius sepicola (assembly GCA_963920635.1). NCBI lineage: Eukaryota > Metazoa > Arthropoda > Insecta > Coleoptera > Anthribidae > Pseudeuparius > Pseudeuparius sepicola. The sequence continues at coordinate 28,120,431 of OY987304.1, read as the reverse complement.
GATTAAAGTGCAATAGCATGTGAATATGTAATTGATGGTGGAGACATGTCGCACCTACAAAAGTTGCTGCCTGTTGCCTCTGTGAGGACACGGCTTTATATTGCTCACGAAAAATGTGTGTGTTAATTATTTCTTATTACATTCGATGGATTATTTCAACTCCATTATCGGACCCGTTCAGACTAGCAAACACTAATTTTAGATTAAAGTGCAATAGCATGTGAATATGTAATTGATGGTGGAGACATGTCGCACCTACAAAAGTTGCTGCATGTTGCCTCTGTGAGGACACGGCTTTATATTGCTCACGAAAAATGTGTGTGTTAATTATTTCTTATTACATTCGATGGATTATTTCAACTCCATTATCGGACCCGTTCAGACTAGCAAAAACTAATTTTAGATTAAAGTGCAATAGCATGTGAATATGTAATTGATGGTGGAGACATGTCGCACCTACAAAAGTTGCTGCATGTTGCCTCTGTGAGGACACGGCTTTATATTGCTCACGAAAAATGTGTGTGTTAATTATTTCTTATTACATTCGATGGCTTATTTCAACTCCATTATCTGACCCGTTCAGACTAGCAAAAACTAATTTTAGATTAAAGTGCAATAGCATGTGAATATGTAATTGAGATTGGCATTATTTCTAGTATCATAAATAATAATTACCTGCAAAAATAATAACTTACTTTGATTCCTTTTCTCTGTAGGCAAGAAAGTATTTATTTTTACTATCCGGATCTGGACCAACTTCAAATTGAATATCCTTAGCTTTTCCAATTGCCGATACACCACCAATTATTGTCATATTTTGTGTACCATTGTATACATACTTGAACAACTTAAAACAAAAACATTTTTTATTTAGAAATTTTGTTCCCATAAATATATTCGTGTAAATCTTATTAATGATTAATTTTAATAAGTAGGTACCTATTATGTGTTTTTATTTCAATCATTTGTTTGAATATCTTCTTCACATAAAATTCTCCATGGCTTGCTATAAAGCAACCGTTTTGGGTACTTGAAAATATTTTTCGGTGATTTCTCAGGGCTACATTTACCATCATAAAAAAAAATCCGGAAGTTATGTAACAAGAGGTTTCTGAGATATAGCAAGTATATAAACAAAAAAGGTAAGAACTTGTCACATCCCGGGAGAACAAACTATTCCTTGTGACCTATTCTGTGTGCTACTTTGTGAATAAAAGCTGAACTGAGTGCCTTCACACGGAGCCTTTACCATGTGACGCACTACTTGTGTGTGCCGGAGGGTTGGATTAACCCTCACAGCTTGCCGGGATCACTGGGTGTGGGAGTCGCGAAGCGCAGAAGAAAGACAGCAGGTACAAACTAGGGTGATGTTTATTCTTGCACTCACAGATATGCCTCTAACAGTATCTGGACCATGGCGGAGGTAGCGCGGACTGTGGACCGACGCGACCGATAGTACGTGGTAGTGACCGGGACGCGAACTGCGCCCTTGACCCGACGCGACGGTGGGGTGCCGCTACTGACCCACTGACGTCTTCAACAGTGCCCAGGGGCGCTGTTGTCTGCCCCTCGGAGCCCGATCTGAACAAGGAGGCTATTTAAGCGGGATCCATTGCCAGGTCAGACCACCGAGGGTGGTCAGTGATCGAGTAGCTGCTAATAAGCGGGGCTTACTGATGCCCAGCCTGTGGCTGGTGCTGGATTTATACTCGCAGATTTTGCCGACTCGGCGATTGGACTTTGATTTATCTAATGTTTATCTTATCGAGTAATCCTCGTATATTTTGTTATTGATTGCCCCCTGTATTTTGTATAATGTTATCTTTATTTGTTATGATTCAGTAGAAGTAAGTTTGAATAGTTTGGTCATCGGTCCACAGATGTCACTTTGTTGACAATATCTACCTGTTAAGAATTTTTTTCTCCATGTATAATTTTCTTGGACTAAGGCAATTTTGGGGATTTTCAGTGACAAAAGCAGGTAGGTACTAATGTATAACCTAAAATAACCCTATAAGCACAGGGCGGCCCATCCAAGCGGAAAAAGTGTGTTACAGAAAATCACTTATATTTTATTTTGAAGGTTCTGTAATGGTTGTGTAGGTAAAAACTTAGATTTAATACAATACATTTATTATTCACAATTATCACAATATAGGAGACATGACAAGTCAGATACAATACATAATTCCAGAAAGGCGCAACATGTATATTAGAAAGATGAATTCAAGTACTCCTGAACTGAGTAAAATGCATTTTTTAGAAGTAGTGACTTTACATGATAAAATAAATTTCGGTTACTGCTTTTTTTATGTTGTTATTATTTGCAAAAAAAGATTTTTATCAATAACCATTTTATCGACCCCCGTATACAAAATCCGAGTACACCCTCGAATTCCCCTTATTTTTGCTACAAATCCATTTTTTTAATGATGATTTTATGTTAACGTGTCTCCATGTAACACACTTTTTCCACTTGAATGGGCCACCCTGTGCCTGAGTATACACCTTAAAATAAAAGGATCAACGAATGGTACCTATTATACAAGATGATTAAGTTTCGGTTCTCAACATGGGGATCTTGGAAACCTTAACAGATATGAAATGGTCCAAATAGAGGCAAAGTTGTGCCTTTGGTGCCTTACAATATTCCGTTGAGAAAGTTTAAATATTTTCATAGGTTGCTGCGATATTTAAGAAAAACCGAATTTTTGAAAGTTAGTTTTTATTTCCTCTGGTAGCATTTGTAAAAATATTGAAAAATAAAATAAACTTTGCCATTGATACTTCTTCTGGACTACATGGAGACAATTTTAGATTTTCAGGTCTACATTTCATTTTAGAGATAGGTGGAACATCTTCATTTTTTTAAATACAGACCTGCATTTTTATTGCATTTTTCTGAAATGAATGGATGTCCTGTAGGCCAGGAAACGAAAACATGAATTCGGAAATAAATAGTGCTCAACGGATTATTGTTTTAAGTTGTAGGGTTGACCCTTAGGAGTAACATACTAAAAGTCCCCAGCCGTGGACCTTAAGCGTTAGGCGGGAGGGGGGTGGACAGGGTCGGTATTAATGTTTTTCGCTATTATCTCCAAAACTAAGCGTCCTAGCGAAAAGGTCATTCTATACAAAAAGGTTGTTCTATATGAAATGAAAGAAAATTAAATTGTCTACAAAAAAGTTTCTATTCATTTTTTTGCTAGGAGTGGTAGTTAAGGGTGTACACGAGTTTGAAAATGCGAATAGCTGGAAAAAAGTGTGTATTGTGGCAGGTAATGTTTGACAAGTAGGAAATTTGACAATATTATTATTTACAAGGCAATATCAAGTAATTGGTCGAGTTCATTGTCAATATCATCGTCTCGTCGTTAAGGCTGACAATTGGAGGTCCGCTGGTCAGGGCCGTATCTAGCGAAAATTTATGGGGAGGGGGGTTCAGGAAATAGCTTTAAGGTTTAAAAAAAACCTACTGTTTTTAAATGTTATTTAATAAAAAAACTAAAACAGGTTTAAGTTTAACAAGTTTAACATTGTATCTTTAAAAATATTAATTATATGAATATTCCTTCTCGCATTTATACCTATCCCTTTCTACTTATTTGATTTCTCATTATTACGGATATATTCCTACACATTCTTCGCTTGGCCTGACGACACATTTAGAATTCTTCGCGCCACTTGCCTAACTGAACCTTTCATAAAAAAAAAATAAATCTTCAAATACAAATCAGTACTAATCTATTCATAAAAGAGACTCTGGGAATCCCCTATTCTCATAATCCATGGCACACGCAGCCTTGCACCACCGTTCACCGTTTACTGTTGTCCAGTATTGCCGCAGTTTTGTTTTATTTTATTTGAAAGCTTATTCTGATGATAAAAGTCGGTACTGCACTGATCCAAAAATTATGTTTTGTTGGCAGTTTTCGGGCGGGTTTCCATGCTCTACTGGAAACCAGTTTAATAAATTATTACACTCACTGATGCTCGAGGAGTTCGTTCTAGTGGTGGTGCAAAAGCATATACCTAAAATGGTGGTATTTCGGGGCGGGGGGGGGGGGGGGAATTTTTTCCGTTTTTTGCAAGTTGATAAGCCTGGGTGAACGGCAAAACCATGCTTTTTCATACTTTTCGTATTGTCACCCTTAACTACCGCTCCTAGCAAAAAAATGATTAGGACCTTTTTTATAGACAATTTAATTTGCTTTCATTTCGTATAGAAGAACCTTTTTGCTAGGACGCTTAGTTTTGGAGATATTAGCGAAAAACTTTTAAACCGACCCTTTCCTGGCCTACTGGGTCTGACTACAATGATGTATCACACAGAAATATATATATTTTTTGTTTTGGCTTCCAAAAGCATATTTTCCATAAATAAAATTAAATATGGTTGTGGACTGTGTATTTTTTGTGCAATTGCTTATAACACCGTTGGCAGGAGGAATAATAAGAGACGCAATCTAATGAGGAGATTTTGAGCCCGATTTCAATGTCAAGATGTAGATCCAGTCAATTGCTTTAAGACTAGAAACCACATCAGGTCGCCCCAAAGCAATTGACCAGGATCGATCGGTGTTGAGATTGTGGACTCGCTATTATACATGAAGGTAGCACCCCTTATTATTCCTCACTCAACAATAAAATTCACTAAATAACCGTTTCCTTTTAACAAAATTAGAAAAATACTTTAATCAAAATGTACCAAAATAAATATTATTAGTAAGGTACGCCTAGTTATGATCTTATTCACACTCCACAATTAATTTTTTAAAATGATTATCAACTATCAACGGTTCTTGAACCGCTTTAAAAGATAAGTTCTAGTTCCTACTGATTTTAAATCAACTAAGGAAAAATGTTGCAACTAAAATTAAAAAAAAAACTAGATTCCTAGGTTAGATTCGACGAGTTGGAAGAGAAGTGAGGGTGAGAATAGTGAGGAGGCGAAAAGTTCCCAGTAGGAATTACAATAATGATCACCTACCACTATTGGATCAATTTTGACAAAAATAAAAAAAAATACATTATTCAGGACCTATTTTAATTTTTTTATGGTGGCTAAAATGAGAAAAAAAATTGTGTGATGCATCGTTGTACTCAGGACATAGATACATTTCGAAATATGAAACACAAAATCCAGATCCATATTTAAAAAAATTACAATAGAATAGAATAGTTTCTTTATTGCCATTAAAGTACATCCAAAGACGCGCGGCAACGTCAAACGCATATATAGTGTAAACTTAAGTAGCACATGTTAAATGTTAAAATTACACATTACATTACACATTAAATTTCATATTAAGTTACACACTAAATAGTACCAAAATCAAAAGGATAAAATTGTACTTCTAGGAGGCAATGTATTACAGCTGTTCTAAATTTACTCAACTGATCAATACTATTAATATTTTGAGGAAGCGAGTTAAAAGCTTTAATTGCCCGAAAGAATGGACTCCTTTCATAGAACACTGATTTATGTTTAGGAATTCAAAGTTCCTTTGCACTTCTAGTGGTAACTGTCATTGCGGAAGCATAGCACCCTGAATTTGTGTCAAAATCATTGCCATGTTTCTTTACAAATATGACCATTGCAAGGTAATACAGAGATGGTACTGTCAAAATGTGCAATAATTATTTAAACAAAGGTTCGCATGAGACTCTATGACTTTGCCCCCATTAAGCATCGGATAATACGCTTCTGTGTTATCAAAATTCGCTTTGCGTTACCAGAGGCACCCCAAAAAAGGATTCCATATGTCATCCTCGATTGCACAACCGACAAATAAAACAATTTCAAAGTATCCAGGCTGACTTGATCCCTAAGAACTCTTACTGCTGCACAAGCAGAGGTCATCCGGGAATTATGGTAAGTAATGTGACACTCCCAACTCAAGTTACGATCGATGAATATATCCAGAAATTTTGTCTACTCAACACTGGAATTGACATTGAATTTAATTTTATATATAATGACTTATTTTGGTGTTTTTGTTTATTGAATTGAATAGTGTTTGCATTCAGTCTTAACGCATTTCTTTCGCACTAGTCATCCATATTTTTTGTGATCTCAGTCGCCTGCCCAGATAGTCGCGGCAGTGTTGAACCCACCAGGATAACGGTTGTGTCACCTGCATACTGGTAAGTCGCAACCATTCCCAGGCACCCACTAACCCAATTTAGATACAGAAGAAGGAACAGGGGCCCCAAGATTGTAATATTGTTTGTTTTTTTTTTAGAACGTTTTCTGTCCCTTACTGCCACTAATAACAACTGAGTGGGTTCTATCTCAGAGGTAGGATCTGAGGAGGTCATTACACCTTCTCCTGACCCCAGAACCAGCCAGCCTTGACAACAGAACCTCATGATCTGTCTCAAAATCCTTGGAGAGGTCAAAGTACAAACCCACCACCTCTTTTTGTCCATCTAGGGCCTGTGTAATATATTTCGCTGCATCAAATATAGCTCGTTGTGTGGAATAGCCTTTACGAAAACCAAATGTATCTTTCTTTTCGAAGAAATTCATTAAACAATTGTACAAAGCCCTCTCAAACACCTTCGAGAATCCCGACAGCAAAGAGACTGAGCGGTAATTTTTTACTTCAGATGGACAGCCCTTTTAAAAAATTGATACAACCTTTGCGTCCTTGAGTTTATCAGGGAAAGTTGATTGCAAAAATGACTCATTTATTATCTTTTCTAATGGGTGACCTATATAGTGGCTAACCAATTGTATAATAGAAGAGGGTAGCTGAGATCTTGTTTGGTAGTTCCTTAATAATATTTATAATTTCTTGATCAATCACAGGGGAGAAGGGACAGACTTACTCTCAACCGTGACATCGACATCAGCTCCCCCTCCGCACACAAAACACAGCGGGTTTTGTTTCATCTAGAAATACACTCACAAGATTTTGTTTCTAATACACTGCACATTTAAACTAACAATTTTAAGTGTATCGTTGTTCTCACTTGACATACTGTATCTGCTTACTCGTTGATGAGGTGATCCCATTAGACTTCAATCTTGCTGGCCCTCTTCTCTGAGCATTATTTATTCTGCACTGTTGATAAGATCGTACAATTGTGTTTGAAGGCCAAAACTCTGGTGGCATAACTAATTTCCTGGACTGATTTGGAACGGAGATCTTGAAAGCTGCTATCCTGGACCAACACTATATTAAAGACCTGAGCATGCCGTCATATTTCATTGTTGTTTACGGATTGGGGTGGCGCTACACGACGAAAAAAATGGCGACGTATTATAGGTTATAGGGCTTCTGTGGCTTTTGGGATGTCAGTTTGACGTTTAAAAAATCCAAAATTTTAAATATCCAGCTTTATTACGATTTGCCTTCTTTTTAAGGTAACGAATTGTCTTTGCATCCAGTATTTGGCAGTTTTATCCTATTAATACGGCTTTTCGAGGTAGATTTGTTTGTGATAACATGAAATTTTCGCGCACATGAAGAAAATGGTATGCACAGACCATTAGGTGAATTGCAGAACACTATTTTGGAATTATGGTATGATCTGATCAACCAGCTGAAGAAGCGAAAATTAAAGATATTATTTTGGAAGAGTATTTTTTAACGTATGCAGGAATGAAAATAGAAAATTTTGTTTATAGCTTCAAAGCGAACCAATAGTCCTCCATATAAAGAAGAAACTGAAAAATCTAATGCGTTTTATGCTTTCACATACCTACTACAACTAGCCATGGACTGCGTTTCAAACCAAAAGGTACCAAATACTCTTCCTTGCTTTTTAGACTCGCTTTTCTTAAGAAAATGTATGGAAATATGCCATGTGAACTTGTCAAATTAGAGGGACATAACAAACAAATATTTTATTTTATTTTGGATATATTAACTTCGTTGTAAGAGACATATTTGCATGTTTTTATTTTATAAAAGATTCTGCAACAATAGTGTTTTAACTAAAACCACCGTGTAAATTTGTTTCGTCGTGTAGCGCCAGTGGCGATAACTTGAAACAGCGCGATGCACAGGTCTTTAATATAGTGTTGGTCCAGTGCTATCTCACTGGATGCAGTAGGCAATTTTGAACAATGACAACATGATGTACACCTTTTTTTGTCCAGGTAACCTGAAACATCTTCCTCCGTTGTGTCTGGATGTAGTCTTGAAACAAACATCCAAGCTCTTGTCCCGAAGGCATCGTCCGATGTGCCTATTAATGTTGATTTTCCCCTTCTGTGTGTTATCATTGTAAAATAATATCCTTCTCCTTTACTGTTTGAAGATTTCTTATTATTATATATTATCTCATTCATGATTTGTCTGTTTGTTTTCCTGAATCTTAAAATTTTGTACAGTCCCCTTTTTTTATCTACCGGTTTCTTGTTATAAACGCCTAGTCCGGCCCTGTCGGACCTCCTAGGTGTTTATAGTTGCCCCCGCTGCTGGCCATATGTATGTGTGTATGTGTGTACGCCCAGACCACTTCCCAGGACTTTACGGGGCGCAGTTTTTGATATTTCGAGTCAAAATTTCGCGTAGGGCGGCACATGCGTATGGACTCCAGACCTATTGAAGGGCGCCCGAATCGGAAAAGCCGTTTGGCCGCTGGAATTTTTTTTTTTTTTTTCGATTTTTTTTTTAAAGAGCCGACGTTTCGAACCTAGGTTGTCGATCGAGTTCGACTTTGTCGTGGGGCCCCGGACCCGTACAGGCCTCTCCCGTGCCAAAGGATCGGAAAAGCGGTTCGGCCGTTTGGGACATTTTTCCGATTTTGGGGTTCCTGCCGTAATTCGAATTTGGCTGTCCGGGAAACGAGTGGCATGGCGAGGCAAATCGGGCTATTAAGCGGGCCACACACCTCGTGATTTCTCGTCGGTCGTCGGTGATCGTGACAAGTCGTCGCGATTGTTTTTCACTCCCAATGAGCCCACAGACCTCGTGTCAAAGTAGCAGTTTTGTAGACTATTCGCGATGAACAGGGCATACCTTTTGACAGTGGCGGCGGTTGTTGCGGTTAAAAGCGAAAAAAATAAAAGGAAAAGACGTTAGTTTGGACCAAGGGATGGTTGCTAAAGAGAAAAATATGTTCACATGTTAATTTATTAACATGTACATGTGTATATCTTTTGACAGTGGCGGCGGTTGTTGCGGTTAAAAGCGAAAAAAGAAAAGGAAAAGACGTTCGGTTTGGACCAAGGGATGGTTGCTAATGAGAAAAATATGTTCACATGTTAATTTATTAACTGAGAATTGACCCCCACCTAACTTTTTTATTTTTTAAGATAAAAGGGTGATTCAAAAAACAAAATCAATGGTTCGGCGAATACTTTTTTATGCCATAACCGTTTAGTGTACTGGGTGTTCCAAAAAAAGTAGGACCAATGGCAACTTAATTTTTTAAATGGAACGCCCTGTATATTATTGGATTTTTGAAATCTGCTCATCAAGGCAATCAAAATGATATTAAACTTTGTGGCATTATCTTTTTCCGTTTTAGAAAAATTCCGTATTCAAATATTATACTAAATTTATTTAACTCGAATTTGTGGATAGAATAGAATAGAATATAATTTATTTCCTTTCAGACAATAAATACATTGTATAGGATCCGTAAAAAAAAATTAAAATCTAAAAACATGCATGATTGTGACTAGGGCTGTTCGATCTCCGAATTTCAGTATCGGAAATCGATACTGAAAAAATATCGATAAAATCGATAAATCGATAAAATCGATCTTATCGATAAAATCGATCTTATTGATATAATCGATCTTATCGATAAAATCGATCTTATCGATAAAATCGATCTTATCGATCATATTGATAAAATCGATCTTATCGATCATATTGATAAAATCGATCTTAGCGATAAAATCGATATAATCAATTTTATTTAAGAAGCTAGACAAAAAAGGCCGATCGGCTTGCTGCGGGCGCGGTCTGGACGCAATGGGTACAGCAATTTCCTTTATTTTTGCAAACAATTTAAAAAGATAGATATAATTGGAAAGATCAATAAAATCAAAAATATCGATAAAATCGAAAAGATCGATAAAATCGAAAAGATCGATAAAATCAAAAAGATCGATAAAATAAAAAATATCGATAAAATCAAAAAGATCGATAAAATCGAAAAGATCGATAAAATCGAAAAGATCGATAAAATCGAAAAGATTGATAAATTCGAAAAGATCGAAAATATCGATAAAATCGATAATATCGATAGTTCGATTTATCGAAATTGAATATCGAGTATCGATAAAATCGATAGTATCGATACTTTCGATTTTATCGATATTTTGTCTCAGGCCTAATTGTGACCTACCATAAACAAGACTCATATAAAAAAAGCAATAAAAAAGACAAACAATTTACAAAAAAGACAAATGAAATAGATAAATCTACATCAGAGTTACATAGACCAGAGTTATGTGCTATTCAAAAAATTCACTCACAGTATAAAAATATTTTTATTGATCAAGAAAATCTTCGACTGCTTTCTAAATTCTGATAATGTGCTGATTTACCTCAAAAATCCTGGCAAGGCATTAAATGTCACTAAACCGATACGATTTGTAGATTTAAACGCTACCAGACCGTTAGAGCTGGGAACGTAGAAGTCTTGATTTTGTCTGGTATTATAAGTATGTAAGTCATGAGCACGCAAAAAATTGTGCTTATTTTTAAAAATATACAGTGACATCTCCATCAAAAACAAACTTGACAGTGTGAGAATATTATACTCTTTAAAGAGTGATCTACAGCTGAATGTACTGGATTTACCAGCAATACAACGCAAAATCCGTTTCTGGGCCAAAAATACGTCCTTTGCATCTGTAGCCCAGCCCCAAAAACATATTCCGTGTCTGAGACGTGACTCAATATGTGCATAGTAAGAAATTAACAGCTGTTTCACAGATAGACATGATAAAGATAGACGATCAATGTAATAACGAAAAATATTTGTTTTAAACAAGAGAGTAACATAGTGAAACTCCAAAATGTTTAGGAGCCTTTTTAAATTTTACTGATTATATTCTCGAAATAAAGAATTTCAGGAAAATCGTAAAAGCTCCTAAACATTTTGGAGTTTCACTATATTACTCTCTTGTTTAAAACAAATATTTTTCGTTATTACATTGATCGTCTATCTTTATCACGAGATCCACAAATTCGAGTTAAATAAATTTAGTATAAAATTTGAATACGGAATTTTTCAAAAACGGAAAAAGATAATGCCACAAAGTTTAATATCATTTTGATTGCCTTGATGAGCAGATTTCAAAAATCCAATAATATACAGGGTGTTCCATTAAAAAAAATTAAGATGCCATTGGTCCTACTTTTTTGGAACACCCAGTACACTGAACGGTTATGGCATAAAAAAGTATTCGCCGAACCATTGATTTTGTTTTTTGAATCACCCTTTTATCTTAAGAACAAAAAAGTTAGGTGGGGGGTCAATTCTCAGTGAATAACCCTGTACTCTTGTAAAGTTCCCTTATTTCAGAAAATTCAGCAAAATGTTATTAAGAATAGTTGTCTATAATTAAAAGTTGCCTAAATACCAAAACATGGCTTCCTAAGAAAATTTTTTTAACATTAAGTAATAATTTCCTATTTTTTTAAATATTCACACTAAACACTTCCATAAATTAATCAAAATTAAATCAATTTCGCATAACTTTGTTCAAATTCAAGCATATTTGTAAAATTAACTTAGGCTTTTAATTTTTTAGGGCATCACAAACTTCATGTTTGTTGCAACGATATTAAACAAAACTTTAAAATTCCGCAAAAATTCTTCTGAACAAGGTAAAACATTAGTAATGATAATGTGTATATTAAAAAATTCTCATTTAAGGTGCAAACATTTTATTTAAAATGTTTATTAAGAAACTGGAAATTAATTAATGAAAATTTTTTTTCTTATGAGGCCATGTTTTAGTAATTAGGCATAGCTTTTAATTCTAAACAAATTTTTTAATAACATTTTGCTGAATTTTCTTAAATAAGAGTACTTTACTCTTGTACAATTTTTATATTTTTTTACCTACTGTTTGAGCCTTTACCTCCGATGACCCCTTTTGGTCCGGTCAGGAAATAACTCTTCAATCTTGGCTGGTTAACATATTTTATTTTATTGTTTTTACAACATTTAAACCCATAAAAGCCACTTTTTCTTGGTATGTATTTCTACTGTCACGTGTCGCCTTCGTTGTTATGGACTGTATGCCTGTCACCTCCTTTTCTGGTACTACTTCGTTCCCATGGCTCCCTCCGCGGCGTTTACAATAAAAAACCAAACATCACCTTGAAAGAGTGGTCTTTCAACCAAACCAAAGCAAAAATACCTTAACCTAATTCTAGTTTACTAACTATTGAAAACATTATGCTCAAGCGCTCATTTTTGTCGTGTTGTTCAGGTTTTTAGGTAATACGCACACCTTAGTAACACCGCGCTTCACAATGCCATGTAAGTATGGAATTGTCATGAGGATCGACCGAAATTGGGGTTAATGGCCTTGAGTTCAGAACACTCTCGATTTGACATATTACCGTGTACAATTGTTCGTAATTTAAGTGTGCATTTCCTATAACTCTAACTAAATGATATTTGGCTGACTTTATAGCCGCTTCCCACAGACCACCATGGTGTGGCAGACGTGGTGGAATGAAATGCCAAGTTATTTCGTTTTTTAATAAGAAGTTTCTGACCTCTGGTGAAGTCGTATAAGCCTTTACCCTTAAAATAAACCGTTTTAATTCGTTACTCGCCCCACAGAAATTAGTACCATTATCGGAGTGAATCACCTTACACAAACCTCGCCGTGCTACGAAACGTTTCAAACAATTTAGAAAGGTTTCAGATATTTCATAGATACTAATGGCACTATCTTAAAAGTTATAGCTACTATAGAATGTAGCGCAATGTAGCAATGTAGTGCAAATGTAGCATTTTACTATTCGCTTAGTCCTCAAAGTACCAGCCTTTATTAAGAGGGGTCCGGCATAATCAATACCTACAGTTAAAAAAGGTCTCCCTGGTTCGAGTCTTTCCGCTGGTAGCTCTCCCATGATTGGAAATTGATTAGTTGGCCTTGCCTTAAAACAAGTAATGCACTCACGCAATACTCCCTTGACAGTATTTTTACCGTTTAATGGCCAAAATCGACACCTAACTCCCGCCAAAACTGTTTGTGCACCAGCATGTAATGTTTTTTCGTGCATCTGCTGAATAACTAGTTTCGTTCATTGTCCAAAAATACATTTAATGGTAATAATCGAGAATTTTTTGACAACGGCTTACCTTCCTTTAAGCAGTCAAACTCTTTCTGAAATTCTACTCTTTGATCACCTTTAACTAAAAATTTTAGGGCATTTTTCAATTCGTCAGTTGTTAAGTCGCCTTCTTGTTTGCCCCCCTTTGCCTTTTTAACAAAACGCAAAACGAAAGCTAATACTCTTTGTAATAGTGTTAAATTTGAATACCTATCCATTAAAAAGAAACTGTTCTGAGTAACTACAAAAACTTTAATAGTTTTTCGTATTTCAGGTACCTCGGTAGGCTCTTCGAAGTTGTTCGGTGGCCATTCGTGCTCATCTATTTGTAAAAATTGTGCGCAATTTGGTAGCTTCGGTACCTCTTGAGAGAATATCTGCTGGTTTACATTTAGAATCAATATGATGCCACTCGGTTTTCAGTGTAGTTTCCTGAATTTGAGATACCCTGTTGCCAACAAAGGTTTTCCACCTTGAAGGATCTGCCCTAATCCAAAATAGAGTAACCGTGCTGTCGGTCCAATAATATTTACCTGAAAATTATATTTTTAACGCTTGGTTTATTTTCCTAACTAATTGTACTAATAGCGTGGCACCACATAACTCCAATTTTGGCAAGCTAATTGTCTTCAACGGTGCTACTCTAGATTTACCACAAATTAAGTTTGAGAATCTTCGACCCTCTCGACTATATACGCGCACGTGCCGTATGCCGTTTCTGACGCGTCGCAAAACGCATGTAAATAACACTCCTTGTAATTACGAGCCGTAACTTGTCGCGGTATAGTTATGACCCTTAAATTTGATAAATTGGAGACGAAATCCAACCATAAAGTGCGAAGTTCCAAATTTACTGATTCGACCCAGTCTACCTTATTTTGCCATAGTCTTTGCAAAATTAATTTGGCACGGACGACCACAGGATTGATCAAACCCAACGGATCGAATATCTTACCTATAATTGATAAAATTGTTCGTTTTGTTATAGCTTCTGAAAATTCTATTTTGACAGGGTAACTGAGTATGTCTTTTTTTAGAGTCGTAAGTTAACCCTAGAATTTTAGTTCCTTTATTTTCGGAAATTTCGTATAAATCCCCTGTTCCTTGAGACTTTCCTAATACGCGCACATCGTTTGACGTCCACTTTCTTAGCGGCATTCCCACTCCATCTAAAATTTTTACAATCTCTCCTTTTAATTTAATTAAATCTTCGTAATTTTCGGCGCCTGTTATTAAACCGTCCATATAAAAATCCTCCTTGATAACTCTAGCTGCTTCAGGACAAATATTTTGACTATCAACAGCGGCTTGGTGTAATGCGCGAACGGCCAAGAACGACGCTGATGACGTGCCATAAGTAACAGTGTTTAATCTGAAGTGTTTGAGTTCGTGTTTTGGGTCGGACCGCCACAAGATTCTTTGTAAATCCTTATCCGAATCAGCTACTGCGATCTGACGGTACATTTTTTCTATGTCAGCTGTTACCACTATGTTGTGTAACCTGAATGATAACATTATCGAAAATATATCAATGGAGTACAGGGCCAACCTTGAGCACATCATTTAAAGCAATTCCAAAATACAACGCGTAATTTAGTTGTCACACTTTCCTCGCGAATCACTCCATGGTGAGGGAGGTAATAAATCGGTTCCTTAAATTTTTCGTTCGGGTCAACCTCACTCATGTGTCCTAAATTCTGATATTCGGACATGAACTTAACATACATTTCCCTAAGCTCAACGTCCTTGTTTAGTTTCCGCTCTAAATTATAAAACCGTTTTGTAGCCATATTCAGCGAATCCCCCAACTCTTCTACTTCTTCTCTCACAGGCTGTCGACGCGTCGATGGCGCTGCCCTCCACAAAGCCGGGATTGCATGGCGGCCCGGCCGCTGCAACCGGTTCGGCCTCCGCCCTCATTGACTGGTTGGTGTTAGTGGTGTGCCCTCCACGGGTGTTGCCGGTTTTGCATAACCATTTGTTATGTTTTGCCCCGCACTTTACGCAATGAGGAGAGTTGCACTCGCATTGATAATGCCCTGGCCTTAAACAATTGCTACACAATTTTTTATTATTTACCTCGTTCCATTTTTCGTTAAGTGGTAACCTGTCAAAACTCTTGCATTCAAAATTGAAGTGTCCTCTTTGAAAAAAACTGCAATTTGAAGTGCGTGTGTTTAAATATGAAAGTGCCTTTTCCTCCCCTTTGGAGGAACGCGTATTTTTTTGTTTGTTTTCTATTGTCTCTAATAATGTACAACGTTGTGACAAAAATTCAAGTAATTGTTTTAAGGTGGGTTTATCAAGTTTAATGGCAGCTTCCTCGTAGTCCCTTTTTGTGACATTGTCTAATTTTGAAGTAAGAATAAAAATGAGTAACGTATCCTAAGACCCGGTTGGTTCTCCTATCAAGGCTCGTAAATTTTTGTTAAACCCGTCTACTAATTTGCGTAAATTAATGTGTGACTCTGTCTTTATAGGCGGCAAATCAAAAATACTCTTTACATGTGTATTCAAAATTAAAACCTTGTTTTCGTATCTTTCCTTGAGCGTGTTCCAAGCAACCTTGTAATTTATTTCGGATACTTGAATGGACTGAATAATTTGGGAAGCTTCTCCCTTTACGCATGCCTTCAAATCTTTCTATATTGTTTAGCTGGTTATTTTGGTTTATTAAAGAATCGAAAGTATCATGAAAGGTGACCCACTTGTCATAAGATCCGTAGAAATCAGGGAGAGTTATTCTTGGTAATTTTACCCTCTCGTATAAGCCTTGGTTTGACAACAAACGCCCGCCATTACCACTGTGGTCTATCGAAGATGCTGCGTCACCTCTATGTGGCGAAATTCCGGAAACAGACAGGATATCACTCTTTAATCTTGATATTGTTCTTTTTGCGTCTGCCACTGCCTTGTAGAAAAAATTTTCGAATGCCTCCCGTTCTGTTTCCTGACTTTCGCCAGTTAAATTTTCAATTTTTGATTGTAATTTATCGAAGTTCCCTAGCACGTCGTTTATCGTCAAAAGTAGTGCTTCTATTTCCTCTACTGATGACTCATCCTCAGAAAAATTTGTTAAAAAATTTTTAAACCTGGTGATTTGACCTTTTAATGCACCACGCTTTGAAACTAAATACCTTAGTTCCTTATCTGGAGTAGTTTCCTCTTTATCTGACATTGTCACAGTAAAATGTCAAACCAGAAAGTGTTAAACTTCAAGTTCTAATCGTGGAAAGGGAATAAAAGGATGGTAACTCACCTTTTGCCAATCCTACCCTGCATATACCCTTACTACCTTTGTTGAGCTGTTGACGCCCCTGCGTTACGTTTGTGTTCTTGTGGTGTCTCTTATATTTTGTTGATAAAGCCATTCCTACAGCTTGCCTTAATCTGTATTCGTTCCTGTCCTTTTCTGCAACGACTCGTTTGCTGTTGTGGTTCCTTCCCTCGGTAGGCCTCTTCCCGCCGATTTGAATCTGGCTATCGAAGCGCCAATGTTTGAGCCTTTACCTCCGATTACCCCTTTTGGTTCGGTCAGGAAATAACTCTTCAATCTTGGCTGGTTAACATATTTTATTTTATTGTTTTTACAATGTTTAAACCCATAAAAGACACTTTTTCTTGGTCTGTATTTCTACTGTCACGTGTCGCCTTCGTTGTTATGGACTGTATGTCTGTCACCTCCTTTTCTGGTACTACTTCAGTCCCATGGCTCCCTCCGTGGCGTTTACAATAAAAAACCAAACACCTACCCTGTATGTTGTTTAACTTGCAACCATTCTAAGTGTACCTAATATGATAATTTAACATGCATCAACTTTTGGAAATATCTTTATTTTGGTTGTGCAATTAATAAAAAATCCTAAATGACCACACTGTAGGTAGTTGTAGGTATCTGTTCAAAATAACTTCTCTAAAGTCTATCCAAGTTACAGAGGCAGTGGATCAAAACATTGGCCACCACGTGACCTATTCTCTTATTGGTCTGGCCGTCATAAAATGTCAAGTCTTTTCCCTCAGTCGAGGTTCCTGCATATTTTAGATCGGATCGCGAGCAGTATATTCTGTAAATTTATTTTGCTACTTAATTTAAGGAAATTTATAAAGATCCACGAAAGGTAAAAACACAATTTTTAGAACTTCTAAAAGAATTAGTTCAGAATTACAAGCCACTGGGAATCTCATATTAGTCAGACCCTGATAATCGATCGCAATTGCGGTCATGTGACTTTGTTTATATCTACTGCCGCTGTAACTTGGATAGACTTTAGATATTTTTTTCATTTTTAGTAGTACTTGATAAAAATATAAAAATAAATAAAAAATATAGAGAACTTATTTTCAACAGAAACTACGTAAAACTTGTAACTCTACCTGAAGGGTAGTGCACAATGCGTACGGCAGCTATGGGGTTGGTGAAGAGCAGGGTTCGTGGGCAAGGAGATTTTTAATTCAATTTATTTTAACGTAAAGCAAATGTTCATAAAAAAAGAAAAAGGGCGCCACCGAGCTTTTTTTTGGAAAACTGGAAAACCACATTGATTAAAAAGCAAGTGTCACTTTGCAATGATGTGAACAATGAAACACAACTTGTATGTAAAACACATTTTTAATAGGCGTAGGACCTACCTACAAACAAAAGTCATCCATCTGGATGAACTCAACCGTCTACAAATGGATATGAACTTATTTATGACATGTCATTAGAGACGTGCACAAAAATATATTAAATTGCATTATAGTAACTAGTACTTTTCAAGTTCGAACTCTTAAAGTTTACACTTTTACTTTTATGACAAAAGTATTATGTAATATATTGATCACTATTCAAAATAAAATGAGGGGGGTCTTATTATGACCACAGTAAGTAGGTAGATACTAAGTTTGCTTGTAGTGTGCGAGAAAATAACTCGATTGTAACGTCAGACAATAATACGTGTTCACCACTTATCTGGTTTGGCGTTGAGTCGGGAAGAGCCGGAGGAGAAAACCAAACTGGCAGAACCGCTTGTCGGGTGTAGGCAGGAGTTCGCTGCAACCGTCTTTGCTGCACCCTGCGTAGGTTCGGACGCCACTGAATCCAGGGAAAGCTCTCTCTCTATCTATTCCAATTAATGCAAGAAACTATAGCAACTGTCGTAAGCTCCATCCCAATAGAAAACCCACTTTCTTGTGGGTTTTCTTAGATAACTAGACAAAGCTGCAGGCTTTCTGTGACACAGGGATGAAAGAACTGGATATGGGTATAACAGTCCCAATCACTCGGGCAGGTAGTATGCCTACAAGATCATAAAAAAATGTCGAATTCGAAAAGAATAATAAAAACGAGCTTACCCACTTAAAAAGAAACAGTCCACCAGGCGATACTGGCTCTCCAGAATGCAAACGATAGGCAAAGTAAGGCAGGGCAAGGTACGGCACTCCAGAAGATATCAAAAATATTCCGAGGACGAAATAATCCAAAGATTTTGCCAACGGTTCAGCCCAGACTGCCTTTTTTTCCAACAAAAACGGTAGCTACCACCGGACGCCACAAAAACTTAAGTTCGCCACGGAAAAACCGGCGTTGACCAGGTAAGGACTTACCAATCTAGTTTGCCCTAATTTATTCCACAGAACAAGCGGTTTTAGACGGCAGAGTACAATTACTAACCTTTCTGAATATGATGGGAAATGCACAGCGAAGTGGCAGTGAAAAACTCAATCATTTTCTCTCCAATAAACTCGACCCAACCTATAGCATCTACCTTAGTGACTTTAACACATCTACAAATTAAAAAAATAAGGCGTGATATTTTTGAAACGGTACAAACTATTTGTACAGGGTGTCCTAAGAAGTCAACTTCTACGTACATAGTGTCCAAGTTAACGTGATAAACACGATGGAATTTTCTTACTTTTATTACTAATAAATGGATTATGGCGCGTAGGCGTTTATAAGCCTGCCGTGGTTTCAGCACGGCTACAACTGGGCACTCCTCAAGTTGGTGGCGCTCCGAGGTCCATACGCCTCAAGTCGGTTTCGCTCCGAGGTCTGTGCTTGTTAGTAATTTTTATTGGTGTTTTTGAAACCTCTGTAGAATTTGTGGAGACCTTTATATCATTATTTTGTTGGTTTATTTTGTTGACTTTTTTTCTGTATTTTTTTGCTGTTTTTCTTTCACTGATAAAGGTAAAGAGTTCTGAACTTTTTTGCATAGGATGGTGTTTTTGAATTTATAACTTGTTTATCACACAAATTGGATTTTACTATATCTATAATCATTGCTTTGTTAATCTCATTCAATTTAGATTGA